>CM053783.1:532849490-533449490 GCA_028749045.1 Cupressus sempervirens | reverse complement strand
TGGGGAATTGGGGTTTCATGTCATAATGATCTTCATTTTTGGATATGGTGTTCGAACCGAAATATTATTGGATTTTTGAGGTTTTTGTACCCAAAGGCCAAATGGGTTTTTTTTGAAGTTTTCTAGTTTTTGGGGTTTTTACCTTGTTTTGTGTGCCACCCTATTTTCTCAAGTTTTTTTGGCATGATTTTGGTCATGGACCTAGATCATCCATTTGGATGTCATTCAGACCCTTATTGCACTTTTATGTTGCATTGGGATGTGTGTCACATCTATCCTCCTGAGTTTGATTTTAGTTGAGTGAATTTTTTCTTTGTGTTCTCATCCAATCCTTGTGTTATGATCTTCATGATGGTGGTGCACCACACATAAGTATGTGCACATACATTTCTCAAGTGACTTACAAGGCCCTATCTTCCATGGTACTTCTAGAAGTTATGATCATTGGGGTTGGGTTGGGAATTTGCATGCCTATAGGCACTCATCATTGGATGAGCATGGCTAGGGTAGGGTAGCATATGGAGGGGACTTCTATCTCATAGCTTGGTGATCATGGTGATATAGGTTGGTAGAGGGAGCTTTAATTAAGTGATAACTAAATAAAACACTTGGTGATAATACAACTTAATAAAATGTGTGAGCACCCAATTAAGTTTGAGGATACAATGTGTGAGCACCCGTTTAAGTTTGAGGACACACGATCTGAGCTTGGGATTTTTGATGCCAAGTGACTGTCCATGATGTTAACCCCTACTTAGTAGCCCATTAAGTGTCTAACCAAGACCTGTAGTTTATGCATTTTCTGTGTCTTGGTTTTAGTCATCATATTGTCTAGCATGTGCGTTAGCCATAGATATTTTCTTTGTGTGTGTTTTTGGTTGGATCATTATCTCCATTAGCATGGAAGGAGTGGGCCTATAGGTTCTACATGGTTGGGAGGCATAGCTATGTATACCACTTCTAGTGACCAATGTATAGAGACGGTCTCTTGTCCTAGTGTGATCATTTCTAGATGTTTTTGCTTAGTGCTTCAGGTTCTAGAGTATGCTTTCTTATTATTTATGCTTTCATTGGGATGCTTTTATATCATGTTTAGATGTTTTTATTTATTGATTCATTTCCTTATTATGATTATTAACATATGGTAGTTGATGTTATCTATATGTGTAGGATTAGCTTATGATATACTTCTAGCATGTTAGATTTCCTTATGCTTTTGTTGTAGCATGTTTTAGTAGTGACGTCCTTAGATGATAGTATCGACAATCTAATCAGTAGCTTGGGATGCTACACATGGGGGATGGCTAGGGCCTATAATGGTCTTATGATTCTATTATGGTTGGGAGGAACCGTGTACTTAGTTTGGTTGTACTATTCATTGTGATGTTACTTTAATTATTGTGATGTTGTTTTAGCACACTATAATGTTTCCTTTTGTACTTTCCTTTCACTATTTTTTAGACAATTAGATGATGTTTCCATCTTTTAGTATTGTGTGTGAGTGTTTACACCTTGAAATGTGGATCCAGTACTTCTTGGTGTGGAGGAACTTCATTCCTTAGCTTTTTACATTTTTGTTCTCTAGCTTGTTGTCTTGGGATCCCATACAAAATCATGTTTTCTAGCATGAGAACGTAAGATCCCATGTGGTGTGTTGGGTTTCTTTTTGTGGCATTTGGAACTTTTTGTATTGTATGTTTGGCCAAGTACCTTCTCATGTTGGTTGGTGCACATCCTCATGTGGAAGGTACTTCCTTGCATGGCATGTTGCACATCTTTGTGCAAAAATTTGTCAAACTATGGTCCTCACATGAATAATAGGGGCCATCTTAGCTAGTTTTTAGGGATCAATTTTTGGTGATTCTAGTACCCTTTGGGTTTACCTAATTTTCCATGCCTTGATAGATCCTAGATTCCTTGTATTATTGCCATTTTGGTTTTTCATTTCCTATTATGAGTGTGTCAGTTTGGGCAGTGGCATTTCGAGATTTTTTGGTTGCTCCATTGTAATCTATGTGATCCAAGTATGATGTTGTCATGTGCACTCATACTTGTTAAAAAAAATTATGTTGGCTTTTATTTCATCCTTGTTCCAAGGATCTATGAGTGGGGCATTACAATAAACAATAAACATACCTTCATCACTTCTTGGATCTAACTTACCAATATCACCATCTCTCTTAATATAATATTTTCTCCCAAATATTCTAAAATACTTAACTAATGGTGAGTGACCAAACCATAGCATACTTTTTCTTATTTGTACTTTGTTCAGAGTTTATACTTCTGTATTGGTTACTTCTCTCCAAAATGTCTTAGAAACATCGTTCTCAAACAACATCATTATTATTTCTTCTACTACTGACTTATTCCTTCTTTCAGCAATCCCATTCTACTTAGGTGTTCTAGGTGAAGACAAATGTCTTTTGATTCCACTCTCTTCATAAAATATGTTAAAACTATCTAGAGGTGAACTCTCCTCCTCTATCAAATCTCAGACACTTTATCTTTACAATATATCCATTCTCAACTCTATTCTTAAATATCTTAAACTTCTCAAAAGCTTCAGATTTCGCTTTAAGAAATTTTACCCACAGCATTCTAGTGAAATCATCAACAAAAATCTTAAAGTACCTTTCACTGTAGAATCCTCTTGTTCTAGAAGGACCACTTAGATCTATGTGAATAATCTCCAGCTTCTCTGTGGTAGTGAACTTCTTGCTAGGAAATGAGAATTTCTTCTATTTAGCCAAAATACATTCTTTACACACAACATTAGTACGCTTTTTAATCTTAGGAAAGTTTTTTACTACAATTTTTCTACTAACCTTAACAATATTACCAAAGTTTATGTGGCAAAATATTATATGCCACAACCAAATGTTGTCCACTTTAGCTACCAAAAATGTCATTTTAGTAGGATTCAACTAAAATAAATTACCTCTAGACCTTGTGCCTATTCCAATCAACTTACCATCTTTGTCTTTGATAAAGTAGATCTTCTCAATAAATTGCAACTAATAACCCTTATCCACCAAATGTCCAATGCTCAACAAGTTATGCTTCAATCCATCAATAAAATAAACACCATCAATGTTAGTTTTACCATCAAGAGTAATGGATCCAATTCCTATTATAAGATAGGATGCATTGTTGCCAACTTTAATAATACCTCCATCATCATTCTTGAGCTTGAAAAACTTATTCATATCTCCAATCATGTAATGTGAACAATCACTTTCTATTATCCAATCAGATTTATTTTCCACTTGGGAAATTAGAGCTCTTTCTTCTCTAATTTCTCTATAAATATCATCTTCCTTGATAGCCACAAATCACAATTCATCATCACTTTCAGTTTGACCTTTCTCATCAAATTCTTCATCTTCATTTGCATAAAAATAATTTCTATCTCTATCTCTTCTAGGCTTAAACTTTCCTTTATACTTTTTCTCTCTTTTAGTACATTAAGATGCATAATGACCAAATTCATCACAAGTCCAACATTTAAAAAATTTCTTACCATCTTTTTCTCTTCTCACAAGAAGGGCTATTCCTTCTTTAATCTTCTTGTCTTTAGTAGATCTGCTACTACCAGCAAAATATCCACATGTGCTTGTACTCCTTGTTAGATTAGGTCAAATGTTCAAGGCACTAAAGGTTGTCTCAACTCTTGCTAAATCTCCAAACTATCTTAGATCTACTACTATTGATGGGGACACAACCCAAGCAAAGAATGGACACAACAAAAAAGGGGAAATTATATTAACTGAGAAAATAAGCTAGTACAATAGTATAGGGAAAATAAACTTCAAAACATTCCCTAAGGGCTTACAATAGCATAAATCTAGAGATAATTTCTCCTTTCAGTACCTCCTCTCAAACTCCACTCCGAACTGCCTTTTACAATGCCAAAAATCTCCTTAAATAGACCTCAGAGGGTTAAGGACTAGGAGTACATTCTAGAAAGTGCTAGTAGGCATCCACCGACCAAATAGAAGGTTCCAGAAGCTGTGTTAGAAGTCGACACAAATCTAGAAGAATCCAAAAATAGTAACCGAACTTCTGGGAGGCATAACTTTTGAACCGTAGCTTTGATTGATGAACTGTTTACATTTTCAAAAAGCTCTTGAAGTGCTCTATAGCCCTATGGACCAGCTTCAAGTGTCCCCCATTTTTTGACCCTTTTTGAGGTCATTTAATGCCCCTAACCTGACATTGAAGCATTCTTAGGAGGTCTCCAAAACCCAAAAAACTGTAATAACTTTCAAACTGTGGGGCCTTTTGACCTGATTCTTTTTCTGGAATGTTCTAAATCACAATTACATTCATCTAGCCAATTTACACCTCCTAGTTCACCAAAATGATGGCTCAATTACATATTCGTATTTTTTCAAAATTTACATGAACACTGATAGTGGAACTGTGAGAGTTGGAACCTTTATTTGACCCAAATGGGTGTCCAAAAATGAAAACGCATGAAACAGAAACTAAGTCTAAGTACATTTTTTTGGGTGACATAGGATTTCCCTTATACCTCTAGATGCTCTTGCATCAACTATAGATTCTAATCTTTTAAGCAATGTTTCCTTTGTGAAATATTTGGTGTAGGGTATTACTATTTGAATCATCTAAGCTACTTGCTTGAATGGTGGTGTCAAACTTTTCAAGATCTTCCATATTACTTCATCTTCTTCCTTGGTTCCACCATGAGATCAAATTCCTACAAATTTTTTTGATATTCTACCAATATAACTTCTGACAAATTCATCTTGCATCATCTTAGCATCTTGAAATGCACATACCCAATTCTACAATCTCAATCTCTTTGCATGTGTATCACCTTCAAAAGTAAATTCTAATGCTTTCAAATTTTCATTAGATGTTTCAAGTGGCTTTACCTAATTGTATTCATTCTCTAGAAGAGCTTATAGTAGATCTTCTATTTCTCTTATGTTACACATGAATATATATCTCTCATCTTCATAGCATCCTTCAATCTTTTCTTCTTCAATGATTTTCTTCTTACTCTTTGTCAAGATCCAATATCGTAGACCCATGTACAATAGATGAGTCTTCATCTTCTCCTTCCAACTATCATAGTTGGACCTATCAAATCTAGGACTATCCTATCTGAAAAGATTCATCATCAATCTCCCAAAGTTGTTAAGTGTATCCATCAAGGACCTGATGCTCTGATATGAATTGTTAGAATATATAGTTCACTTATATAACTGGGGGGGGTGAATAAGTTATTTTACTATTATCACAATTTCCAACCTTAAACAAACTTAACCATATGAGAATTATAAATTGAAACCACAACAAGATACTCATACACAATAACACTAGATATGTTAACTAGGGAAACCCTTGATCAGAGGTAAAACCCCGGTGGGGATCGTACCCACAAGATGATGTAGTAATATAAATACTCCTTATTAGAGGATGGACCCTATTAGGAGTCTATGAATAAATTTAGTACATATGAGTCCCTGTCAGGAGACTTTGAATCCCTTTTAGGAGATTCCAACCCTGTTAGGAGTTGTGCCAAACCTATTAAGAGTTGTGAAAAATAGCTAGACCCATATCCCAAACAGCTTCAAGGGAAAGACCAATGGACCCATTTTCCAAATGATCTCTATATTATTCATTGTAGAATAGTGGAAATGAGATGTACTTCTTTCCTCTTCCTCTATCCTATTAACTAGAACTCTATTCCTTCTAATCTTGTAACCAGATCATAACACTCGCATCCATTAATCTGTTGGATCACTTCCACATATTCAATAAGAACTTTCCTCCTTTTAGCACTTTCAACTTCAATAGATTTTCCACACACTTACAAAGAAGGAAAACATCTTTCCTTTATGCTATATCTTCATAATAATTCTTAGAGTCAGCCTTGAGGCTTTCCCAATTTATTATAATAATATAATTAATTAATTACAATTACAATAGCACTATCAACTCATAGTCTATTCAAAACTTCACACATGTGATACTAGGGCTTGCGCACTTACTGAGGTCATTAGCAAACTGTCCTCTATCATTGCATGACTATGCATCTCTTCATTGAATCTCAGATGTAAGATAACTAAAAAAATCAAGAACTACTTTCCTAATACTCTATCTCTGAACTACTCTCTCTAAATCAAGTTCAACTTCCATACATCTTTAACTTAGACTCTACACACTCAACCATGTCATTAAGACATTGTGTTGAACATGTCCATAACTCTGCATCACCAAACAATCAAACCATTTTTGGTACCATTAAGATCTCTATCTTCTACTTAGCCATGCTTTACAGAAACCATGTTACATTGGCATCAATGACAAACATAGTCATGAATGCAACATGTTAATACTCTCTAATGCTTAGAATAGTCCCCAAAGTAGTATTATTAGCATTCATGCTAATAGATCCATGTCATGAAAGTTGTTCCATCCACTTATCATCAATGCATCAAATTTTTTCATCATGGCACTAAGATAACCATCCACACTATTCTATAACCCTTTGCATATTGTAATGTGGTAAAAGCATCCTATGATAATCATTTCTCTAGAATTGAGATTGATACTATCATCGCTACTACTTCTAGTATTTATCATGACCCTAACATCATCTTAGCCTCCACACTCTTCACCATTAAGATTGACTACTAGAGTTGTGGTGAATATCATCTCTTGGATGTATTTTTTGTCAGTGACTTGCTAGTTGAACCTCACACACAAGGGCGCCCAACCCATCAAGGACAAAAGAAAGACATAGCTCCCTAGCTCAAACATCTTGGACCCACCACATTTGTTGGTGATGGGAAACTTAATGGGAAATAAATGAATTGAGACATAAGCACATGGTTATACAAAGACCCACCTCCAAAAGATATAAGGCTCCTTGACTACCTCAAATAGAAATATCCCCATTCACATCAACTTGCTATTAAATAATAGGATTATCAAGGAGGTTGCTTAGGATGAGAGGAGTTAGGCATTAGACAACATTTAGAATCATATAAAGAGGAGAAGAAGAAAGGTTTAGGCTTTGGATGCCCCACAACTGGGGGTACTAGTAAGGATGATCATGCCCTCTTAAATATCCATGGAAAATTTATAGAGATCAAAGACATCCCCAAGAAATTTGAAAAGAGAGCCTATGAAAATATCCATGATGATGACATCTCCCTAGGAGATTTTGTGTTCTATGAACTATCCATCAACCTCATAGACCTTCCCCTCACCTACCTTGAACTCATTGATTGAGACCAACCAAGTGTTCTCCACATTAAGGAGTCCCTTACTGAGGAATTGCTCCTAAGCTTTATGGGGACTAAGACATCACACAAGAAACCAAAGCCACCATCAACTTATGTCTATAAATTGGAGCTAAAAGTATACTTTAGGGAGGATAAAGTCTCTAGTCATAAAAATGACAAGAGAAATGAAAAAAAAAAATTAAAAAGGGATCCCTTGGTGAAAAATCCTCTAGAGTGCCATCAAAATAATCAAAAAATAAAAAGGAAATAAAGGAAATACCTGACAATGAAAACCTCTCTAAGGCACCCAAGGATAAAGATTTATTCCTTCCCCCATAGGATCATAGGCCAAAAGTATTGTCTATCTTGGTTGAAGAAACAAGACCAAACAACATTAGTCTAATAGAGACTCTTAGAATCATGTGCATTGAAACATCCTTTCCACAAGACCAAGAAGATCTTCTCATAGAGGAACTATGAGAAAAAATTGGTCAGTTTGCATGGTCATATCAAGACATGCTAGGACTAGACCCTGAATTGATTGTACACCATTTGGTAGTGGTTCTAAAGTTTAATCTAGTCAAGAAAAAACTCTGAAAGATGCATCCTAAGGTAGCCTTACTAGTCAAAGTAGAACTAGAAAACTTGCTAGAAGCAAAAGTCATCGATCCAATCAACTACTCATAGTGGATTTCCATCATGGTACCAATCATTAAACCTTTTGGTGATATCAAAATTTGCATGGATTTTAGGGACCTCAATAAAGCTTGTCCCAAGGATGATTTCCCTTTGCCAAATATCGATATGATTGTAGATCTCATAGTTGGACATGAACTCTTATCCCTCATGGATGGATTCTCTAGTACAATTAAATACAAATAGTAGAAGAAGATCAACTAAAACAATATTCATAGCCCCATGGGGGACCTTTTGTTACAACATGATGCCTTCTAAGTTAAGGAATGTTGGGGAAACCTATAAAAGTGCCATGACAATCATCTTTCATGACCTCATCCATAAAACCCTTGAAGATTATGTGGATGACACATTGGTAAAATCCATCAATGCCATGGACCACTTGTTTGACCTTGAAAAATTATTTGATCGACTAGAAAAATATCATCTCATGCTTAACCAAAGAAATGTGTCTTTTACATCATGTTCCAAAAGATCCTAGGGTTCATTGTATCATTACATGGCATTGAGATTGATCATCAAATGGTCTAGGCTATCATGGACATGCCTCCTCTAAGGACATTAAGATAATTTTATAGTCTCCAACATAAACTCTAACCAGTTAGATAGTTCATATCATAGTTAGCAGATAAATGTTTGTTGATCTCAGATTGGTTTTGACAAGTGAGTGTCAACACACTTAAGATATTTACTTAGTTCATGTTGAACTACTAATACATGCCACACACAACATGTAAATATTAGACCATGTTGAGTTGCAATGAGTGCCAAGTCACTCATATGCCAAGTCACTCAAGTGTCGAGTAGATAGACCATGTTGAGTGATTTAAGAGTCAAGTAAATAGTGGATGTTGAGAAATGTAGGTGTTGAGTCATAGTATACAAAATAGTGCATGCCGAGCATCAGAAACTTCATATGTTGAGTAAGACAGTTTTGACATTTTTTTTTGTAATAGAACAAACAACTATGTAAACCATTTTTGAGCCAACTTAAGATTATATTTTGATATTTTGGAGATAAGGATGAATCTCTATTTGGATTCCCTGTGCAATTGTATGCAACAAATTAAAAAATGGGAAGGATTGAGCAACAAAATGGATGAATCTTAGCCATAGATTCATACCTAACCCTAAGCCACCAAAGTCTTCTTAAGGAGGATGAAGCCCCAAACTCTTTATAGATAGAGGAGTGAATGGTATGGAATGTTTAATGAATTGAAGGAGCGAACAAGATAGTTTGCAAGCAGAGCATTCAAGGTGACTTAGAAGTTATGAAGAAAGGGTGAATTGTAGAATCAATTAGAGAAGAATAAAGGTTAGAAAAAAGGATACGGTATTGAGACATCTAATCAAAAAGGATCAAGAAGACATTGTTTAGAGGTGATGTATTATCAGGCAAAGAAAATTTCAACCATAGGATCTATGCTAACACATTTTAGCAAGTGATTTTAGTCAAATCTCTTAAGCAGAGTTGTCCTTGTAATCACCTAAAAATGGTCATCTAGACTATTAGCCCCTTTCTTAGCATTTCAGCTAAATTAATTTAATCATTTACCTAGACCAAATTGTAAATAATCAATTTATTTGATTATAACCTATAGTTTCACTATGCTATCTTGAGTTCATTATTTGATTAAAAGAACATGTCCCCTTTTAATTAAAAAAAAGACCCCATTCTTCTAACCCACTTAAAGTGTACACATAAAGTCTTTTTTCTATTTTGCAATTAAAAGAAAAGGCTTTGTGACTTTTGTCTTATATGACAAGTCAACTTATATTCTATTGGTTGACTTGTGTGTGCACATGGATTACACCTATTTTTGAATTCCACCGTTGATCATCCACCATCTTCATCTTGATCTCTATCGTCTGTATGACTTTAAAAGGGAGAGAGTTTTCCCCCTCAAAGGATCCATCCATCATTTGAATATTGTTATGCTACAAGTTTTCTAACAGGTTTCTTTGGAGCTTTGTGGAGAACTATTTCTTGTCTACATTCTCTCATCCATGGCATCATGGCATTCTAGCTTAGCTTAGCTTTCATTTTTACATGTAGCTTAATATCACATAGCTTAATAATGGTATTGTAACACTCTCATACATGTTTTAGCATAGCTCCACTTCGCATCTCATTCTAGCTTAATTTTTATTTGCATTGCATTCTTGAGGAACCCCTTGGGACATTTGCATTCTTGCATCTTGTCTTTGGAACCTCCCATTGCATGGTTTACTAGCAAGAAGAGTATCTCTAAGGCTCATCTGAGAGCCCTTGAACTTGAAATACACTCTCTTGCACTCCATGGATAGGGAGCTCTAAGCCGGCATCGAAGCATTCCGAACTCATGGAATCGTTTGGATAGAATGGTTTAGAGTGGGACACAATTCGAGTGTACATTTTTGGGGCCCACCGTGGGGCATGAATCAATTTTCTAGCTCCATTTGCTTTCATTTCTTATATTTGGTTTTTTTATAGCAGCATATTTCATCTAATCAAGTGCTTTTGTAGAATTATCACTTTGGTTTTAAGGCCAACCCATAAGTAGATTGGTTTGAAGGCCAAAAACCTAGTTGGTTTAAAGATTTGATCATATCTTTTAAACCACTTGGATTTTGGTTTTGAATTTTTTTTTACAAGTTGGGTATGTATTCAAAATGTCTCAGTCTAATTTTCAAAGTATTTTGACATGATTTTCAAGAGTTATGATTTTTTCTTTTTTCTTTCATAAAAAGCCATTTGTGATTGCAAATCAATGCATTTTTAAAAAAAACTTACATTTTCAAAAAGGTTTTTGAATTCTAACATGGGTATTATCTTTTTGTTTTGACTTTTGAGGTCATATTAGGGATCAAAAACTAGATTTGATAAATCTGGCTTGTTTTGACAAAATTGGTCTCTAGGGTGCAAATGAAGAGAATTTTTTGAATTTCTTGCATTTTTGAAAATCTCTCTAATTTTTAGTAAGGGTCACTTCTTTTAATTTATGTTTTTGGATCCGAAATAATAGCAAAAAAGTCTAATCTTGTTGACTAGGTCAAAAGCAAAGAGTAAAAATGAGAGCATTTGTGATTAGTTTGCACTTTCTTTGCATACACTTGATTGAAAGATAACTTGGATATTTGAGGAAAATAACCACTTTTTATTGTAGTATTTTATGTTATTTCACACTAACTTATGGTGCTAACAAGTTGTGATTGCAGGTTGCCATCCTTGTGAAAAAAAATTGAAACATTGCATAAAAAGAACGCATGTCAAAGCTTCAAATGCACAAGGGCTACTAATGATTGTTTGCAGGGTTGCCCAATGCATAAAAACCCAATTTTTCTTGTTCTTTACTTTTACATGTGTGGAATATACTACTTGTTTATTTTTAGGCACATTAAAACTTATAATTATGATTTTTTGGTGATAGGAGAGTATGCTCTTCACCCTTGTGGTGAATTAGAAATCTTGACTTACCATTTGGTTTCAAGAGTAAGAGGCAACTAAATCTTCCTGGCATGTTTGGGAGAAAATGATTGAAATAGGAGAGTATGCTCTTCACCCTTGTGGTGAATCAAAAATCTTGACTTCCGAAAGTTGATCCACTCTTTGTGTAGTTTAGAATCCTTTAGAGGGTCTGCTCTCGGACAACCTGAGAGGAACGACCCAAGTGGGGACAAGAAAATTACCCGGCTCTTCCAACCCACTACAAACTCAAGGCTATCGAGGACACAAAACCTTGGTAGACGTAGTGTTTGTCTTTGCCTAGTGTGATCGCTTATGAGATTTTGACCATAGGGAGATCACTAGGTAAGAATGCTTAAGGTACTCTTGTGATCGCGAGATCGGTTACTCATCACAAGTTGAGGTGTCCCGTAATTGGGAGCAAGAGGAATACTATGAATGGAAGCCCTATCTAAACACCCTAAGTTAGTAACTACCTTTTTTAGCTGCTCAACTTCTTGGTGCAAGGATCGATCCTAGTGGACTACCCGGATCACCCCAAGATTTTACACTCACCGTCTGTGTTCCCTTGGTTATGCTTATGGCATTTCCATGAAAAAGCCAATATCTCTTGTGGGAAACCACATGGTGTGAGGCGAAGAAACATCAAGCGTGGGCCAAGTTGTTTAGTAATGAACCATGTCCTTTAGGTAGATATTTCTTGATGTGTTCTCAAATGTGGTATACCAATGAAAATCTTGTGAACATACACATGACAATAATTCTAGGGAATTCTTTTGAGAGGTCACGTATGCTTGTATCATGCAAGGTTGCTTTTTCCCTTGTTTGATTGTTTGAAAAATACTTCATGTGTCACTATCTTTCTTGGAAATAAATTGTTTTTGAACATCAAACTTGCTATGCTATCAACTATTGTCAAACTTTATCAACCAAGTCAAAGCATCAAGTGCAAACATTTTCTTATGTTGCTTGCTAAGAGGAGTCTCATCATTTGACTTTTCTTTTATATGTCTCTAGTGCTTTAACATGCTTAAAGTGACTCTTTGGTCTTAGTGCTCATGTTCTTCCTATCTTCATGGTCTATGTTTACTTGCTAGTTATCCTTTTGCTGAAATGGTTACCTTGATTTTTTGACTACACTCTTGGGTTGGAGAGTTGTTCACTTGTCACCCTGCTTGCTCTATCTATTTGGCTATTTGGGCATCTTGCCTAGCTATTGACTTGAGTCATTCATGTCATAAGTTTCTTGGATATATTGTTTGCCAAGTTGCTTTAATCTCTCTCTACTATCTTGGCAAGTGAACACTCTACCTCCTATAGTTTCAACATCAAGTTATCTTCTACGCTCTTTTATGCTTGGCTTTGCATCTAAAACTATGGTATCTAAACCTTGTGCTACCAAACTTTAATTGAATCTAGATGATCATGATATCCTCCATGTCACTAAAGAGTTTCAAGATCTATATGCGCAATACAAAGAACTAGAAGAGACAAATAATCTTTCTTACCTTCATCTCTCTAAGCGCATGACAGAAATGAAGTCTAAACTTGAGAAAAGGTTGGAGGAGAAGATTGCATCATTACATGAATCTTCCTTAAGGTCTTTACATGCATGTGAGTCACCTTCTTTTAGGTCATCCTCTTCTTCTAGGTCTACATGTTCTACTTCAAGACATCAAATGTCTTCATCTTCTAGATCTAAAGACCTCTTTAGAGAACAAGCAAGTGATACCTCCTTTGAGCCTATGCTAAAATTTCATGATGGACCTATCTTTGACCAAGATAATGATGAAGACATGAATGCATTCTATTCACTTGAGAAACAATAAGAAGATCCTAGACATACTTCTAATAGAACTTTTGCTCCCTTGGAAGATTCTTATGATGACACTTTGCAAAAAATTCTTAGCAATAAGATCATCATGTTACCAAAGTCTAGCTCATATGGAAACCCATTCTTGGATATCTATTGTGCTTATCATCAACATAATGAGCATAGTACTTCAAATTTCATTGAGCTAAAGCATAAAATCAAAGATCTTATTGATAATGGAATTATTGATACCTCTAATGATTCATGCGATGAGGATACTTTTCTTGAGCAAGATTACATTAATGAACCTATGTCTAGTAGCGGCTCTATTACATCTTCCACTTCTTCCAAAACTCGTGCATCTCCCAACACTTCAAATCTTTCCAACATGCCTCCATCAAATAAAGAACCTGATACTTTCCACATTGACTACGTGTATCCTCAAGGGCTACCTCTAAAAGAAACTCAAGCTAACCTTCACTTGGTTGCAAACCTTTTCCAAGCTACTAATCCTAAACATCCTCAACCTTCATGCAGTACTATACCTAATCTAAACACTACTCCATTCACTCTTCATTCTCCCTTGTCCTTGGAAGTGGCTCCATGTCAAGAGGACTCTCAAAAAGAAAAAGCTATAAATGTTAAGAAAGATCAAGATCAAGCACCCTTTCATCTCTTTCAAGATTTTTCCCCTCCATATCCTATATCTTGTCCACCTCCTAAGTATGATGAAGATACCACTTCCATTATCTCCCTTGAGCTTACTGAAAAATATGAGAAAAGTTCTCTTCATATTCTATCCAAAGCTACTTGTCAAGATCAAAGCATCCCCTCATGTTCTACTTCTCCATATCCACTTCAAAATTGTGCCCAAGCTTCAAGTGCTACTATTAAAAATGTGATTCCTATCAAAGGTACTCATGAGTCTATTGATGGCTTTGACCATGTTGTTCATTCTAAAGATGTTGATATCCCTTCCCACTATCCATTTGCATCTTCTAAATCTATCCTTGGTCCTTATCCATCTAAGCTAAAGCATTCAAACCTTCCATCCATATTGGGGCCTTATGTTCCTCCATCTCCTACATTCACTCCTAGCTCATTCCCTAGCTCTCCTATAATACCTCAAGATCAACAAAGACACTCATCCTTGATGAATTTTCACCCATCTATACATCTAAACCAGTCATATCATCCTTATTCAACCACAAGTCCCAAGTCCTTTGGAAGTGAGAATAAACATAAGAATCCATTGAAAAATGAAGATCACTATGTCCCATCTAATTGACATGTGAATGCTAAGAAGGAAAATGCACAAAAGAGACTACAAAGGTCCACTATTAAGAGAGCTAAATCAAAGAAAATGTGGGTTCCTAAATCCATAATTGAAGAAATGCACTCTCAAGCACCCAAAGAACGAGGAAAATCTAAAGCTATGTGGATTCCAGAGTCTCTTTTAAAAGACTTGAATATTGAAAATACTTCAAAGTTGACATTCAAGCTTCCAAAGGCTTCCATTCCATCTTCTTCCAAAAATATTCCTAAAAATATTCCAAAGCCTTCCACTCCACTTTTTTCCAAATCTTTTCTACCACCTCATACATCTAAATCTCAAGCTATTTCATCCATGATTCCTCCATTGTTCCAATACCCTTCAAGGTGTGTGTCAATGTTGATCTTGTCCAATATTTTAGCTACCCACATGAAATCCTCTAAAGCTTACACCTCCTTTCTATACATGAACTCTTATCCTCCATATATTCTTCCTACTACCATTTCCATTTCATCACCCTATCAACATCTTTGAGCATACCTTTCTAATGTCTTGGCTTATCATGGCTTATCTTTTCTATAGGAGCATTATCTACATTCAAACAGCTTTAGCTCTTTCTAAAAATTCAAAGAAAAAAGAAGAAGAAAAAAAAGAAAAAATGAAAAAAATGAAAATGTGCCTTAGTGAAAACCACATCTTGTGGCACCTTGGTAGCAAAAGTAAAGAGAAATAAATTTATCCTATGGTGAAAACTACTTCTTGTGGCACCTTAGATAAGTACCATGATGAAAACCTGGCAAACAGGTATCATGCATAATTCTTCCACCATGCATCTATCCCCTCTTCTCTCTTTGATCTTGAAAATGGTGAGCTATCTTTGCATATTGGCTATCTTATCCATGAGATTCTCTATTTTTGTTTTCTCATTCCCTCATAGCCTCCATCTTGAGCTTTATTTTTATTGCTCTATCCCATTGCTATCCTATCTAGTTGACCCCTTGGTCTTGATCATAATAAATGAAACATGGTTCTCATAGGTCTCTTGACATGGCTACTCTTTTGGACTACACACTTCATGCTATCTCACTTGTTGGCTTCATTGCTTATCCTACATGCTATCTTTCTCATTACTTCCATTGCTTATCAAAAGTATGCTTCATATGACTATTTCACCTCTTTCCCTAGCTTGGGTACTCTTGAGGAGTCAGTCCTTGAGGATCACTTTCACTTGCTTCACATTCTTGTCTTATCCATTGGTTTTTTTCTCCATAATATCCTATACCTTGCTAGACATTGGGAGAAAATGATGTGATCTTGCTTGAGAACTAGTGACATCTAAAACCTTCTAAAAAATTTGAAAAAAAATCATATACGATCCTGAAAAAAATCTTAAAAATAAGAAAATGTCCTAAAAAAATTATCATCTTAGTGAAAACCTAGCAATAGGTACTTTGATGTATCACCAAAAAAATTTAAAAAAATACAAAAATAAAAAAAAATTAAAAACAAGCACTACTTGAAAGCCTTGCACCTATGTCTATCAGTCTCAATCACCTACTTTGCTACACATTTCTTGGCTT
This sequence comes from Cupressus sempervirens, assembly GCA_028749045.1. Taxonomy (NCBI): domain Eukaryota; kingdom Viridiplantae; phylum Streptophyta; class Pinopsida; order Cupressales; family Cupressaceae; genus Cupressus; species Cupressus sempervirens. Next base: position 533,433,421 of record CM053783.1, on the reverse strand, counting down.
GGAATTGTTTCTTGTCCTCATCTCGAGGGCATAGCTACTTAGCGTATTGAGGTATTCTTGTGCATTAGGGTTTCTTTGACAACTCTCAAAATAGTGTTTCGCAACACTACCCCCACCCACTTTGACATCAAGTGTTTTTCAACACTTTATAGATAGTTTACCTACAGTCTCCGATGTCACGATATTTCTCACTATCAGAATCAAGTCTTGAAGAAATGGCCAAGTGACTTACACACACGCACTTTAACACTTAAACAACTGAGTTATGCTGACCTTTATCTACTTTGTGTGCTATCTATGATGATTTCTTTGCCATGTGTTCTGTCCCTAATAGTCTTTCGAGGATGTCATTGACTAGAAGACTGGGGGCATGGGACATATTTTCTTGATTTTTTCTTGTGGGTATACCTTGTTTGTCTATAGTGTTGTAAGCATTTATGCTTGTCCTATTCAACATTTTGACTTACAAATTTATCATCCTTGACTATTTTGCAAGACCACACTTGGGGTTTATCCTAGCGCTTATGCCTTGATACAGGTGTAATCTTGCTAAATTAAACTTAGGGAATCTAATCACGTAGTTATCTTGACTTACATGTCTCTAATGCTTAGATTGGATTTCCACATACCTATCTGATATCGATCATATTCATATCCTCATAGTTATACTAGTGATGGTTGTATGATCTCATGATGTCCCTAATAAATGCTCAATGATGAAATTAAGAGTCTAAATGTTATGCACTTCTTGCTAGTAAACCACTTTGCATATTAGCTTGCATTTTAGGTTCATTTTCTAGATTAGTCTTGCATTCTTGCATATGGGGAGAGCTCTCTCTTCATCTTTTTTGTGGACATATCAGCTAACTCCTTTCATATGTTTGTTTACTTTCTTCTTGTTCATGTCTTTTCACCTTCTTAATCTTTCACTTCATCTCTTTTCTATCTTATCATCACATTATATAAAGTTTTGACCTCTTAAATAATTTCAACGTCCTAGATTCATTTTTGGGATCAAAATCCAAATTTGAGTTCATCTTGATGGTCAAAAATGTCTTTTAAAATCCTACTTTCTTCTGAGCAGTTAGCTGACCTTTTGAGGTCTAATCTCTGAATCATCACTGGGGCATCTTCATTTCTTCATTTCTTCATCATTTCCATACTTCATATCTACTTCAATTCACTGTTCCATGTCTAAAATCACCTTTCTACTCATTTTGACCTAATTTTTATGCTATATCCTTCAAGGTCAACTCTAGTCAAACTGGGGCATTTTATCAATTTTTTTATAGTCATTCTTGGGTTCTAATCGTCTATCTGTCATCTTGGACATTGCTATATTCTAATCTTCTCATGTCTAGCCAATTTTTGCATCCCCTTACCTCATTTCAATTTTGATCCCGAGGGGGCAGAAATACTCTATCACTGATTGCTACAACTATCTATTTCTTAGGAGCATTTGTTTGATCTTCTCACTTGTTCTCAATCTATCTACTTTGCTAAGTGTTATCATTCTTCTTGAATTCTGACATTGTTCTCTTCCTAGTGTTCAGTACTACCGCTATCAGGCTATGCATTCAGGAATTGCTATCTATTTTTGCATTTCATTCTTTGGAATCAGACATCTATTTCTATTGCTGCCTACTTGGCTTTTGTTCTTTGACATAATGTGTTCCCAGATTGATCACACATTAGTCAGAGAGGGGCAAATGTAATCACCTAAAAATGGTCATCTAGACTATTAGCCCCCTTCTCAGCATTTCAGCTAAATTAATTTAAACATTTACCTAGACCAAATTGTAAATAATCAATTTATTTGATTATAACCTATAGTTTGACTATGCTATCCTAAGTTCATTATTTGATTAAAAGAACATGTCCCCTTTTAATTAAATAAAAGACCCCATTCTTCTAACCCACTTAAAGTGCACACATAAAGTCCTTTTTCTATCTTGCAATTAAAAGAAAAGGCTTTGTGACTTTTGTCTGATATGACAAGTCAACTTATATTCTATTGGTTGACTTGTGTGTGCACATAGGTCACACCTATTTTCAAATTCCACCGTTGATCATCCACCATCTTCATCTTGATCTCTACTGTCCGTATGACTTTAAAAGGGAGAGAGCTTTCCCCCTCAAAGGATCCATCCATCATTTAAATATTGTTATGCTGCAGGTTTTCTAACAGGTTTCTTTGGAGCTTTGTGGAGAACTTCTATTTCTTGTCTACATTCTCTCATCCATGACATCATGGCATTCTAGCTTAGCTTAGCTTTCATTTTTACATGTAGCTTAATCTCACATAGCTTAATAATGGTATTGTAACACTCTCATACATGTTTTAGCATAGCTCCACTTCATATCTCATTCTAGCTTAATTTTCATTTGCATTGCATTCTTGAAAAACTCCTTGGGACATTTGCATTCTTGTATCTTGTCTTTGGAACCTCCCATTGCATGGTTTACTAGCAAGAAGAGTATCTCTAGGGCTCATCTGAGAGCCCTTGAACTTGAAATACACTCTCTTGCACTCCATGGATAGGGAGCTCTAAGCTGGCATCCAAGCATTCTGAACTCATGGAATCGTTTGGATAGAATGGTTTAGAGTGGGACACAATTCGAGTGTACAGTCCTAACAAGCTATATGAAATCCTTTATAAAGGTACTTAGTTGTAAGGTGAAGTCCTCTAACAAGGCACACTTCTAATAGGGTGTTGATATCCTCTAACAAGGTGAGACCTAACAGTCTTTGTAAGCCTTTAACAGGGTAGACCTTTCATAGGGTAGATCATGTTTCATGGTCAAAACATTGTAGCCTTCATTGGATACACTTTATTACTATAGTAGTGAATATTTGTGGGTGTTATCCCACCTATTTCTACCTTCTCACTTGGAGGCTTTCTGGGTAATCATATCTAGTGTTATGTGTGTGCATGCTTACATGGTTATATAATTTATATGTATATGTTTTACATGTTATTTTAGTTTATTTATTGAATGCTTGTGATGGATGTGTGGTGAAAGTTTTATGGGTCCAAGTTTAAACTACTGATTCACCCCACCCCACCCCCCTAAATTTTACCTTTCCTGTTGTAATTCCAACAATTGGTATCAGAGCCTTGTTCTCTGAAAGAGAAGCTTTGCAACTTTGAGGAAAGATCTTGAAATGGAAGTCTACAAGTTGGGAAAGACTATTGAGAACTAGGATATTGTAATACATCTCATACTACATCAACTGAGTGAAGCAAGAGAGGAACTAAAGAAATCCTTGAAGAGAATATAAGAGATTTCTATTGTGGAGAATGACACACTATACAAAGAGATAGTCACTACTAAGTTATCTACAAATAGAGAATCTAATGAATTTGATGTAGTAATTGTAGATCTAATGGAAAAGAATAGAGTTCAAGTTGAGGAAATCATAAATCTCAAGTTAGAGAAAGAATCACAAGCTATACTACTATGTGAGGTAACTAAACAAAAGAAGAAAGGTATGGAAGAAAAAGCCATGATTCAAGAAGACAAAAAAATTCTAGACAACAGAGTGGAAGAGAAGTCAATAGAGTTAACCAAGATTTCCAACATGTAATTGGATACTCTAAGTCAAATGAAGAATTCCAACTATGAATTGAATGTCAAGGACTTTGAGATAACTACATTGAAGTTGCAAAATGAAAAATTGTAGAGTGACCTAAAGAGAGAAAATGAATTTGTTGAAAGTTTCAATAAGTCAAATGAAGCCATCAAATACATTGAGCAATTATGAGATCTCCTAAATCCAAGAATGATACATCAGGATTGGGATACAAAAGCACTAAAGAAGGAGAATTATCCAAAAGTATAGAAGTAAGGAACATCAAAGGTAAGAACTCCAAACCTACTTTTCATAATTGTGGTAAGAAAGGACATACTGCTAATGTGTGTAGGAGCAAGTTTAAAAATCAGATTGTCAAGCCTAAGAACATGACTAATTTTCATAAGTGCAACAAGCAATGTCATCAAGCATATGAATGCAAAACCAAGACCATGCATACACAAATATTTGAAGGATATTGCTACAATTGTCAAAATTATGGACATAGAGCTTTTGAATGCAAATCCAAATTCATGTGTCATCAAATAGGCAAACAAAGGTGAGGAATAATGAAAATTCTTATAATTGGGATTATAATCAAGATATAGTTGTTGTTATTGTCAAGAATATGGACATGTTCCTAAGAATTCTATTAGGACACATTTCAATGGTAATTACAAAATGTGGTTAAGTCAAACTACATGTTTTAGTTGTTTAAAGATTAGTCACATTAGTAAATATTGTCCAACTAGGTCAAAGGAACCAAGTTGTGAATTTGATAAAGGTAAAGGCAAGGTAGATGTTGAACACATCAGAGATGAGTTGAACAAGACATGGAAAAAGAAAGATGTTTTCAATACATCAAACGAAGAAGGTATCACTTCACCCAATGGGTCAAGTGATCACACCTCATCAAATTAAGCAAACAAAAGACATGTGGGACTAATATTTAAAGGCTATACCATGCATTAGTTCCGAAAGGAGATAGTACTAAAAAGACTACATTAGCATGAATAAAGATGCAAAATGTTGTTAAAAATTCAAGACAAATCTTTAAGTTTTTCATGTTGTTTCCAAGTATGAAAAGTTTCCTATATGCATCAAGTGGAATTTTAGTTGATGTTGAGTTATCAAGATTAGGTAGTTGATGTTGAGCTCGTAATAGCTATTGAGTGATGCAAATATCAATGAATGTCGAGTGAACCTAAAACTAGTTATTGCCGAGCTTATAGTTGTATAAGAACTTAGCATTAAATGCAAGGTTTTCAAAGGATATATGATCAATTTTAAGTCATTTTTAATCATTTAAAAATTGAGAAAGAGCAAAAGGAGTAAGAGGTGATCTAGAAATTCTTTAGAAATGATTGTAGAAGATTTGTGTAGCAATTCATCATCATTTCATCTAATCTCACACGGTATTTATCAAGAGTTGAGCTACACAGTTTAAATTTTCATCAACCCTAGTTTGACACAATGGCATCAAGTTCAAAAAAATTTGAAGGGAAGGAAGTTCTAAATGTTCAGCTAGTTAGTAATAAAGTTAAGCATTCCATATTTAAAGTCATTCCTGACATCGCATATAAACAAGATCCTTCTGGTGCATTGTTTATGATCCCACCAAATGTGATAATGGTACAAGATGTGAGAAAATGCTACAATTGAAAGATAGGAAGTGTTGGTGACATTGAGATTAGGGAGTCATACAAAAAACTTTGTAAAAATGGCGTTTTGAAGGAAGAATATAAAATTGTTGAGAAAAAGGGTTTAACACGAGCCTTAGATTTTCCAAATGTATTCAAAACAGAGTGGATACAAATTGTGCTAAGCTGAATTCATGATGGTTCCTTGTGGTTGAAAGGTGGACCAATCAAAATTACTAAGAGAATAATCCATAGGGTTACTAGCTACACAACCTGATATTTTCCCAAGACACTCAATGGTGATTCCAAGGAAATGATTGAAAAGAATATTGGAGCAGTCTAGAATAAGAGAGGTATGACAATAGATACAATCACTGATCCATTGTTAGAATTTTTTGTAAGGGTAATATCACATAAGTTCTATCAATCCCATAGATTGAATAGTGTACCCTACATAGTTGTGGATGTTGGTTATAAGATTGTTAAGAAAGATCATACATATGATCTAGTAGAACTTCAATTCCAACAACTTATGGAGAACCTTGGAGCAATAAGGAAAACCAAGAGTGCACAATGCAAGTTTGGTTCAATATTAATCTACATATTCTTTTATGTACAAAACACATTCCCCTCATTTGGAATAGTAGGATGGAAAACTAACAGATTAGTTTCAGTATAGATAGGTGAATACATTGAGCAGCTAGGAGAAAATTTTGAATCCTTGATGACTAGCTACTTTGAAGACTTTAAGAAGTCAATGAAGCAGAGACTCAGAATATCAGTTTCCTTAGTTAAGAAAAATTATAATTATGTATATTTTTTTGTTGATGCTGATTAAACATTTGTGCAAGCTACCACACCTAGGTTAATATGGTTAAGACCCTTAGAGTATGAGGTAAATGTGGATGAATCCTTAGAAACAATAACAACTCTACTTGTAGAAGAAGTAGACAAGACTTCAAAAGTTTTTGGAAACTATGAGATGGTAAAATCTAAGATTAGAATGGATTTGAAAACTGCCTCTGCCATGAAGAAAAAGGAAAAGATATTAAAGAAATTGAAAGAAAAATTTGGAGAGGTTGTCAAGGAGGAAGAGGAAGAAGAAGAAGAAGATGAAGAGGAAGAACAAACTCAAGCTCAAGAACCTCTAGCATTAACACAAGGCATGGGAGAAGACAAAGAATAGGAGGAGATTGGGTGCCAAGGGAGAAGAAGATAAGAAAGCACCCACTCCTTCTGAGAAAAAGAAAAGGAAGGCAAAGGTATAGGCAGTGGAAAGGACCAAGAAACTTGTTAAACCAAGTCAACCAAAGCCCACTGCACCTACAACTAGAACCAACACATGTGCTACAACACAAAAGGCTAGGGAAAAGAAAAAGGAAATAGAGCAAGGAGGATAGGAGCAGAAAAGACAATGAAGGAAGTGTGTGGCTAACCAAATTCTGAAGAAGAGAAGACAAAATCAAATGATAACAACCAATTCAAGGTGGTGAGTCACAATCCTCTCTCAAACCTTGAGAATCTATGTGAAAATGTTGAGAACAATGTAGATCTTTTAGGTTTTAGTCATGTTGAATTTGATAAATTGGGTAAAAGAGAGAAAAAAACCAAGTGGAAGAGGCATTATATGCCATGATGTCAAAGCTTAAGACCACACCACTAGAATTCGCCAACTCAGTACCTAAAAGTCTATATGACATTGTTGAGCAAAAATGGAATTATTGTCTAAATTTGGAAAGACAAATCAGGGAGACAACACTAGCCCAAGTAATGCCTGAGTTGACTAAGAGAAAAATTACTAAGGTAGTAAAGAAATATGCAGCTAGGTTCACACCTAAATATAAATCCTTTAGCATTCTCTAAAATAATATTGAAGATGTTGTTAAGAAATCAACACAAATATGAAAACTTATATATGGATTGATCACTATCAAGCAAGGAGAAACTGACCCTTTAGAGTTTAAAGATGATGACAAAGATGATGATAAGGAAGATGATGACAAAGATAACATAGTTGGAGGAGAGATAGAAACAAAAGAAGATGATAAGGGAATAGTTGAGCCTAACAAGAAGAACAGAGTGTGCATGACATACAATTGTTGAGTGTTATTCCTCCCCATGACACAAACAAAACAACTAAAACTATAACTATAAAGGATGTCTTTGATCCATTAGCTCAGAATGTCAATCCTCTTACTGTAGAAGACTTGAAGAAGATCTTGGATCAATCTACATTGCAAGCCAAACTATGTGGTAATCCAATTTTGGTTAGTGTAGAAGAACTACAAAAGGTAGTAACTAATGTCACAAGGGAAAAGGTAAATCCACAAGAACCACCTTACATCATCCCTTTAGTTACTAATCTACAACCTTTGGTACTAATGCTAGAAGTTACATCTACCAAGGTTGATACAAGTGTTAAGGTTGTTACTATTGAGAAGAAATAAGAAAAAGACACCACTACAAGACAACAAAAAGAAATAGGATAGATAGATTCATCTATACCTACAACACAAGAACAAAGTGCAAACCAAGTCATAGTGATAGACTAGGGCAAGCTTGAATAGACAGAACCAAAGGTGAAGGAACAAGTGGCCATCCAAGCATTGGTAGCCTTACCAGCATCTGGCACTCCATCCACACTAACTCTTCAAAAGCCAAGCATAGATGCTACTCCATTGTAGATCTCAGTGCCAAGCCTAGGCTCATCAAAAGTTCAAAAGGTAATACATTATGGAGACATAAGCCTTGATGAAGAAATTATAATTCCAAAGTATGATTATGATACCATGACATTGGAACAAATAGGCATTTTACAACAAGCCTCAGAAAGGAAAAAGCATCAAGAAATGCTTAGGAGAAAACATAGGCAGAAGCAAGCACTTCAAGATATTAAGGGCATCTTTCTAGATGCATTTAGTCTATCAACTCCTGAAGAGACCAAGCCACTAATAGGACAACTGATAGATATAGTGGAGAAGGTTAGTAATGAAGACCTTGATACTAATGCAAAACTATTAGAATGGTCAAAAAAGAAGTTCCAAAATAGAGTAAATGAGAAAATATTAGGTGATATATCACTTACTCAATTTGCATTGGAAACTAAGGTTGAGGATGTGAAGAAGGTACTTGAGAATATATTCTCATTGTACACAAAACTATGCAATCCTACACTCTTCACCCAAGAGACTAGAAGTCACATTCTAAGCCTAGAAAGTCAAATATCTGCATCAGGTGCAAGACTACCTACAAATCCAACACAAAGTGAGAAGCATTTTAGAGTTAGTTAGCTATCTTAACAGCAGATGAGGCTAACATTAGAGCCAAACTGACAAGCATACAAGCTACCCTCACCCCACACATGGAGATATTACATAAGGAGCTAGGCTATGTTGAAACTCTACTAAAGAAAGACCCCAATCTTTCTACTTTAGATGGTCTAGTACACCTTGTTGCCAAGCTTGAAATCCAAATAAAGTCATTGGATGTTACATGTGATAACTAGGAGGTAGCCCTCAAGATAATAATGGATGTCCATAAATATTTTCTAGACAAACACACCATAGATGTATAGACCATTTGGCATAAGTTTCAAAAAGGGGGAGAAAAATAAGAAAGGGGGAGTATATAGCAAAAGGGAGAATAAAGCAGAGGAGAAAAGGGGGAGATATATCATTGGGAAGATATATATATTTTTGGGGGACAAAGAGCAAAAAGGGAGAGATATTAGCTAAGGGAGAGCATATTAGATAGAAAAAAAATATTAGTAACAGAGTGCATTGAAGTTAAAGTGTATCAGTAGAGAGAAATTTATTTAGAAAGAAGCACAAAATTTTGGATACAAAATAGACATATTAACTTAAGGGTAGTTATCAAAATTTGAGGTATCTAAGTTATTACAAAATTTTGAAATTTTGAAGTTTTGTATATAAGTCAAGTCATGGATATGTTATTCTTGAGATATTAAGGATGATAATTTATATTTTAGTGTTGTTGACACTCATATCAAAGGGGGAGATTGTTAATCTTAGATTGGTTTTGACAAGTGAGTTTCAACACACTTAAGCTATTTACTTAGTTCATGTCGAACTAATAATACATGTTGAGCACAACATGTAAATATAGACCATGTCGAGTTGTAATGAGTGTTGAGTCACTCATATGCTGAGTATATAGACCATGCTAAGTGATTTAGGAGCCAAGTAAACTATGGATGTCGAGCAATGCAGGTGCTGAGTCATAGTATACAAAACAATGCATGTCGAGCATTAGAGAATTCATATGTCAAGTAAGACAATTTTGACATATTTGTTTGTAATGGCATAAACAGCTATGTAAACCATTTTTGGGCCAACTTAAGATTATATTTCAATATTTTGGCAATAAGAATGAATCTCTATTTGGATTCCCTATGCATTTACATGCAGTTAATCAGAAAATGGGAAGGATTAAGTGGCAAAATGGATGAATCTCAACCGTAGATTCATACCTAACCCTAAGCCACCAAAGTCTTCTTAAGGAGGATGAAGCCCCAAAATCTTTACATATAGAGGAGTGAATGGTATGGAGTGTTCAATGAATTAAAGGAGTGAACAAGATAGTTTGCAAGCAAGGCATTCAAGGTGACTTAGAAGTTATGAAGAAAGAGTGAATTGCAAAATCAGTTAGAGAAGAATAGAGGTTAGAGAAAAGGATACAACATTGAGACATCTGATTGAAAAGGATTAAGAAGGCATTGTTTAGAGGTGATTTTTTATTAGGAAAAGCAAATGCCAACTACAGAATCTATGCTGAGACATTTTAACAAGTGATTTTAGTCAAATATTTTAAGAAGAGTAGTCCAAATAGGTTGTATGAAATCCTTTAACAAGGTGCTTACATTGTAACTTCATTTGAAACACTTTATTAGTGTAGTAGTGAAGATTTGTGGGTGTCATCCCCATCCCAGTTCTACCTTCTCACTTGGAGGCTTTCTAGGTAATCATATCTAGTTATGTGTGTGAATGTTTACATGGTTATCTAATTTAGATGTATATCTTTTACATGTTATTTCAGTTTATTCATTGAATGCATGTCATAGATGTGTGGTGAAAGTTTTATGGGTCCAAGTTTAAATTACTAATTCACCCCCCCCCCCAAAAGTTTACCTTTCCTATTTTAATTCCAACAATGTCATCCATTCACACATTTGTTGAAAAAGGATTAGAATTTCAAATGGGATCCTATATGTCAACATAGCTTTGAAAAGATCAATAAATACTTGTTCAATCCACCTATCTTGGTTCCACCAGTCATAGGACAACCATTAATACTATACATATCATCTACTCTAACAGTACTAGGGGCACTCTTAGCCCGGCTTGATGATAATGGTGAAGAGATGGCCATATCCTACATTAGTCAAAATTTAGTTGGCTATGAGCTTATTTACACCATGATGGAAAAGTCCTTCTTAGTAGTGGTCTTTTACGCTCAAAAGCTCCACCACTAGATGATGAGTCACATAATTCAACTCATCTCCAATATTGATCCCTTGAAGTATATGTTATCATGTACAACACTCATCAGCCACTTGGAAAAAATTTTCATGCTCCTCAGTGAGTTTGACATCCAATATGTTGATAGAAAGGCAATTAAGGGACAAGTCATATTAGATCACTTGGTTGATAAACCTTTGATTGACACCTATCTGTTGGCTATTAAATTTCCAGATGAATACCTATATATGATAAAAGGAACAACCATCATAGAAACTATATTTTTATGGATCAAATACATCTCATAGATTAGGAGCAGGGATATTGTTGGTTACCTCTCAATGCAACTACATCCCCAAATTCTTTAAGCTATGATTTCAATATAGTAACATCTTAGAATATGAAGTTCTCAATTTAGGGCTAAAAATGGTGGTTGAATAGAACATAATGGAGCTACAAGTCTTTAGAGATTCATAATTGATCATCACGCAAGTCCTAGATGAATACTAAACAAATGACAACAAGATGCTACCTTATGAAGAATTGGTTGACCAATTAAAGAAACACTTCATCAAGATTCAATTCACACAAGTACCAAGGTTCCAAAAAAAAGCTACAAATGCAATGGACACTACTAGCTCACTCTTGGAAATCCTTCATGAAGATACACAATATGAGCTCTTGGTCAAGCAACTACATGATCCCGCATATAAGAATGATGAATCAACATGAGTATGTGTCTTGGTTGGTCTCCAGTCTCCATGGTACCATGAAATTCATGTCTACCTAAAAAACCATATCATCTCCCCCCACCTCACATGAACTTAATGCTAAAACCTTATTCACAAAACATCCCACTACATTATTATAACCAATACCCTATATCATCAAGGCTATCATGATACTCTCTCTAGGTGTTTAGACTAAAGAAAGGCCACAGTGACATTAAAAGAGGTATATTCTAGACTTTGCAGTGCTTACATGATTGGTATAGTCTTAGCACAAAAAATCCTGAGAGATGGCTAATATCAGCCTACCATTAAAAATTATGCTTGTGACTTTTTCAAAAGGTGTCTTCCTTGTTAACAACATGCAAACATGATATGGGCCCTAGTACAAGATCTTTAACTCATTGCACCACCATGGTTATTTGCATACTAGGGGTTTGACCTTGTTGGTGTTATTGCACCCCTATCTTTAGAAGGCCATAAATGGATCATCATGACCACAGGTTACTTCACTAAGTGGGTCAAGGTAGTCCTACCTACCAATGCCTTGGGAGTTCAAGTATCTAAATCCATCCTCTATCATATTGACTACCTCTTCAATATCCCCACCACCTTTTTTATAGACCACAAATGTAACTTTGAAACCTAAAGATGGAAGAGTTGTGCACCTCCCTCCACATTCACCACCATTTCTCCAACCCATATTTCCCACAAGGTAATGGTTAGGTTGAGGCAACTAATAAAACCCTACTCAAATCCTCAAGAAACTTGTAAATGATTTTGACAATGATTCGAATATACAAATCAATCCTGCCCTATGAGCTTACTATAACTCATTCAACTTCATACTCCCTAGTCTATGGTGCTAAAATAGTCCTACCTATCAAGGTTGAACTCCCATCCTTGGGTATATTGTTGTGAGGATAGGTATAAAATGAGGACTATAGAGTCGCCAGACTCACATAGTTGGATCTAATGGATGAAAGAAGGAAACAAGCCTATGACCACCACACAATATATCAAAATTAACTCAATTTCAACAAAAAGGTTCACCCTATAGACACTTAAAATCATCCCTAAACACTATATTAATTAATTTTAATATTGCCCGTGAGATCGTAATTAATTATTAATTAATTAATTAATTATATTGCTCACATTTTTATACTTATTTAATTAAATTAATTAATTAAATGAGTTCATTCTCTTAAGTAATTAAATCTAATTTAAATACTTCTAGCCTTAATGTGTTAAATTAATTTAACACATGATCCTCCATGTTTCCCCCTTTTTAAATAAATTTTATTTATTTAAATCCTCACATCCTATTAATTCCTCTAAACCCATGATTAAATTAAATTTCAAGCCCAACCTAGAGCCTAGCCTATAACCATCATTTTCATCCTCTTAAGCCTACTTCTTCTCCAATCCCACTTAATCATTTCTAATCTTCTTCCTAATCCCCGTCATTAGTCTAAGAGTGTGCTCACACATGTGTGAGATGGCATGCCTACACACTCCCCTTTGCACTCTTTTCTCCCACTCTTCTTCTCAAGTTTGCTCACACATGTGTGAGAAAACTTTGAATTTTTGACTATTTGCATGGCTTGCATGTCACCTTATGTGGCATCTACATGGATGCCACCTCACCAAGCCCTCCCTTAAGCCTATAAATAGAGGGCTTGTCTCAAGCATTTGCATCTCCTATTATTGCATTTTTACCATGCCATTTTGATTCTTGAGTTTTCATGCTAGGGTTTTCATTGTAGTTTGAGTTTTCAAAGAGATTTCTAGGTGAATACTAACCATTTGATAGCTGGTTTAACTTTGCATTTGCATTATTAGTCTAGTTTACATGCATTTTCTCATCTCCATTTCATTTACATCTTGTTTTAGCTTGCATATCTAGTTAGTTTCTTTGTTGCATTTCATATTTTCACCATTGAATGCCTTCAAGTATGCCTTTCTCCATATGTTATTCTACAACATTTTTTAACTCAAGAGCATATCAACTATCAACACTAGAAGTTGAACCTATGAATGATCCCACCAACATCATTCACCTCAATAATTTATGCACCTAAGCCCCTTAGTGTATCTTGCTAACCTCAAAAAAAGAACTAAAACATTTTTTAAATGTCCTAGAAAAATCAACATCATAGTGAAAACCTAGCAATTCAAGCACCTAATGATAACAAAAAAAAGCTAAAAAGAAAAAAATAGTAAAGAGAAAACAAGCCTTCAACAATGAAAACTTTGCAATTCAAGTGCCTTAGATAGGTACCTTGGTGAAAACCTAGCAATAGGCTCCATGTGTACATGGACTTACCCATTATCTATCAACGATCCACCACCCCCACCATCCTCTCACCACATAGGATCATCCATCTCCCTATATTTTCATGGTGTTCTAGCACCACATCATTAGAATAAACATATCACTATCCCAACTCCTAAGCTTGGAACTTGAATTAGAGCAGTGCAATATATCATGATAGTATCACATTGTATCGTAATCCTTTGAAACATGTATCATAACTGTGTACCATATCATATGTATCATATCACATGTATCAAACTTGTAAATAATACTCCTATATTATAATCAGTGTACTATATCTCCATCACACACTATTTCATCATCTTGAACTTTATCCTAGTTTTATTCTAATCAAATGATATTCTCTATCTCCTCATCTTGATCTTTTTCCCATGCTTGAACTATACCAAAGCAATTTTTCTATCCTATCATACTAAGATTTTGTACAATGAATCTTATGTAGGTATTCTTGATCTATTTATTGTAAATCCTCTAGAGTCATTTCTTATCTTAGTCCCATTATGTATATCTTGATTTTCAAGTTAGTTTGTGTTTGATTAAAATCTTCAGTTCTCTTAATTGGGAACTTTAGTGATTCCTCATGTGAGATTCCTTGTCATCAAAGAGTTGTCCTAAAAGGTTCAATTTTCCATTCCATCATGGTTCTAGATGATACCAATAGTTCCTTGCAGGATGTTTCCTTCCTCATTTCTAACCTTGGCTTGTTAGTATCATACTATCGAGTTCTACCAATCTCTTTGGCAAAAAGTTACTTTTGTTTTATGGATCTGCTCTTTCTTTTAATTTCTTTTCTTTTTAGGATATCAAAATTGGTTCTTAAAGTATCTTTTCCAAGAAATTTGGTTGTACCCTCCTCAAAGTCACCAAAATATTTTATATCATGGTGTGTTGTGTATGGGGCAATTTCAGAGCAAGGTCTTGATCAGGCCTTTCATCTTTTTCTTTTCTTCATGTGGGTCAATTCGATGTGAGGTCTTGATCAAGCCTTTCATCTTTTTCTTTTCTTCATGTGGGTCAATTCAATGTGACCCTTGCATATTCCAAACATATGACCACTTGTGGTTACTATTGAAAAAAATTAATCAATTGTGTATTATCATTAATGTTACACAAATTTTGCATTCTAACAGAGCACTACTAGTAGTAACTAAGCTTAGAAGACTCCAATATCAGCTGAGCAGAAGTTTAGAATAAGAAAAGTTTAGTTATCAAGTGTTAACCAAGATAGGTTGGTCATTAAAGGATTCCTATTTAAATTGAGTTAGGTTAGTTACCAAAGGGGTTCAATATAAGCCAAGTCAAGTTGGTTACCAAGGAACTCAGTGGTAACTGAGTGACCCAGTTTTAGTATTAGTTAACCTACAGCAGAACGATTTTATTTATTATTTTCTTTTTAAGCCAATATTAATTATTTATTTTTAAGGGTATTCAAGCCAAATTGGTATTGGGTTTCATATATATCAAAGGTCAAGTTGTGGATTGAAATATGGAATTAGTGGAAGAAGATAAGATGTGAGTAAAGAAGGATATTTGATTAAGGGCTGAACATCCAAGTAGATGCAAAGAATATTCTAATTAAGGAGGATCAAGAGGATAAGCTAGAATAGTGATATGAATCTACAAATTAGTTTCTTTAATAATTAGGTCAATCATTGTTACTCTCTAACAATTGTAGCAGTGAAGAAACCTCTTAATAGATTTGACTTAATAGTCATTCTTGTAAATCCTCTAACAAGGTGGCATTTCTAGATTGAAGTTTCTTAATAACTCTAACAAGGCCACTCCTAATAGGGTGATTCAAATCCTTTAATAGGGTCATGCCTGATAGTTTTTTTTGTAACCTTTAATGGGGTTGGCTCCTAATAGGGCTCACTTCAAAAGAGTAAAAACTTATAACTAGTTGCATTGGTGGTTTTCCCAAATTGGATTTCCATGTTAAATCTTGGTATCTCATGTGTTCATATTATTTTCTTACTACTTTATCTTTCTACAACTAAGTTAATAAAGGTTAATACACATTAATATCTCAAGATTTCTTTTTTTAACTTAGTTATAATGAATATCTAGTTCTAACTAAGTTGTGCAAGGATTTAAGTTAATAAGAAGTTTGTATTGACATATAAGAGATTCAAAAAAATTAGGAGTAACTGATTCACCCCTCCCCTCTAAGTTACTCCTCTTATATTTTCAACAATTGGTATTAGATTTGTTAGTTCTTATAATAAAGGTTTCAAGGACCTAAGCTAAATATCAAGATGTCTTATAGAAGAGAGATCCCTAAGTTGAACAGAGGAAACTTCAAAGCATGGTAGGAACTCATGAAGCTACATTTGGAAACCATTAGAGATACTAGTGTACACTTCTTAGAGAACCAATATGTGGTACCTCCTAATCCTTTGACTGTGGATCAAATGGTGGATAAAAATAATTGCAACACAATGATGATTGACATTGCTTCTCTACTACTCATGAAATGTGGAACAAGCTACAAAATATCTATGGAGGAGATGAAAATGTGAGGAGAGCCAAAGTAGAAAATCTTAGACATAAATTTGATCAGATGAAAAAGAGAGAATATGAAAACATTGCTAAATATAGTGAAAGAATAAAAGCAAGTGTGAGTACAATCAGAGTTAGAAGAGGAAAAATAGATGATGTGATAATAGTTAGCAAGGTATTAAGAACTCATCTTCCTATTTATGCAATTAGAGTTTTATCTATTCAAGAGATGAGATATGATCTTAAAAATGATGTAACTTTGAGTGAACTAGTGGGAAGGTTAACATATTTTGAATTGGATAACTTTGTAACTATATTCTTGGATCTCACAACATAGAATCAGCATTCAAAGA
The DNA here is from genome assembly GCA_028749045.1 of Cupressus sempervirens. Taxonomy (NCBI): domain Eukaryota; kingdom Viridiplantae; phylum Streptophyta; class Pinopsida; order Cupressales; family Cupressaceae; genus Cupressus; species Cupressus sempervirens. Next base: position 533,416,809 of record CM053783.1, on the reverse strand, counting down.
AAAACTAACTCTTGGTAAAAAGGAAGGAAATTCAAAAGGCAAAAAATCTGATAGTGAAGAAGAAGAAGAATCAAATGATGACCTTGAAGTTATTGAATCCCTACTTGCAAGAAGGTTACCTAAAGGAAAAGGTGAATATAAAGGAAAAATTCCATTGTTTTTTTTCTCTTGTAAAGAAGTTGGTCGCATCACTGCAAGGTGTCCAAACAAAGAAAACAAAAATGATAGAAAATTCAACAAATTTAATGGAAAGAAAGATTTAAAAAGCTACAAAGACTACAAAGATAAAGGCAAGAAATATTGTTATATTGCTAAAGATTCTGATAGTGATGATGAAGATGAAATGATATATATTGCTATTAAAGATGAGTCAGATGATGAGGATAATGAAAAGATGGCACGTATTTCTCATGTTATAAAAAATAAAGCATGGATAATAGATAGTGATTGTTCTCATCACATGACTAGTGATAAAACTAAGTTTGAAAACTTGAGCACTATGATTGTGGAAGTGTTAAATTTGGAAACAATGAACCATGATATGTGAAGGAAAAGGGATGCATTGCATTGACTAATGAACTCAAATGTGACAATGCTTAGTGGGTTGAAGGACTAAGCCACAATCTTCTAAGTGTGGCATAGTTGAACAACTTTGGATACAAGGTAGTATTCTTGAATGTGAAGGCCAGGCTACTAGATGGTAAAGGAAACCCTGTTGGAACTAGAAATCAAACTAAAGATAGTGTATTCTATCTAGATCCCACTGAAAGTTCATGATTTTTGGAACAAGTAGAGAAAAGTTGGCTATGGCATAAAAGAATGTGTCATGTAAACTTTGACAATTTGGTTACTATAAGTAAGAATAGAAGAGTAAGAGGTATTCCAAATATGAAGGAACCTAAAATGGCTATATACAAAAAATGTCAGATTAGAAAGATGGGTAAAACTAGCTTCAAGAGTAAGAATTACAATATTGAAGATGTGTTGGAACTAGTTCATACAGATCTTTATGGACCAATAGGCATAGAAAGCTATATTGGAGATAAATATTTCATTTTTTTTGTTGATGATTATTCTAGGTTGATGATAGTAATGTACTTGAAGGATAAATCTAAAGCTTTTCAAAAGTTCAAGTGGTATCTAGCTAGAGTTGAAAAAGAAACATGAAAGAATTTAAAATGTGTATGGTTGGATATAGAAGGAGAATTCATCTCTATTTAATTCAAAATATTCTTCAATGAAAGAGGAATCAAAAGATAGGTATCTACACATGGTGCACCTTAGCAAAATGGCATAGCAGAAATAAGAAATAGATCCATCACGGATTGTGCAAGAACATTGATGATAGAGAAAAATGTTGCATCCAAATACTAGAAAGAAGTAATCAATGTAACAGTTTATACCTTGAACCGAGTTCAACTAAAGAAAGGTATAGATCAAACACCTTATGAATTATGGTATGGTTGTAAACCTAATTTCTACTATTTTAATGTATTTGGAAGCAAATGTTATATCTTGAAAAAGACAAGGAAAGGAAAGTTTGATGCAGGTATCTTTCTAGGCTATTCCAACAGGAGTGAAGCATATAAATGTTTGAATCTTGCTACTCACAAGGTTATAGAAAGTGTACACATAAAAATTGATGATTTTGTAGAAAAGAGTGAAGAATAAAGAAACAAGGAACTTAAAGACTACAAAAATTTTGTTTACTTTGAGCCAGATACTTTACCAAAGGTACAAGAAAATGTGATTGGGCAACAATAGATAGCATCACTCTAGTAGTCAACACCACCCAAGTCACCTAAGATTGTAGTATAATCCAAGTTGCAACTAGAGAAAACTAAGTAATAGTTAGTATAAACTAAGTTACAGCTAGCAGAAAAGGAATCTAAGTCACAATTAGAGGAAACCAAGTCTCAAACAATGGGACCTGAGCAATGTTTGAAGTTCATAGAACCTTTGAGCATGGTGAACCAAGTGAAAAAAATCTAAAATCTAGAATATAGGAACTTGTACTTGCCAGATATGTTAGAAGGCATCATGCACCTAAACAAATAATTGGAGATCAGATAGGAGGCATAATGACAAGCAACAAACTAAAAGGTACAGGTCTTCTTATTAAATTTGAACCTAGAACTATTAAAGATGCATTGAATAATGAAATTTGGATAGAGGAAATGAATGAAGGGATTGAGAACATTCAAAGGAACAATACTTGGATGCTTGTTCCTGGACCTAAGGACAAAAATATAATTGGTACAAAGTGGCTATTTAGAAACAAATTGAATAAATATGGTGAAGTATCAGGGAATAGGAAAAGGCCAGTGCGTAAAGAATATGCTCAAGAAGAAGGTATAGACTATGGAGAAATATTTTCTCCTATTACTACTTGAAGGGGTCAAAAAATTGCTTGCATACAATGCATTTAAAAGATTCAAATGTATCAAATGGATGTAAAATCAGATTTCTTGAATGGAATTCTAGAGGAAGAAGTTTACATTGATCAGCTCGAAGGTTTCATTGATCCAAATAAAAGAAACATTGTTCATAAGTTACACAAATCTTTGTATGGTCTAAAACAAGTTCCTAGAGCATAGAATGAGAAGGTACATGGATACCTGGTAAAGATTAGTTTTCAAAGAACCAATGATAATAGTAGATTGTATATTAAATAAGGACCACAAAATAAGATATTGTTAGTAGAAATATTTGTGGATGATATATTATTCATAGGTCATGATGACTTATATAAATCATTCTCTGAAGAAATGGGGAAAGAATTTGAAATGTCAATGTTTGAAGAGATGAAATTCTTTGTTGGTTTGCAAGTTCATGAAATGAAGGATGGCATTTACCTTAGTCAAAATATATCAAGGAGATACTAAAGACCTTTGGAATGGAAGATTCCAAACCAGTTGGAACACCTTTGTGTAGTGGACACAAATTGTCTAAGGATGATGATTCAAAAGAGGTAAACTAGACTAACTATAGATCTATGATTGGGAAACTTTAGTATGTCATTCACAAAAGAGCTAATATTACATTAGTAGTTGGTATAGTTGCAAGGTTTTCTACAAATCCCAAAGAAAATCATATGATGGAAGTCAAAAGTCTTTCCTGATGTAGGTTAGGTTAGAAGCATTGATCATAGAAAAAGCACTAGTGGAGGAGCATTCTTTCTTGGAAAGAGGCTAGTGTCATTGACCAATAAGAAGTAGATTGCATCTCTTAGTCTATAGTAGAGGTAGAATATATTTTCATAGCAGTTAATTGTTCTAACACTATCTAGATCAAGCAACTGTTGTCAGGAATAAAGGAAGAAGTCAAGGACCCAATGGCTATCTACTATGATAACACAAGTGCAATCAACATACCCAAAAATTTAGTGATGCACTCTAAAACACATTGCAATCAAGTATCAATTTTTGAGAGAATTAATTCAAGATAAAGATGTTAGATTGGAATATGTGAACACAAAGGAATAGGTTGCTGACATATTTAGAAAACCATTACCTAAGGATGTATTTTTGTATCTCAGAGGAAATATAGGGGTCATTCCCCTATCTGATGCTCACTAGAGTATAGATTAGTGATGCATCAACCTAACTATATTAAAGATCTATCAAGTTGATGCAAAGAAGTCAAAGCTCATTGCATATGAATTAGTACATCAAGTACATTATAAATTCATTGTATAAAGACTTTGGCATTTAATGTTAAAGAGGGAGAGATTGAATATGTCATGTCCATATCAAAATAATTGAGGGAGATTGATTTCATGAATAAGAGGAAGAAACTAGTATAAACTTGTATACCAACAAGAGGGAGAACTTGATCACATGGAGTCTGAAGATAAGATGTTAGAGGAAGAATCTTAGAGGGAGTTATCATGGATGAAGACTCAAAATGAAACTAAGGGAATTATAAAATCTTATAAATGACTTAGATTTTTTTAAGTTTCATTTTTTTATGACATGTTGTGTTGCAATCAATGCCAAAGAGGGAGATTGTTAAAAAAAATTATTCAATTTTATATTTTCATTAATGTTACACAAATTTTATATTCTAATAGAGCATTAGTAGTAGTAACCAATCTCAGAAGACTCTAGTATCAGTTGAGTAGAAGTTCTAAATAAGCCAAGTTCAGTGATCAAGTGTTAACTGAGCTAGGTTGATCATTGAAGGATAAACTAAGTGAGGTCAATTACCAAAGGGTTTTAGTGTAAATTGAGTTAGTTCAGTTACCAATGAACTCAGTGGTAACCAAGTGGCCGAGTTTTAGTGTCATCTAACCTATAGCAGAATAGTTTTGTTTATTATTATGCTTTTTCAAGCCAACTTAGTGGATGTTAATTATTTATTTGTAATTTATTCAACCTGAATTAACATTAGGTTTCATATATATGAAAGGTCAAGTTGTGTATTGAAATATGGAAGTAGTGGAAGAAGATAAGATGTGAATAAAGAAGGATATCTGATTAAGGGAAGAACATCCAAGGAGCTGCAAAGAATATTCTAATTAGGGAGGATCTAGAGGATAAGCCAAAATGGTGATCTAAATCTATAAATTATTTGCTTCAATAATCAAGTCATTGTTACCCTCTAACAATTGTAGCAGTGAAAAAAAATATCTTAACAGAGTTGACTTAATAGTTATTCTTGTAAATCCTCTAACAAGGTGGCATTTATAGATTGAAGTGTCTTAAGACCTCTAACAAGGCCACTCCTAATAGGGTGATTCAAATCCTTTAACAAGGTTACATTTAATAGTGTGTTTTGTAACCTTTAACATGGTTGGCTCCTAATAGGGCTCACTTTAGAAGAGTGAAAAGTTGTAACTAGTTTCATTGGTGGCTTTCCCAAATTGGGTTTCCATGTTAAATCTTGGTATCTCATATATTCATGTTATTTTCTTACTACTTTATCTTTATACAACTAGGTTACTAAAGGTTAATACACATTAATATCTCAAGATTACTTTATTAAGCAAGTTACAATGAATATCTAATTCTAACCGAGTTGTGTAAGGGTTTGAGTTAATAAGAAGTTTGTATTGACATCTAAGGAATTCAAAATTATTTTAGTGGTAATTGATTCACCCCTCCCCTCTCAATTCTCCTCTTATATTTCCAAAAGGTCACATGGTGCACTTGGTAAATATCATTTACCTATGGGTTACACAGTGTCATTTCCACTCTGATTCCTTTGGTATTCATGTGTGATGTTGGGGAAATCCTTGCCTATTTTTTTATTTAGTCCTATGTAATGTCGGTGACAAGGCCTTTATATTCTTCATAACTTAGGCATGTCCCCAATATCCTTATATCAAGCTAAGTGCTCAACTACATGGTGGTACTTTTTTACAAGGTGCCCCATGCTCAAGCTTCAAGAAAGATTCAATACCCCCAATAGCTACCCTATTAAGGAAATAAGAAATTCCTCTTATTTTTCAGCAAGAATGGACCTACCCATCTTATCAAAAATCAGTCCTTCTAATCATATCTCACACATGTAGTCCTATCCCAAAGAATCCAAAGTTTCCACTCACCTCACCTCTCATGTTTAACTATTCTAAAGGGTCCAATTTACAAAGTTTTACTTCCTCCCACTATCCCCCAACCCTCATGCCCTCAATTACCTAACTCATGTTTAGAGTTGTGCTAAGGATTTCCCTACCCATCCAAGAGGTCACCATTGATCAATGATATGCTAACTTACCCATCTACATCCCCATTGTATTATTATTTGAGGAGTCATTTTAGTTGTGTTCTTTCATATCATTGCATTATCATCTTAGATTATTTCTTTTGCAACATTGTCTCATTTTATTATCATTTTAGGTTCATCTTAAATTTATTCTTTTTTTCCATCATCATTTCATCATCATTATAGGTTCATTACTAGTTAATTATCTTGCAGCATCATCTAATTAGATTCTCATTTTAGGTTCATTGTTAGTTCATTATTTTGCATCCTCATTTCATTACATTACCATTTTAAGTTCATTATTAGGTACATTAGCCTATCATTTTGTCATTGATTCATTTTTTTGGTTCATTCCCATATTTATTTAGTGCATTTCCATACATTAATTGCATTTTCATTACACTATCATTTCATTACCTTTTTCATTATCCATATGCATTAAAATTCATTAGTACCCATGATTCATTATCATTTCTTTCATTAGGTCACACATTCTAGAAAGTTCACATCATTTCAATTTCTCATTTAGGTTCATCATCTCAACAATAGCATTTGTATCTATAAATATCACATACATATAAACATAAAAATGAATACATCATATCTAGTTTTCCATCATCACAACCCATCTCATAAATATCTAAAAATACACATGAATCTCATCATTAAAATAAATGCATACACAACCTCATAAATTCATAAGTATAACCTCATATAGACATGGAAATTACATCATATACATCACATTTTTGTATAAAAACTCATCATGACCATAGTTGCATATACACCTCACACGCAAAATCCATAAATGCACATAAGATCACCATGCATCACCTCCTACAAAAATGTTAGAAATAAGAAATACTCCTTGGCCACCATGAATGCTCTATTTTCACATGCAAACTTCTCTCTTCACTCCTTCATACTCCTTAGAAAGTTTAGGGTTTCTTCCTTAAGAAGACTTAGGTAACTTAGGTTTAGATATGAATTAATGGTTGTGATTCATCCATTTTATATTTTAAGCATTCCCTTTTTTCTAATTGGATGCATGTAATTTCATTGGGAATCCAACTTAAGATTCATCCTTATCTCCAAAATATCATTATTCAATCTTTAAGTCAGCTCAAAAATGGTTTACGTAGTTGTTTGTGCCATTACAAAAAACTATGACAAAACTGTCTTCTATACTATGACTCGACATCTATATCACTCAACATGTTCTTCTTACTCAGCTCCTAAATCACTTAGAATACACTATCTGCTTGGCACATAAGTGACTCGGCACATGAGTGGCTCGGCACTCATTTTGGACTCGGCATGATCTATTATATCCATGTTGTGCTCGGCATGTACTACTTGTCTGACATGAACTAAGTAAATGACTTAAGTGTGTAGACACTCACTAGTTAAAACCAATCTAAGATCAGCAATCTCCCCCTTTGACATGAGTGTCAAAAACACTTGGTCATGCATTGATATCCTTATTCTTACGAGCATAACATATCTCTCATTTGGCTTATGTACAAAACTTCAAATTTTCAAAATTTTGTAACAACTTATTGTAGACACCTAAATTTTATTACACTGCTTTGGTAATCCTATTTAGCTATCTCTAAAGGCATCATTAATTAAATTCCTATTTAATTAATCATTTTCCATCCCCTAGCTAATTAATTTAATTAATCATCTATAGTCCTAAATTGATAAATCAAATAACCCATTATTTATCAATTAATCATATTCTCCTATTTAATTCCAAATCCCAAATTTATTAAAATCACTTTAATAAATAAAACCCTCAAATCTAATAACCCTGAAACTATCCTAAATCCTCCATTTAGCCTAATCCACCCCATCCACCCATACTAACCTAGCTTAGCCACTAACTCACCCACCCTCATGAATGTTGTCCACTTGCACATCTCTAACATCCTTAATCTAATCCTAACCCAAGCCTAATCCCCCCCCCAACCTTGTAACATTCCCTAAGTAAGCTTAAGACTTTCCTAAACCAAGTTAAAGTCTCCCCTCAAAATATCCCAATCACCAAGCCATAAGTGCTCTTACAAAGCCATTAATGACTCTTACAAGCTCATTCATTGCTCTTACAAGCACTTTTGAGGGCCATTTAAAGCCTTGAACCTCCTTTGTTGAATCATCCATGCCCTTTCCTCCACCCACCTTCCTTGTGACATGTGTCACTCCCTAATTGGTGCTAAATAAGCACAATCCATGTGCTCCCCTTTGAATACATCCTAGCCCTCCCTAAAGCTTTCATCTCTCCTTGCATCTTAACCCTCCATCCCTCAAGCCCTTGGCCTATAAATTAGATCCCCTCCCAAGCCATTTTAATCACAATCCTTGAGCTACATTTGCCATGTCAATTTGAGAAGCCAAGTTCATACCATTTTCACATATCCACACCAAAAATCCTAAATCCATCTCCATTGAAGCATTTTGAAGCTTGAGCATACATCCCAAATCCATATCAAAGGACACCTCCCCAAATCAAGTGAGCATCCTCATTGAGAGAGCCCATCCATGGCTCATATTCTCATTTGAGGACCTCACTTTGTCTCATCTAAAATTTTATATTGATTTTGTTGGTTAATGCTTTGGTTCTTAAATAGATTAGTGTTTCTTGCTAACATATTAGTGTACACATTTTGGCATGCCCAGTGGGACTCTGCAAGGGTCATTTTAATCTCCATTTTGTTAGTTTCATATACTTTTTCATGTTTTTACTAACCATGGGAAACTAACGTTTTGTGCTTTAAATTTTGTGTCTTTGTCTTGTGGTTTTTGCTTGCAGGGTACTATTGACCACCGTAGGAACATGCATACAACCCTATAAGTGGTTTTGACCCAGTCAACCCTAAGGAAAAAACTTTTTTTTGCATCCTCGCGACCCCAAGAATGTGATCTCATGACACAAGAATGCTATTATTCTCTAGCAGGAACGTGAACCTGTGACTGTGAGTTTGCACTTCATCAACAAACAGTCTGCCGCATATCATCAAATAGCCTCTTCATCTCCACTGACAAATCCTCCAGCAAGAACGTGCCTCAGAAATAGTGGGATCGTCATTCCCACCTTGCCATTTCCTATCTTAAACTTCTCAAGACTGTAGTAAAATTTTATCAGAGGGATCATCATTCCCGCTTGTGGAAACGTTGTAACGGCATAAACCCGCGAGATCGCTCTATCAAAGAGAGCTCTCAAGTTTTTGGCTCACAGTTTTAATTCTTTTTAATAGTCTTTCCTATCATTCCTGCAATCCAGATTTTTGGCGGGATTGTCATTCTCACGAACAGGAACTCCAGCGAGATCGCCTTGCCTTTTTTACCAAAACTCTACTTCACATTTCTCGCATTCTCGTTGATAGTTCTTGAATTCCTGCTCCTATGGGAACGCATTCTTAACCCATAGGTTCACTCTGATATTTGCTTGGTTCAATTTTTTTTTACATTTTCTAGTGCATGTTTTTATTCTAACTTGTTTTCTGCAGGTTTAATCATCATTTTTTTTTAAAGAGTATAAATCAAAATTTAACTTTTAGTGGTTCCATAGGATATGGACCATTCTAAGAATTTTTACGTATATCAAAAATAACAAAAAAAGTTAAATTTTTTTTTCCCATAGTTAAGCTTTGATTTTGAGACTTTTGGGTGACTAATCAAATCACTTTTTTGCAGCATTGCAGGTTGGAGTGACAAAACTAATCATTTTTTTTGTAGGTTTTTCTTAGAATGAACTTGCATGTTTAAAAACATCTTTCATTGAATGAATGTCACTCAAATCACTCTCAAATGCCAAAGATTAAAATCAACTTTTTATTGGAATGCATGCTTAAAACAACAAACACAATCTTGAATCAGCTATGCTCAAGTATGCCACTATATCATACGATAAGAATGGGGAGTGGAGCATGCAGAGTGAGTAGGTATGGGTTTTTGAATCAATGACAAGGCAAGAATGGGATTTTGAATCAGCAACTAGGCGAGAATCAGGAGAACACGGGTGTTGGGGGGCAATCCGCAGCTGCAGGGAAGGAATCGGAGGTGAATGATGCAGACGCCTCAAAGGATGGGGACCCATGGGAGTTGTTGCCTCACCCAGGTGAGAAGATTCCCCTTCACTCTAGTGTTGGGCTGCCTGGGGCCTGGGGGCATTGGTCGAACCTTTTCGGAGTCAAACCATCAAGTACCTCAACATTCCCGAAAGTCATTGATAAATCAGACAAGGAAAAGGGTATCTTTGCTCTGGAAGTTCCTTGAGAAATTATAGACCACAATATCCTCAGTATGGTGAATACTCTAGTGGGAAAATTTATAGGGCCAAGGCCCAACATTGATGTTGTGAGGGTTTTTTCTAGAAACAAATGGTATTTAAAGGGGCATGTAGAGGTGACAGCAATGGCTAAAGGTTTCATGACTTTTGAGTTTTCTTGCTCGGAAGACTTTTCCAGAATCCTGTGCACAGGGTACTGGTCTCTGGGGAGATCTACTTTAATCTTGTAGAAATGGTCTTCCAATCTAGACTTGAATAATGATTTCCTATCCCAAGCTCCAGTTTGGATTAGACTCCCAAAATTACCCATGGAATACTAGTATGAGGACGTCTTTGATGGCATTGCTAGGTCTTTTGGAGAGCTTCTTTCCATTGATCCTATAACAGCAGCTAAGAAGAGACTTACCTATGCAAGGATATGTGTAGGAGTGATCGAAGGATAGGATATGCCTCAAGTTATAGAATTTCAATCTCGATTGGGAAGCAGAATCCAAAAGATTGACTATGAAAGTGTGCCTTTTGCGTGCTCCCATTGTAAGAAGGTAGACCACAAGGCTGGATTCTGCCCACTATTCAAAGGAAAGGGAATGGGGGGAAAGGCCCACCCTCAAGGTGGGAAGAAAGTTTCTCATGTTCCCAAAAATATTTGGAAGAAGAAAGAAATACAAGTCAAGAAAAATGGAGAGGCTAAAGGAAAAGCTACTGATTCTATTCGTGATCACCAGGCTAAACCCCGGGACCTCCAGGTTGTAGTGGATGCACTAGAAGGAGAAGGGAATGAGACAACTGAGGTCAAAACCAACCCTTCCCATGTGAAGGAAACCAAGGATAATATCAAAGAGGCAAGTATTAAGGAGTCTCAAATCCCTCACAGTTCTGAGGAGGTTGATCCAAACCTTTCCTCTGTCTCATACTCTATGGAGGAACAAAAGGAAGGGGAACCAATGTCTCAAAACTCCATAAACCTAGTTAGTAGGGAACCCCCTGTGATAGTGAATAGAATCTTAGAATGACTATCTACTTCAACATTGAAACAACTGGCTAGGCTAGATGCTTTGTTTGATTTATGTAAAGAAGAAGAAAAGCCACCCTAGACAGAAGTCAAAAGGATAAAAAAGAAGAATAGTTGGGACCCCTCTCCTGCCTCTCATGCTTCAACTAGAAGCAAGGCCAAGGTAGATCTTGGTCATAAAACCAACCTGGTGGGAAGGAAAAACAAGAATGAAATCAGGAAGGAGGAAGCAAAAAGAAACATCATGGATGGAACACAGCGCACCATCCAGGAAGCCTGCTCATCAATTAAAGCATGAAGATCCTCTCATGGAATATTTGTGGACTCAATGGAATCCACAAGCAATAAGTTGTAAGGAATATGATAAGGGATCAAAGACCTAATATATTTCTTATTCAAGAAATGAAAATGAAGAAAGAAAATCTAGAAAATATTAGATTCAACAACAACATGAATGGAATTGCCTCAAACTCAGAAGGAGCATCTGGAGGGCTGCTACTATTATTGAATAACAAACATTTCAATATTGTGCCTGAGTATGATGAGGATAACATCCTCTTCTATAGAGTTCAACATTTGCAAACTAATGATTGCTGGTTTTTAGTGAACATTTATGCTCCCAACAACAAGAGAGATAGAAAAAATTACTGGGTCAAAGTTGGAAAGTTGGTGCATACTAGCGACATTAAGAAAGGCATAATCCTGGGAGACTTCAACTCTCTACTGGAGGACAAGGAGAAGATGGGAGGATTGCCCCTAGATTGGGAAAGTAAGCAGGATCTTTCCAATTTCATCAATGACCTAGCCCTAATGGATTTGGAGCTCTCGGGGGGTACCTTTACCTGGTCTAACAAGAGAGTTGGTTAGGACTGCATTTAGGTTAGATTGGATAGAGCTTTAATCTCCCCAAATTGGTTGGACTCTTTAAGCTATAGATTATCTTTGCTTCCTAGAGTTGGTTCTGACCACTCCCCCATTTCTCTTGTGGTGTCCCCTCTTGAGCCTAGGAGAAATCGCCCTTTTAGGTTCGAGAAAATGTGGACTACTCACCCCGATTTATTGGATAATGTCAAAAGATGGTGGGGGATTGTTGTTGATGGCTCAACCATGTTCAGAGTTACCAGAAAGCTTAGCAATGTGAAGAGGATGGTAAAAATTTGGAACAAGTCTGATTTTGGCCATATTTTCCATGACAAGGAGGAGTTGTCAGATAATCTATCTGTTATCCAAGATAGTATATAGAAGGAAGGATATAATGAGAGTAATAGGGAGGCTGAGCTGTTGATCCTGCCAGATCTTCATAACATAATCAACAGGGAGGAAAAGTTCTGGAGGAAAAAATCTCGAATCACATGGCTTAAGGATGGAGATCAAAACACGAAGTTCTTTCATCTCTCCACCCTAAAACATAGGGATAACAACATGATCTCTAGAATTAGGAAGGAGCAGGTGTTGTTGTTTGAAGATCCAGATATCTCGGTTGAAGTGGTCTCCTTCTTCTCTTCTCTTCTCTCTGAGGACCCCCTACTTTCCAAGGAGGACCAAGAGGATATCATCTCATGTATTCCTCAGATTATTCAACCTCACCAAAATAAACTTCTCTATGCTATTCCTAATATTTTGGAAGTTAGAGAGGCCCTTTTCTCCCTACCTGGTGACAAATCTCCTGGTCCGGACAGGTTTCCAACCTTTTTCTTCCAAATGTACTAGTCGATGGTCATGGGGGATGTGGTTAAGGTAGTTTAGGAGTTCTTTGGAGCTAGAAGTATTCTTAAGGAGATAAATTCTACCTTCTTGGTTCTCACCCCTAAATCCCTAGGGGCTGACTCTTTCGACAAGTTCAGGCCTATCAATTTGTGCAACTCTTTCTACAAGATCATCTCTAAAGTTCTCACTTCTAGAATGCTTAAAATCCTGCATCTGATCATATCGCAGCAACAATCTGGCTTTGTTCCTGGGAGACAAATCTTGGACTTGGTGCTGATGGTTCATGAGGTTATTCATTCTTTAGAAGCTTCCAAGCGAGAAGGTATGTTGCTCAAATTGGATCTTTCAAAAGCCTATGATTGGGTGGATTGGTCCTTTCTTGGGAAGGTTCTTCAGGCATTTGGTTTTGACAATAAAGTGTGTAAACTCATTTCCCAAATGGTGTCTACCTCCTCTCTTGTTGTTCTGATTAATGGAGCCCCCTCTGATTTCTTTAAACCTTCTAGAGGTCTCAGGCAGGGAGACCCCCTCTCTCCTATCCTCTTTATTATTTTAGCTGAATGCATTAGGAGGCTTATTGAACGTAAAAAGTCTGAAGGAAGTCTTAAAGGGATTAAGCCTTCTTCAAGAAATGCCCCCTTCACTCATTAGCAATTTTTGGATGACACTATAATGGGGGGGGAAGCTTTTTTGAAAGAAGCTAACACTTTGAAAGAGGTTCTTGATACTTACTCCAAAGGGACTGGACAGCTGATTAACTGGAACAAAAGCTCGACCTTCTTTGTTAACACCCCTGTAGTCAAACAAAGGAAAATTGCCAGAATCCTTGGTTGTGGGGTGGGCTCTCTCCCCTCATCCTATCTAGGGCTCCCCTTGGGCTCCTCTCCCCCTGACTCTTTTTGGAATGGCATTCTGGACAAATTCAACAAGAAGATGGTTGGATGGAAAGGTGCCTCTCTTAGCTAGGCTGGGAAATGTTTACTGGTCAAATCCACTCTTCAGAACCTTCCCATTTATGCTCTGAGCCTCTTTGGAATTCCTGTGAAATTTGCAGAGAAAATGGAGAAAATCCAAAGATACTTTCTATGGACCAAACTTGAAGGAAAGAAAAGGTACCCTCTTGTTGCCTAGGAGAAGGTCTACCTCCCCAAGAGGTATGGTGGTCTAGGCATCAAAAAGCTTACCCATCTCAATAAGGCACTTCTTGCAAAACAAATTAGGCAAATCTTCAATAACACTGGTGAATGGAGAGACATTCTGGTAAATAAATACTTCAGAAGACCATCTCTTCATTTTACTTTATGGCTCTAAAGTAAGCAATTACAGGGTTGGTCAGGAATGGAGAGACCTTTCCCTCATTTTTGAGGATTTGAAACCAATAATGACTATGCTTAACTCTTCGATCCCTAGTAATAATAAGGATGAGCTGGTCTGGAGGGATAATCCTAATGGAAGTTATTCTATTACTTCTAGCTACAACTCTCTATGGGGTTTAAAGGAGAATCCCCCTTGGGAAGATGCCTAGCTCACAGGCCTAACTCCAAAGATCAACATATTTTATTGGCTGGCCCTTCAAAACAAAATCCTAACACAAGATAATCTCATGAAGAAAGGCCATGTTATGCCCAGCAGATGCTCGCTCTGTAAAAACAAGTTTGAGTTAGGAAATCATATCTTCATTCAATGTGACTTTGCTAGGGAGGTGTGGAGTTCTCTTAATCAGGATATGGAGATTCTCTGGTGCTGGCCGGATAACCTTATTGACTTTTTCAATCATTGGAAAAGCCTTTGTAAAATTGTTGGCCGACAGGATAATTATGCCTGGTTTTTGCCTCACTTCTGCTGGAGCATCTGGAAGGAAAGGAACAACAGAATTTTCAAGGACAGAGAGGAGCTAGCAATAATTGTGGGAAGGAAGATTTTGAAAAACATAAAAGAAAACCTTCAAGTGATGAAGGAGGGGGAAGTTGATATAGGGGATAGGAAGACGGTTAAAGAAAAAGACAGGAATCCCAAAAGACAGGATGCCAGATGGATTCTACCCCCAGAAGGGTGGTCAAAAACCAACTTCGATGGTGCTTCTAAGGGCAACCCAGGCCCCTCTGGAAGCGGTGGAATTATAAGAAACAATTTTGGAGAGGGGATTGCGGCCTTTGCTCTCCCGCTTGGTACCCAACCATTTGGCTGAAGCCAGAGCCGCGTGCAATGTGGTAAAGTTGGCTTTTGAAGCTTGTGTTTCCAAACTTTGGCTTGAAGGTGACTCCAAAAACATAATTAAAAATATTAATGGAATCTCCCCCCCCTTGTGGTCAATTTCAAATATAATTGATGAGACCCATGCCACCCTCACAAAATTTGAGAAGGTCCACATCACTCATGCATTTAGAGAGGCAAACCCAGTTGCTGACTGGTTCGCTAACAAAGGGGTAGGAACAGACAAAGAGATGACCTGGCATACTAGAAAAGATTTTCCAATGGAGGCTAAGTCACTAATTGAGCTGGAGAAAATCCAAAAAAGTATGGGTCAATCTAATTGTTATCATGTTTAATAAATAAAGATTGGATGTTGGTACAAGCCATAATAAGTTTCTTGGTGTTCATAATCTCAAGGGATTTTTTCCCTTATTTCAACACGTTTGGAGGATCGTTATCATTTTCACTTGCTATTGTATCAGAGAGGCTAATGATCATGAACCCAATAATAGAAACAGAGCCAAAATCTTGGCTGGAAAAAAATTGCAGATATTGGGGCTCATGAGAATAGTTGAAGAAAAATGGATATCATGACTGGAGAATGGAGCAAAAAGGAGCTAGTGGGTGAAGTGGAGAAGTGGAAGAATATGGGCAAAGTCTAGAAAAAACTGGAAAAGGGCAGAGTTGCGATTTTTTTTGAGAAACTCCATGGTTTTGACCTTGAGGTTGCCAACAGCATGGTGAACTCGTGGAACAATGGCAAGGTCAAGGTGAATGGGGTTTCTTTCCAAATCACAGAGGAGGTGGTTGTGGAGGTCACTGGTATCCCTATGGAGGGTTTCAAATTCTACAAGGACAAGAAACTTTCTTCCAATGCAGTCAAGGAGTTCATGAAAAATTTTGTAGAGATGAACAAGCTAGAAAAGAAAGAGTCTTTCTATGTGACAGAGAATATAAAGAAGTTTTGGAGGTGTGTTTTATATGCCCTCATTGATTATGTTACCCTGGACCCTAGGTTTGATCGGGTCAAAACTCACCATTTTGTGATTTTAAATCACTTTCGACATAAGAGTAGAATTTCCATTCCCTTTTACCTTCTCACTTCTATGAACAAGGCTATTTGTAGTTTCAAGAAGAAAGCAACTGTTAACCTTGCTTTGCATGAGGGTTTATTGCTCCTCATCCATGAGCATTTCAAAGCTCAATCTATATGCAATAAGCCTCCTCAAGTTGAGGATGTTGACAAAGGCAGCTCCAACTCTTCTTCAGACTTTGATGAAATTGAGAGCATTAGCTCAAAGGAGGAGAATGTTACCTCAGGAAAGAAGAATAAAGGTCAAGGTAGGAAACAGTCCACAACTACAACTCCCAGCAGGAAAAACCCTAGGGATCATGGCCAAGCTCAAGTAAAAGAGAGTTATGCTGAGGAGGAGGAGGAAATGGATACGAAAGATTCTGACAATGAGTCGAGGGAGGAGTTAGAAGAGGAGAAACCTGTGAAAAAATGAAAGAGGGAGGTAGTGAGAGTTGAGGAGACTAGAAATTAGAGGATGGATGCTATTCCTATTCCCCTCTCCCCTGTCTAGTCTCAGCCTCCTTTAGAGGAAAAAGTGAATGTCATCACTGGTGAGAATGAGGGGGAAGTGCAAGTCAATAATACAAGAAAGGCCTAGAAAAATTTCAATGTGAGGACTGCTACTATGGGGATTTTTAGGAAAGTTATGAACCCTCAGATCCTATTGGACAACTTGGAGGAGCCTAGGCTTAATGAGCTCATAGACCCAGCTATCCTGGCCATTTCAAACAATGCAAGGGAGACTGAAATGAACCTTCTGAATAATGCTCACAGTAGTATGATTGACAACTTTAGATCAATCAAATGGCTCTTCCATGAGCTGGAGGAAGTTAGAGAAAAGGTATCCTAGATGGAAAGTACTAAGAAAAAGATTGGTATTGATAGCCAGGAGGACCAGGATAACAGAGAAAGCTGAAATCTTGAAAACTACAACCACAACCTAGCAAGTCAGATGATTTCTCTCCTGAGTTTGATGAATGAAAACATCCAATCCCTAGCTGGTAAACTTAAGGACATGGGCTTCCTGGTGGAGGAGGGAGGATAGAACAGAGAGAAGGCCAGGCTGAATGATGACAAGGCCACAATCATTACGTTCACCAGTATGGATCAGGGCATGGAGAAGGTCCAGGATCAAATGGCAAAGGAGCAACAAAAGATAGTCAAGACAGCTCAGACTATGCAAGAAATGGAGAAGATTACGGAAGACTAGTTTTCTTGTCTTTTGTATTTTTGTCTTTTTGGCTTTTGGCTTTTGGACAGGCTTTCTATAGTCTATTTTAGTTTTTTTTTTTTTTCTGGCCTTTCTGTGGGCCTTTGTTTTGGGCTGGGCCTTTGGGCTTTTTTCAGCTGTCGGACCTCTGTTTTGGCTAGGCTTCTTTTTCTTATTATCAGCCTTGTTTTTTGTAAAACTTATGGGTTTCAGGATCCCTTAAAACCTATTTATCTTATCAAAAACAAACACAATCTTGAATGCCAAGGATCAATTAATCATTTCTATACCTCACACTTCAAATTTGGGCATAAAACACTCTAACACAATCTTGAATGCCTAACAATTAATGAACATTGCATGGTTTTGACACACTTCCAATGATGCTCAAATTTCTTATGTTGATGATCTCTTGATTTCCATTATGTTGATGATGCTATCAAGTTGGAATTGAACATCTATATCTTAATCACTTGTGTTTTCAATAGATCAAACAATCTAAGAATTAGTTGGTGAAAGAACTCTGCTTTTTAGCCCAAGGTCATCTAAATATTCTCTCCCCTTGTCGCCTTTACGGGCCATCTTGGGTGCATAAGACTAGGATCCAAAACCTTGTTTTTAGTTTTAGGAGGCCTACTTGGGGATTTCATCACCCTTTGGGATGACCTCAACTCTAGCATTTCAGCAGAGTATAAAGATCGGGAGGTGAATCCAAAGACACCTCTCTTGGGATCAAGATTTTGTCACTCAGGCTAAGCCTCAAGGAACTTTATACCCTTGAGAAGTGAAAGAGGAGAAGTGGGCTACCACTCCTCTCGTCTATGTAACATCTTTTTGGTTTTATCTATGGATATGGGCCTCATGTACCTTGCGTATATCAAGGACTCCCTAGCTAAACCAAATTTTATCCTTGTAGAAAACTTCCTAGGATGTTGGTATGTTTGACGTGCTTGCTCCAAACTTTTGTCTACTTGTTTGTTCATAGCTTTTGAATGAATGTTTGCAAACTTTGGTCAAAATCTCAAAAAAGCAAAAATCTCCCAACTCAAGGCATACTTAGCGTAGTCACTACCTCATCAGAAAATCATCCAAGCTCCCCTGCCACAACTGAATCTATCTAGTTCTTTGCTTTAGAACAATCCCAAATCCAAAGTCCATCCAAATCATCCCCCTATCCAGCTAGCAACCCAATCCAAAATCACCCAAGCCTTTAAGGAATTATTGTTACTCTTCCAAAGTTTGCTATCTAATCAATCTATCCAAATCCCTCAATCTCCCCAAGGTTATCCCTTTAACAGAGCTTTGTCTAGGGTGATCTAGCCTGTTCACTTGTCATCCCTCATCACCTTGAGCTAAAGGCTGGGATCCACAAGTGGCCAATCTTGTGTCATGCCCATAGGATCATTAGTCTATCCTCAAGTTGATATAGCCACCACCAAATCTAGCACATAGGAAAGCAAAACCCTGACTTTTGACAGCATGCCCTTGAAGTCTTCCATGCTTAGAAAAGCCTAAAATATCTAGCCAATCCTCCTTAGGTCTATCATGCAACTTTGACTCTCCATAGGAAATCTTTCATCAACCAATCCAAAATTTGCACTTAATCCAAATCCAACCTTGAGCTTCCATGTTCATCCATATGCAAGACCCCATCCCCATCCAACTCATCATCAAAACATGAAATCCCAACCCTATCATGATGAGTTTAGTCACATTGTCCTTTCTCCCGCTACATCCTATTCCAATGATGATGAAAATCTTGTTGAATATGATGGGTATCTTAAGAGCCTTAGATGCCTTCCACCAACCATCCCCCAAAATCCAAGCATTCCTCCAAACTATCTAGTCATGCCATCTCATATCCCAGCTTCTCCTCCATCACCCAATCAACCAAGCTTCCAATCTTTCACCCCCATCACACCAGCTATTCCTGTCAATCCACCACCTCCACCTCTGACACACGAGTCTCCCAGGAATCTCCTAGAGGAAATACAAGAAAAGTTGCCTCCAACAGTTGATAAGCCATGTCATCTAATCCACCCATGTGAAGTAGTCAGTGATGAAGCTTCCCAATCTATAATATCACCTCCATCTCCCATAGCTATCATCCCCATACCATCCATCAAATTGCTTAAAATCCTTCAACTTCCCGCAAGCATCAAAATCCAACCACCTGTCAAATCCCTCCAAATCCTATCCACATCACCTCCAAGCATTTCCAAAATCTCTCGTAATAACCCTTATGCATCCATCTTCTACTCACCCATCTCCACTACCAAATCTCCCATCTATCCATCCACTGCCTTTGATGAATCCATCCCTTCACCTCCTATCGTACCATCCACTCCAATCCAATCCTATCAAGATCCTACCCAAAAGCATGTTGACATCCCCCAAAGCATAAATGAAGATATCATCATACCATTTCTTCCATCCATAGTGCAGTCACCATCCCCTCCATCTCCAAAACCTCAAGCCATACCTCCTCTACTATAGGATATCTTTTCATCCCATCAGCTAAATCAAGATCCTATCCTACCATCTCCTCCGCTCCATGCTTCCATCTTACCACTTATCCAAGCTATTCGACCATCTACAATCTACCCTCTTGGTTCACTTACATTCATCCATGGTGGCCCCCTCTCAGCAGAAGAATTAAGAATAGTATCTCCCCATTGCAATACATCTAATAAAGCACTTCTACCATTTTCTACCAAAAAAAAGTTTCCTCAGCTTGTTCAAATGCTCAATCGATGGCATTATCAAGGTCAAAGTTTAGGACCACAAGAGCAAGGAATCAGAAAGCCTATTATTGCACAAAAGAATTCAGGATTTCATGGTCTTGGATATGTATCCAAAGGCTCACCATCTAAAAGTATTGGTACATGCCATCCCCAAACCAAGCCTATCTCCAGGCCCACCATGCCAGCCTCCCATCACTCCTTCAAGAAATCTTATGTCATCCCCCCTCCACCATCTTTGCAACCCAAAACAACCTACCATATCCCCCCTTCATCCACTAAATCCATTTTGGGTCCCTATGTCCCAAAATCTACCATCCTCCATCCTCCTATCAGCCATCATAAAAATCCTATTCCCTCCATTCCTATGCAAGATCCACAAAGGCACATATTAGGGAACATCATCCATCATCATCCCCCTACACACTCTTCCATATCCTCTCCATCTCACAAAGCTTCTCCTAACCATCTTCCCAAAGCTTACCACAGCAATGTGAATGCCAACTTCAAAATGCATAAAGCTAAAAATCCACATCCTAGGCAATCATATGTCTATCCTAAAAGACATACTCCAAAAAGGAAAAATCCAATCAAAGAATGCAAAACAATGCAAAAGCCTATGAAAAGAAAATCCAAAACCAAGTGGATCCCAAAGAAAAAAGTTGAAAGCCAATGCATAATGGCTTCCACCATTTCTAATCCCCCATCTAGTGACTCGTGTCCCCCATCTCCTAACTCCATCTTGGGTGCCTATATCCCCAAGGACGCTTCCACAAATCCTCCATCAAGCCTGCATCTACCATCTATCCCCAATATGCTCTTTTCACACCCATCCCAACATGTGCCAATGTTGATCCTGCAAGCATCCCCATCTCATTTTCCTTTCCAGCCTTTTCATCCCTCCATCTCCTACCATCAATCCCATCTAATCTAATCTATTGCATAAATCACACATCCGATGTACCAACAACTAGCAACAAAATTGAACATTCCAATAGCCAGTGAAAAATCCAAAAAAGCCAAAAATAGCTAAAGAAAGACAAAATCATTCTAGCTAAGTCCAAAGTCAAAAAGTCAAAAAAATAAAGAAAAATAAAGCATCCACTGGTGAAAACTTGGCAATTCAAGTTCTTTGGACAAGTACCATGACGAAAATTTGGCAAACAAGCGTCATGTGTAATCAAATCATCCCCAGCTTAGCCTATCATCCTCATGCTTTTTGTCACATCTTTCCATTTAGCTCCATCTTCCAATTTATCCACCTATCTTTCATCATCCATATTTTATCTATCACTATCCACTTATCTTCTGCAACCTCACCCCATCATCCTCGCTATCATCCATCTCCCTAGCACCTTCAACTTTTCCATCCTAGCTTCAATCCTATCACATCCATCATAAGACCTCCTTTCGCATGTCATCTTCTAATTGGGGGCAATGTATTCCTTGGAGATCTTATCTTGTCCATCCTCCCTTGTCATTGGTATCTCGCTCTAGGCTATCCTCATGCAAATCCAATGGCATCCTCTCATTAGCCATTCACTCTAGCACCATCTATCAGCTCAGCTACCACCAACCTTATCACTGTCCCCATCCTTGGTCGCACATCTATCATCATCATTGGATGCATCCTGCCAAATCCATATCTTCAGCTATCACCTCATCCTTAGCTTCTACATCTTGCACCAACTTGAGCCATCCTGCTATCTTATCATCCAGAGCTCATGTACAGCTTGTAAATAATCTTGTATCCAATGCTTGTATCATAGCTTGTATATCCAATCTTGTCCAAAAAACCTTTTACATTTGTAACATATCTTGGTCTATCAGCTTGTACATCCTCTTTAGCTTAGTACCATTGTATCTATCCAGCTTTCGTGTTAGTTCATCCTTAATCAGCATCTTGCACACATCACACAACCCTTGGTTAGCTATTCCAAATGCATACTTTAGCTAGATCTCATGTCACCAAAGTGTTATCCTTCTTAGTTCAGCTTGCCAAGTGCATCACTCATCCAAATCCACCAGCTTAGGTGCTCTCTAATAGATCCTTGTAGGATATAGCTTTCCTCATGCCTAATCTTGGTTCATTAGTACCTCGTCCTACCCATCTCATTGGCAAATGGTTCTCTTTTGGATTTTCACTTTCTTTTGATTTGGAATCTTCCCTTTTGGGTATTGAAGGTTTTTTATCCAAGCAATCTTTTTGTTCCCTCTTCAAGGTTGCCATGATCTTCCATATCATGGTATGTTGCGAATGGGGCACTCTGAGCATATGGTTTTGATCAAGTCTTTCATTTGTTTGTTTTTTGCTTTGGGTTACCCAGTGTTGGTTCCACATTGTTTCCTCTGAGTTTCATGTGTGATGCTAGGGCAATCCTTGTGTGTTTGTTTCAAGTCAGTCCAATAGTCCTATAGCAAATCTAGTGCTTAACTACATGGTGGTACTTCTCTTTGAAGTATCCCCCTGCTCAAAAAGCTTCAATGGATTCCCTTCATCTCCATTATCCCCCATCCATATCCAACATCTGTCTCTCCTATCACAGCTTATGCATCAGTATCTCTTTGAATCAATCTTCACTTTTAGCTTTAGGGATCCACAATCCTAGTCTTAGGGATCCATCAATCCAATTAATCCACTAAGCCTCATCTTTCGAGATCGACAATCCTAGTCCTAGGGATCTTTGAAATCCATCTTCCACCAATCTGACTCTTTGAAATCCTATTGCATCAACTTTATAATCCCCTCATCCTTCTCCCTATCCTAGATTCCTTTTTATAGCGCTCCACTCCTTCATCCTCCACCTTCACTCAAGTCTTAAGCTTGCCTCCTTTTGTGTATCTGATTCTCCTTTATCATTCTCACATAGTGAGAGTTTGAGCTAATTCAACCCCTTCTCTTTGCCAATCTAAGTGTCCTTG
The DNA here is from genome assembly GCA_028749045.1 of Cupressus sempervirens. Classification (NCBI taxonomy): domain Eukaryota; kingdom Viridiplantae; phylum Streptophyta; class Pinopsida; order Cupressales; family Cupressaceae; genus Cupressus; species Cupressus sempervirens. The sequence continues at coordinate 533,393,952 of CM053783.1, read as the reverse complement.
CTTATCTTAGATTCTTGTATTTTTCAAGAAGCCATCAAGCCTCCTCTTCTCTCTCTGCCGCCTTCTTGAGGGGGCATCTCTAAGTCTAGTCTCTCCTTTTCTTATCTGAGACTAGGGCAACCTTGTTGCTAAAACATCTTCCTCATGTTGTCTCCATTCAAACTTCTTTGAAATAGTGTTGTCTCAACACTATATCAAAGATGGGAAAAATGTAGACACCTAAATTTGATTACACCACTTTGGTAATCCTATTTAGCTATCTCTAAAGGCATCATTAATAAAATTCCTATTTAATTAATCATTTGCCATCCCCTAGCTGATTAATTTAATTAATCATCTATACTCCTAAATTGATAAATCAAATAACCCATTATTTATCAATTAATCCTATTCTCCTATCTAATTCCAAATCCCAAATTTATTAGAATCACTTTAATAAATAAAACCCTCAAATCTAATAACCCCTAAACTATCCTAAATCCTCCATTTAGCCTAATCCACCCCATCCACCCATACTAACCTAGCTTAGCCACTAACTCACCCACCCTCATGAATGCTATCCACTCTCACATCTCTAACATCCTTAATCTAATCCTAACACAAGCCTAATCCCCCCCCCTAACCTTGTCACATTCCCTAAGTAAGCTTAAGACTTTCCTAAACCAAGCTAAAGTCTCCCCTCAAAATATCCCACCACCAAGCCATAAGTGCTCTTACAAAGCCATTAATGACTCTTAAAAGCTCATTCATTTCTCTTACAAGCACTTTTGAGGGCCATTTAAAGCCTTGAGCCTCCTTTGTTGACTCATCCATGCCCTTTCCTCCACCCACCCTCCTTGTGACATGTGTCACTCCTTGGTTGGTGCTAAACAAGCACAATCCATGTGCTCCCCTTTGAATACAAACCTATAGTTAGGTACAAACCTAACTGCATATTTCTTCATAGCCTTAGCAATTTGTGCCTTATTGAGTTCAAGCATCACTTGTGCAAGTGAAGTCTCCCTTATTTGTCTTTCCAAGTTTAAACAATAGTGTCATTTTTTCTCAAATCTCTCATATAAAAATTTTAGGCATTGAGTTGGCAATTTCTAGTGGGGCTTTCTTAAAATTTTCCATCATGGCAGATATAGCCTCCTCTACTTGATTTGTTTCTACTTTACCAAGGTTATCAAAATCAACATGAGTAAATCCTATCAAATCTACACTACTCTTGATATTTTCACAAAGGTTTTCTAAATCTAAAGTTGGATTGTGACTCACCATTTTGAATTGTCTATTGTCATCTTATTTCATTCTCTCCTCATTAGATTCAGCTTGTGCAATGTATTTCCTCCTTGGTCCTTTCTAAGCACCACCTTCCTACTCAGCTAGTTTGGCTTTCTACTTAGCCTTTAGTGTACTGACATGTGTACTAGCCCTTGTAGTAGATTTAGTTGGCTTGGGTTGGCTTGGTTTTGTAGTCTTCTCAGCCCTTATCATTGGTTGTGCCTTGGCCTTCCTCTTCTTTTGATTAGTAGGTGTAGGTGCTTCCTCGGCTTCTTCTTCCTTGGCACCTTTAGCAACTTATGGTTCCTCCTCTGGTTGATCTTCACCTTGACCTTGTGTAAGTGCAAGTGGTGCTTGTGTTTGGATGTCTTCTTCCTCTTCATCCTCTTCCTACTTGGCACCTTCACCAATTTTTCCTTCAACTTCTTCACCAACTTTTCCTTCTTCTTTATAGCAGAGGTAGTTTTTAGTTCCATAGTAATCTTGGATTTTGCCATCTCATAGTTTCCAAATTCTTTAGCATCTTTGTCAATATCTTCTACAAGTAATGTGGTAATAGCTGCATAGGCTTCATCCACATTTATTTCATATCATAACGGTCTCAGCCATCTTACATTTGGAGTTATTGCTTGAACAAAAGTGTAATCAACATCTACTAGAAAAAAAACATTATTGTAATTTTTTTCCACTAAAGATACTGGAATTCTTATTATTTTCTTCATTGATTTCTTAAAGTCTTCAAAATATTCAAAGTTCTCACCCAATTGTTCAATAAACTCACCAATTTTTACTACCACTGACCTATTTGATTTCCATGCAACTATGAAAAATGTAGGATAAGTTTTTTGAACATAAAAGAAAATGCATATTAGAATAGAACCAAATTTACATTGAGCACTCTTTTTCTTTCTTATTGCTCTTAGATTCTCAATCAATTGTTGTAGTTGTAGCTCTACAAGATCATATGTGTGATCTTTCTTGACAATTTTATAACCAAGATCCACAGCAATATAGGGAAAAAAATTTAATCTGTTGGATTGGTAAAACTTACGTGAAATAACCCTTACTACAAAGTCTATCAATGGATTAGTAATGGTGTCAATTATTATTCCTCTCTTATTCCACACAGCTCATGTATTCTTTTCAATAACCTCTTTTGAATAACTCCTTAGAGTCTTAGGCCAATTTAGGGTTGGATACCCTATTACCCTATGGATTATCCTTTTGGTTATCTTGATAGGCCCATTGTCTAACCAAAGTTAACTATCTTGCATCTTGATTAATACTATCCTAATCCATTCTATTTTGAACACATTCAAGAAATCTGGGGCTCGTGTTAACCCTTTCTTTTCTACAATTTTGAATTCTTCCCTCAGTACACCACTCTCATAGAGTCTATCATATGCTTTCCTAATCTCCATATCATCAATACTTCCAATTTTGTAGTTGTAACATTTCCTAACATCTTGAACCATTTAAATATTCAGTGGTATCATGGATAACACATTGGAGGGGTCTTATGTTAGAAATAGATAATACTAAGAGGGGGGGTGAATCAACATTTTCAATCCTTTTACCCACAACTGAATATTATTAATTACTTTACCACATGCATAAGAAAGTAAACCAATAGTGCTGATCAGTATAAACAACCATACACAGAGAGAAATCACAACACCATATTTTTTAACTAGAGAAACCCTGGCCAAGGGAAAACCCTGGTGGGGATGAAACCCACAAGATGATTCACTATATAAAGGATCTTGTTAAGGATATTGACCCTGTTAGGAGTTGCTTCAACCCTATTAGGAATTGGTGGATCATATACAAATGTGTGAAAGAAGATACCATTTCCCTAACATGCAACTATACAATGAGTTCTTCAAGAAATAAGTATACATACAATACTGAGTGATTTGCTATACTTCACAAATCTTCTGACTGATGATTCTTCACACAAGAGTGATTGTGCACATATTAATCTGCAACATATCTTTGCATCATATAGCAAAGTATCACATTCACTTGTTACTCACATTTCACAAGATCATAACAACTGTGCAATTACTGATCACTGAATCATCATCCACTTTTTCACTTCCATACTTAACTTCGCAAATAAAGTTCTTTACTTATAAAAAAAATTCCGTAAATTCTTCCTTAGTCAGCTCAAATAACATCATTAGAGTTGGCTCAACAATAAATTATAACTTAAAACAATAAATCAAATTATTGAACACATTCTGCTAATATGCTCTATTCTGCATTGTGTCATCACTGCATCACTAATTCCTTCATAACTCAAACTCAATTTACTATAAAAACATGTGCACTAGTATATGTCATCATTATGATGTCATGGATCTTTGGTCAATTGCACAAGAGAATATTCCAAGGGAATATTTTGTTATCATCAAAATTGTCCTGATGTTGTAACACTGTCTGATACATAGACAATTTTTCCTTCACAAGTGAACATGACTAATCTACAAAATAAATATGTTGCCATAAATGAAAATCATAACTTACATTATCTAATTGATTGGACATATTGCCAACAATCTCCCCCTTTCGCATTGATGGCAACATTTTGGGAAAATTGGCTAAATCCAAAACATGTTGTCATACTAATCAAAATAAATAGCCATAACATAAATAAAAACATTTGTATTCATGTTATGAAAGAGGTTTACATCCCATTACATCCCTTATAACTTCCTATTACAACTTATTGCTCCCCCTTACATATTACAATTACTTGCAATACAATTTTCCATATATCTCCCCCTTTGACATCAATGACAAAGATATCAAAAAGAGACTATCAAAAAATCTATTAGTTGCACATCAAAACTTGGAAAAATAGTAGTTGAAATTGGTTTTAAATTGCTCAAAGTATTTCTTCCAACTATCCTTCAGTGCATCAAATCCACTAATAAATGCACATAAAGCATATGCTGCCAATTCTGTTGCATTCAGGTTTGAAGCCACAAAATTATCATGTGAAGATTTTGCTGACAAGCATTCTTCCAATTGATTTTTCAGCAATTTTATTTGAGGGAATAAGTGTACTCTCAAAAGAGTGAACCTCTTTAGAATTTTCTCCTTTTCTTCTTGTAATTCCCTTATATTATCATGAAGTAGCTATATTGTATGCTCAATGGTGTTTACTTTCTAATTTTGCTTCAAAATGTTGGCAATGACTATCTAGAGCTCAATCACTTTCTCCTTGATCTAATCATCAAATTCTTTTAGATGAATGTATGCTAAGTTTCACTTAGCATAAGCCTATTTTCCTTCCTCTATACATTGCCTTAGTGTTTTAATACATATATTCAAATTTTCTATATCATTTCTCATATTAGTGCACATGGTGTTTAGAAGTTTATCATCATGCTCAATCTATGCTTGAGTGGTAGCCACATTCATGAGTGTAGTGAACTCATTATCGAAAGCTTTGCACAAAATTGTTACCTGTTGTTGAATATATGTTGGGGTGTCAACAAGGCTTACTACCTTCTCCATCTTGTTTGAAACTTTAGTCAAAGTCTTCTAAATTGACTTGACTAATTTCTTCTTCTCAAGAACTTTACTCAGAGAAGATATAAGATTCTTTGATTCACCTTCTTCATCAGATTGTGCTGCAATTGTTGTTGTTGTTTGGGTAGGAGGAGTGGAAACTCCTACTACTGCTGCTACTATTAGAGGCACGCTTAAGGTACCTATTTTAGTGCTAGTTTCCATCTTCTGTGCATCTTCTTTAGTAGGCTCTTGATCCTTTTCTTCACCAGAGCTACTATAATCCATAATATTGCCAACAATGTTGGCACCAAAATCCTTGAATGGATCCTCTATTTTGTCAATTTTCACTTTGGTGTTATCTATTTTCATAGATTCACTACCAACAGTGATGTGTGGTGAAGAGCTTGGTGTTGCTACTAGTTTAGAACTATGCAGAGGACTGCACACTATAGGACTATCTTCCTTTGATTGTGCACTCTTTTTAGGTATCTAGTTGGCTTCTTCTAGCTGCCCATTTTCTTTGAGCATCTAGCTTGCCTCTTCTGTTTGCACACTATCTCTGGGCATCTAACTTGCCTCCTTTTCCTGTGCACTTACTTGAGTCATAGTAGACATGAATGAAACTATAGCCTCTTGAGTTTCCTTATTAACTTGCTCATAATTTCCTCCCATGAGGAGAATGGATCTTTTCTTATGTCTCAGCAATGGTGCTATACCTTTTTAAATTTGTTTTACATCTTCCTCATTATTTACAAAACATGTCTTTCTCACCATATTTACTCTTATTTATTTATCTTCTTCTATAACTATGCTTTTCCTATTTAGAAATCTATCATACAAATATTCAATCATCTTCCCTTTTATACTATCAAATCTCTTATCTTTTAGAATCATGTTTCTAACTACAACATTTTCTAGCTTTCTCCTATCCATGTTATTATAAAAATCATAGTATTTATTCAACTGTACAAAATGTTTATCATTAATGATTTGCATGTTTAGATTTTCTACCTTAGGCTTCCATGCTTTGAGCCCTACTAATGTCTTAGCTTCTTGATCAGCTGCTTCAACTAGTCTATCACCAGTCTCCACCTCAGATTTAGATGAGCTAATCTATAAAGTTCTTCTCATTTTTCTTGGGCCACTAGCAGTCTACTTCTTTCTCCTTTTAGGAGGGGTTATGACCCTTGTAGACTTTCTTGTAGCAGATACTTCTTCTATCTTTACTAGTTTTCTTAGAGGTTTTTGTTGTGCAACTGCTGCATAAGGTACAATAGGAGTCTGTGCACTTGCTTGGGAAACTATGACCTCTTCAATAGGTATTGCCACTGCAATGGGTGTAGGGGTTAAAAGCTAAGTTTGACCACTAGCCTTCATCTTCATAGCTATTCCATTTACCTCATCAAATTCTTTCCTATTCATCCCAAATTCTTTCAAAATGGAATTAATAACTTTCTCCACCTTTTTCTTAGAGTCCTTTATTACTTGACTAGTTTTAACTTCTCTCATCTTCTCAGTATATGTCCCATATCTCAGATAATTAGAATCAACTTTAGAATGAAGGATTATCTACACATCTCCTTCAATCAAATCCTTTCTCATCTCATATCCCATAGGTTCAATTAATTTCACTTGAGGAACTACTGCCTCCATACAAGTGAAATCTATCTCAACCATAAAACATAATTCATCCTTATACTTTTATACAAGCGTAGGAGGTATCCTATACCTTTTCTTCATTTTAGCTTGAAAAGACTTCATTATTCTATCAATGTCACTCTCCCTGACTGCTTCAGGTCTTGGTCTATAAGCTCGAGTGATTTGTTGCATTAGACACAAATTTTCATTCCAAACTTTGATACCAGGAAACTTCTTAGTAGCATAGAAAAATAACTGTGTTAATAGGGATTCAAATCTGAAGACTACATTCCTTGATTTTTTGATTCTTGATATATTGTCCAACAATTGTGTTTTGACAATATCACACATCTTAACTTCTTCACCTCTTACTGCTAAGTAAGCTCCATGAAGAAATCCTACAGGGATTGAATCTAATCTAGATCCATGATTATACTTATATCCCAAAATATTGCAAATGAGTCTCACTCCATCATCTTGAGTTGAGTTAACTTTCATGTTTCTTCCATTGAAATATGTGTTGAGATTTGCCTCAATGAGTTTGCACACATTCTTAATATTTACTGGATTATTGCCTTGATTGCTCAATCCTGTGACCTTGTGAATTAGGTCATTGTCAATACAAATGATAGAATCTCCCAGCCATAGAAAATCATTATGTACTCTGCTAAGAATAATCCTAGTCCATTCATTATTGTCAAAATCGATGTAGAACATATGCTTAACTAGGTTAAGACATTCTAAAAATCTATGTTCAAGTTTTAATGATAAATCATTGTTACACATCTTCTCCAAATCCTTATGAATCTTTGAGTCACCTATGCTTTCAATTTTATAGTGAATGTATCCTTTGATATCTTCTGTGTGAAGAAAATTTTATGGAACTCGCAAAAATGCTCCAATTGGGTCATTGAGTAAAGAAACAAATTGGTATTTCTTGAAACTGTACCTAAGCCTATTGCTTATATTATGAACTTCTCGTCTTTCTATTCTTGAAAGATTATGCTTAATAATTTAGAAAATACCTCAATTTTGCGTACTAGGGCTTCTAGCAACATCACGTGATTACAGGCTTCTTAAATTCTTAAAATCTCACTTCAATCTTGCACTTAAACTTTGCACAAGAAAATGATGTATGCAAGTCAGTTTGCATCCTTTAAATCTTTTGCAATCTATACTTTCACAATAAATGCATATCTACCACTAGTTTAGTATACTATCTCTATGCGACTGAGAATTTAATCTTCTTATATGTCATTATCTTGACCTTATCAGGCAATGTGCATTTCACTATAGACTTCTCTCAATGTCTACTACATGTTATCAACTGTGTAACCTTTGATACTTCCTCTAACATTAATTATCAACAATTGATACTCAATTTTACTAGGAATGCTTAATTCTTGTAAGAAGAGTCACAAATAATAAGTGACTTCATTGTCTTGTCAAGTACATCTTTTGGAACTATATGAGAGCTTTCTAGTTCCTTCACCTGTACAAATGATTCCTTTAATTCATTTGTCTACTCCTTCATTTATCTCTTTAAACTATCATCATTCCTTCTATTATTCCTTCTATAATTATGATTCCTATTTAGGTCTCTTCTATCCATTCTGCAAAACCTCCCTATGTGTCCCAAGTCATTACATAACTGACATATAGGTATGTCTCGTTTCTGTTCATTCAGCTTGTCATCAGGTATTCTGCAATTCCTTGCAATGTGTCCAAGATTGTTGCATCTGTAGCAAATAATTTGTCTTCTTTCTCCACTTTCATTGTTGTGAGATCTTCTTCTATTTCCTGCATGGTTAGTGTTCCTATGCATCCTACTATTTGCATTATCATTATCAAATTTAGGTTTCTTACAATCTATTGCATAGTGACCATATCCATGACAATTATGACAATAAAATTTTGAAATAGGTTTGAAATACTTACCTTCACAATTGACTTTAGTATCTTTAGGTCCATCACACTAGGCAAAAGATTCCTTTCTTTTGTTATTCATACCTTGATCAACTTCTTTGACTTTCTCAAAGTGAGCAGCATTCTCTTTGTCTTTAGGTGTATCATTTGTCTTGCTTAGATCCTTATTGACTTCAAGATTAATAGGTTCTTTTCTTTCAACAAATTTCTTGGTGGATTGATCAAGAAATAATCCAAGTCTAGTCTTATCATAACTAGGTCTTTGTGCACATATTTGTTCTTCAATCTTATCATTGCTAGTATATAATTTTTCAAGATGCTTCTTGGTTTGTACCAACTCACCATTCACAATAGTGTTGTATTTTTCTAATTATGCATGTTCTAACTTAATAGACTCTAGTTCATATGTTACTTTGCTTAACTGAGATCTCAGATCTGCATTTTCTACTTTTATTTCATAGTCATTCTTACCTCCATTTTTCGTAAGACTTAGTGTAAGTTCAACTATCTCTAATTCATGTTTTAGGATCTCATTTTCTTTCTTCAAATCTTCAATGTCATCATCATTGGTTTGATTAGAAGGTCTTTTCTATTTTAGGTCATCTATTTTTTCCTATAATTCACCAGTGTAGGCTTTTGCATCCTTGTATCTATTTTTGAGGCCATCTCTTTCATCAGTAAGAAGATCAATCTGTTCAAGTGCTTCTTCAAGATTTTTCTTCAGTTATTCCATATCCATAGGGATCTTGTTCAAGCTTTTAAGCCTCTTCTAAATAACTTGGCTTTAATACCAATTATTAGAAATATATAATATTGAGAGAAAGGGGGTGAATTAGTATTTTCAATCTTTTCTACCCACAACTAAATTTTATTAATTACTTCACAACATGCATAAGAAAGTAAAACAATAGTGTTGAATATTATAAACAACCATACATAGAGAGAAATCATAACACCATATTTTGTTCACTAGGGAAACCCTAGCCAAGGGAAAACCCTAGTGGGGATGAAACCCACAAGATGATTCACTAGATAAAGGATCTTGTTAAGTATATTGACCCTATTAGGTATAGTGTCTCAAGTCCATGTTAGGAGACTAGGCCTTGTTAGAAGTCTCAACCTTGTTAGGAGTTGCTTAACCCTATTAGGAGTTGGTGGATCATATACAAATGTGTGCAAGAAGAGCCCACTGCCCTAACATGAAACTATGTAATAAGTTCTTCAAGAAATAAGTATACATACAATACTAAGTTATTTGTTGTACTTAACAAATCTTATGACTGGTGATTCTTCACACAAAAGTGATTGCACAAATATTAATCTGAAACATATCTTTGCATCATATAACAAAGTATCACATTCACTTGTTACTTGCATTTCACAAGATCATAACAACTTTGCAATTACTAATCACTAAATCATCATCCAATTTTTCACTTCCATACTCGACTTCACAAATAAATTTCTTTACTTATACAAAACATTTCAATAAATTATTCCTTAGTCTACTCAAATAACATCATTAGAGTCAGCTCAACAAGAAATTATAACTTAAAACAATAAATCAAATTGTTGAACACATTCTACTATTATGCTCTATTTTGCATTATGTCATCACTGCATCACTAATTCCTTCATAACTCAAACTCAATTTATTGTATAGACATGCGCACTAGTATATGTCATCATTATGACATCATGCATCTCTTGTCAACTCTGTAAGAGAATATTCCAAGGGAATATTTTGTTATCATCAAAACTGTCCTGCTATTGTAACATTGTCTAATACTTAGAGAATTTTTCCTTCACTAGTGAACATGATTAATCTACAAAAAAAATATGTTTCCATAAATGACAACCATAACTTACCTTATCTAATTGATTGGGCATATTGTCAACATCTTATTTGTAAGAAATATCTGGAATGGCTTTGAATATTGGTTGTTTAACATCATTACTAAGTAGTTGAACATTCAAAACCTCCTTACCCTCTACATTCTTTGAACTAGATGTCATTATGCAAAACTAGGGTTTATGAAAATATAAATAGTGTACCTCAACACTTGGTAAATACCTTGCAAGATCTAACAAAATAGTATTGAATCACTGCTCAAATCTTTTGCAATCACTTTGGATGAATTTTTTGATCACCTCTTGCTCTTCCTACTCTTTTTCAATCTTGAAATAATGAAAAAATGATTTGAGATTAATCAAATACCCTTTTGAAATGCTATAATCAATGTTGAGTACCTATACAACTATAATCTTAGCATCAACCCATTTCAGGCTTACTCAGCATCCATTAACATTTCATTCATTTGGCAACCACTACGAGCTTAGCATCAACTAGCCAGTCTTTTAGCTTAGCATCCTCTAATATTTCACTCAGTACTTATTAGAAACTTTTCATGCTCGGCAGTAACTTGAAAAACTTGGAATTTTTCTTGGATTCCTAATAACATCTTGTAACTTTATTCACACTAATTTAATCTTTTCAATACTAAGTCCTTTGGAACTAATGTATGATATAAATTTTGAATATCAGTCCCATATACCTCTTAATTGCTTAGTTTGATGAGGTGTGATCACCTAACCCATTGGGTGAAGTGATCTCTTCTCCATTTGATGTGTTGCAATAATTATTTTCCTTCCATGTCTTGTTCATTTCATTTCTGACATTTTCAACATCTACCTTTCCTTTTCCTTTATCAAACTCGCAACTTGGTGCCTTTGACCTTGTTGGGAAGTATTTGCTAATATGACTAGCCTTCAAATAGCTAAAACATGTAGTTTGACTCAACCACCATTTGTAGTCACCTCTAAAGTGTGTTCTAATATAATTTTCAAGAACATGTCCATATTCTTGATAATAATGATAGCTATATCTTGTATTATAATTCTAGTTATTAGAGTTACCATTGATCTTTACCTTCTTCTTTTTTGTTTGATGACAACATGGGTTTGGATCTACACTCAAAAGCTTTATGTCCATACTTCTGACAGTTATAATAATATCCTTCAAATCTTTGTGTGTGCATGGTCTTGGTTCTACATTCATGTGCTTGATGAGCTTGTTTGTTGTACTTATGATAGTGAACCATGATTTTGTGCTTGACATTTTGATTTGTAGTTTTTCTCTTGCACATATTAATATTATGTCCTTTCTTATCACAATTATGACAAGTAGGTTTGGAATTCTTACCTTTTTTGTTCATTTCTTTAGCACTTTTCAATGACTCTGCTTCTCTAGTACTTGTGTATCCCAGTCCAGATTTATCATTGTTAGCTCTAGGGGATCTCAATAACTACTCAAAGTATTTGATGGCTTCATTTGGTTTATTGAAACTTTTAGCAAATTTCTTTTCCCTTTTTAGGTCACTTTGCAATTGCTCATTCTACAACTTCAATGTTGTTACCCCCATTTCCTTTACATTCAACTCATAGTTGGAATTCATCATTTGACTCAAAGTATCCAATTGCATGTTGGAAATCTTGGTTAGCTCTGATGATTTCTCTTCCAATATGTTCTTCAAAATTCTTTTGTCTTTTTCAATCATGGCTTTGTCTTCCATAGCTTTCTTCTTCTTTTCAGTCACCTCACATAGAAATATGCCTTGTGATTCTTGCTCTAACTTGAGATTTCTAATTTCCTCAGCTTGGACTCTATTCTTTTCCATTAGATCTGCAACTGCTGCATCAAATTTATTGGAGTCTCCATTAGCAAATAGCTTAGTATTGACTATCTCTTTGTATTATGTGATATTCTCCTCAATAGCAATTTCCTTCCTTCTCTTCAAGGATTTCTTTAGTTCTTACCTTACTTCATTTAGTTGATGTAGGATAAGTTGTATTTCAATTCCTTGATTCTCAATGATCATTCCCAACTTGTAGATTTCCTTTCCAAGATCTTTCATCAAAGTTTCAAAGCTTCTCTTTTTAGAGAACAAGGATTTGATACCAATTGTTGGAATTACAATAGGAAAGGTAAACTTTTGAAAGGGTGGGTGAATCAGTAGTTTAAACTTTGACCCATAAAATCATTCACCACACATCCATCTAATACATTTACTAAGTAAACTAAAATAACATGTAAAGCATATACATCTAGAACATTTAAACAAGTAAGCATTCACACATGTATTGCACTAGCTATAATTTGTTGGATACAATTGTTCAATTGTGTGTTATCTTTGATGTTACACAAATGCCATATCAATTATCAGATAGATTCTACTGAGCTCAGTTAGTCAGCAAAGCAAAAGATAAAGTCTACCAAGCTCAGATGGTCAACAAAGTGAATTACAGAGTCTATCGAGCGTTCTTGACAATTATACTGTGGAGATAGTTTCTATCAAGCTCATTTAGGTGTTGAAAGATTCTATGACAGAAGTTAGTTTCTACTGAGCTCACAAGGTTAGAGAAGAAGAGTTAGTATTTATCAAGGTCACTAGATCTCCAAAGGATTTTACAGAGTTTGTAGTGTTTACCAAGCTTCAGTTGGTTAACACTGGAAATCTTTTTTGAAGCAGTGTTTACCGAGCAAGGTCGGCCAATGAAGGATTTCATTATTTTAGAAAATAAAGTTTAATTATTTCATGTAATGTTAGTAGCTAATTGATGTAATGATTATTGATAATTGTAACTTGTAAATGAGTCGACTAGATAATTTGTATGGTATCAATAAAAGGTCAAGTTGTGAATTCAAAAGTATGGACAAATGAATGAGCAAGCATGCAAGTGAGTTGATTATGTGAAGAGGAAAGTGTGAGTGAATTTTGAAGAAGCATCAGATATCCTTGAGGAGTAGAAAAAGTTGTATTCAATCAAAGAGGATCTAGTGAAGCAGAATAGAGATCTGTAATAGCAAAGTTCAGTTGCATCTCATTTAGGTCACTTCATTATTACTTTTTCATCATTGTAGCAATGATTCCTAAATCTCTTAACAGAGTTTGTTTAACAACCATTTTTATAAATCCTCAAACAAGGTGGATAGTTCTATTGAATTATTCTTAAGTCCTCTAGCAAGGCCACTCCTAGAAGGGTGATCAAATCCTCTAACAAGGTCACACCTAATAGTGTGTTTTGTAACCTTTAACAGGGTTGGCTCCTAACAGGGCTAACTTTCGAAGAGTGAAAATTGGTAGCTAGTTACTTGGTGGTTTTTCCCATATTAGGTTTCCACATTAAATTTGGTGTCTCTTATGTTGATGTTATTTCTTTTATGCATGTTTGTTAAATCTTTAATAATGCTTAAAGTTCAGTAATAAGTTAACATACATCTACCGAGTTACAGTATATTTCTATGTGGCTACTGAGTGACAGTAGTAACTAAGTTTATGGGACATCTAAGGGATCCATAGATTTGTTTTTGTGGTAACTAATTAACCCCCCCTCAGTTAGTCCATCTATATTTTCAACAATTAGTATCAGAGCTTTTGGTTCTTGTAAGAAGGATTTCAAGGATCTAAGCTAAAGATCAAGATGTCTTACAGGAGGAAAATTCCAAGGCTTAATAGGGATAACTTTTTAGCATGGCAAGGTCTCATGAGACTCCATCTAGCTTCCATTGGAGATATAGGATTGAAATATCTTGATGAAGCCTTCTGGTACACTATCTATCAATGACATTACTAAGAAGAAGACTCATAATACCATGATGATAGACATTGCATCTACCCTAAGCTATGAAGAATTTGATGATGTCAAGGACTGTAAAACTGCCTTTGAAATGTGGAACAAGATGAAAGATATCTATGGAGGTGATGATAATGTGAGAAGAGCCAAAGTAGAAATTTTAAGAGGACAATTTGATCAGATGAGGATGAGAAAGGATCAAAACATTGCCAAATATGTCGAAAGAGTCAAAGTAGTTGTCACTGCAATCAAGGCTTTTGGAGGACACATTGAGGAGGAAATAGTTGTAAGTAAAGTTCTTAGAACACTACTTCCCATTTATGCAGTTAGAGTTTCTACAATTCAAGAAAGAAGATGTGAAGCAAATCATAAGATAAATTTAGAAGCATGTTAGTAAACAATTTTGTCCTTCAGATAGAAATGCAAACAATGACTCAATAGGTTTCACAAACTAACAAATGGATAGATTATCATTCTATTGATAATATTCCTCTGAATTGAGAGGTACAGCTCCCTCATAAAAGATATACAATGAATGCAATAAATTGATTATGTCTTTAACCTGAAGACGCGAAGGGTTTTCTAACATTCATCCATAAATATGGAATAAATGCAATTATCAAATTAATAAGCTAATTACGAGAGAAAAACTAGCAAATAGCCATAGGACTATTCACCAAGTCTTTCACAATACTAGAAGAGAATAGAGAGAATCAAACATATCATTTTTGCAAAAGACAACAACATAGGACTGTATTTGAAATAGGATAGAAAAGACCACAGGATCTTTCTCCTTCAGAAAATAAATATTTAGACCTTAAGATCTGACATACAAACATTCATTTCCATTTCTAACACATAACAAAATAACAATAGTATTATTTCATCCCTTCTATTACCATCAAATACAAAGAACAAAAGAAATCAACTCTCTACATTTCCCTCTACAAAATAGAAAATATTCTTCTCCCTATAGTAGCAATTGTAGAACTCCAACCCCTAGAAAAAGAAGAACCCCTATTACATTAGTTTTCTCCCATTAAATAATTTTTTGCCAAGAAGTTTGGCAACTGCCCTAACTTCTTACCAAACTTCTCTTCTCTTCTCTCGGGTACATTACTATGATAATTAATTCATTAAAGAATTAATTATTTACATTCTTTTGTTATATCTCCCACTTTAATTTCACAAAAACTTTATGCACATTATGATAATTAATTCTAAAATAATTAATTATGTGAGAGGCTAATGTTCTTTTTAAATTAATTTGAAATTTAATTATTTTGCATTTAAATATATTAATATTTAATTCTTTTAAGAATTAAATATTATATAGAGGAAAAAAATTAATAAATTATTAATTTAAAAAGCTTTCCTTTTCTTTTAGTTGAATGCAAAAAATATACTTAGGGTTTCAGAACCCTGGCTAACATTGGCTCTTTCTGGGGGCTGCATTCTATGTCGGGATGTAGAGAACTCCAGAATCTTTGGCTCTCGCTTCAAATGCTACAATCCAGTGCCTGTCCATTGGGTGTAGAGTCATCATTCCACTGTAAATATTAGGGCAATTTTGAGTGATATCCATTATTGTTACAATCTTCTAACTGCAGGGTTGATTCTTTCAATTGGTGCACTGCCATGTGCATCGGGGTTATCCTTCTAACATCTAGCATCTCCTCATCAACTAGAAATTGAAGTGGCTGCAAAGTTCCTTCAACTTACTCTTCAAGTGTCCCTTTTAACAACACTAAAATGCACTACAACTATCAGATGTGTGTCTAGGTGTTTTTCCTCCCAAACTGAAATGCCCAACACTGGCAAATGTATCATTATCATCGAAACACTGATGGTACTCATAGAACTCGACTAGATATATTTCCAAATGCTAATTTCCAAGAAATTGCAAAGTTACAAGAAGAAATACCACCATTTTCTACTAGATTAGCAATTCAATCTATTGAGCTAGGGGCTCCCATATCAAAGCTTTTTTACTGATATCAGTTTAGATCCTATTGTTGTTGCATCATTGGGACAGGTCTATAAAACTCATCTGCATACTAGAGAACTTGTTGCTATGAAAGTATTGAGGTTGAGGATGCCATTGATGTTGTCTCTTGATGCACATCTTATACACATAATTGGGGGCCAATTGAAGCACTATGCAAAGGCACGAGGAGAATTGATTATATCCATAAAGGATAGAATGGTAAACATTATGCTTCACTGTATGGCTTTGATGTAGATTACACCTGAAGACACATGGATGCACCAAAATCATTTGACCAAGGTCCACACCACCACAGGAATTCATGCATTGAGTTGGCAGCGCATGATTCTTGTTTGATAGAATGTTTATCCTAAAGACAAATGAAGACCCGCAAGCAAGAAAGATCATTGTGTTAGAACTCGTCACCTTGCATGTTCCATTATTCTATTTTTTTGTATGGAATAATCACTATCAAAACTATCACAAGAACTAAAGGGGCCACTTTCACGTCACCACCCTAATTAGGGTTAGCGCATTTTAAGTGTGAGACTCAAAAATTCTTTTAGAGAAGCCTTGGGATCTTCAAGTTTTGCAGAGGAATAGAATTCAATAAGTTCCTTTACGATCCTAACAATAGTCTCCATAGCAGATGCCTCCTATAGTGCTTCCATTATAACCATATAAGCTTCCTTATGCCTCTGTGAAGCTTCCTTTCCTATCTTCACAAGTTTTTCTAGCAGAGAAGTGCATGAATTAATTACAGCCATGATTTCCATGCAATCTGAGGCATCTTCATTGAGCTCCATAGCATCATTGATTCCCGAGCTGATATCTTGACAACATCTGTACAAACCTTTGTGCTCGAACAACAAGATGTGCTTGCTCTTTGCATTGAGTTTGAATACCATCTTCACGCTATCACCTAGAACATTTTGAGAGTTACCTAAAAAAATTCATCATACTAGTATTAATAACATATATTTGATGTCTTTGCATACTGATGTCAGCAAGGTTCTCGGATACCCTAATATGTCATGAAGCATTTTCTTTTTCTTTTTACTTTTCATTTATTACTTTAGGGATCCCATCTTTATCGTGCCACCATATATAATAGAGTCAAGCTGGTTAAAATAGTGAAAATTTTATTTTCACCCCTCTTCATGATTGTGATCTATAACTTATTCAACATTAAATCATCACCACTTCCAAATATTTTTAACTCTATATAGGCTGTATTTACAAATACTTGATAAAGATGAAGAAGGCATAGTTGCTCCAGATTTTTACTTTGAACCACTGTCATATACTTTCATTCCTTTTTCCAAAGATATCCCTTTAACTAGACTCTGGCATCAAATATTTTCCCACATATTTCATTGATGACAAAGATGAGTATTATTCCATTATGTCAACTCATCATCATTTATTTTTCAATGAACCCTAATTTTTTGAGGCATAAGCACATAAATGTCTAGAGCCCATGTAGTTTTAAAAACATATCTACTTCATTAATGAAAAGAGCCATGAGTTGTTTGTAGAGAGGAAAAGAGCAAGGGAACACCAAAAACACTAAAACTATCAGCACCACAAAAGTGAACACAACAAACCACACCTAGTCACAACAAAAACTTTATGTACAAAGAGTAGGGTAAGCAACCCATACTCAGAAGAAAGTACCTGCCTACTCATAGAAAACCATTAACTGGTTGAGGGAAGTATGTGTCAGTGCAAAATAATGGTTGGTGTGCAAGTGAGCCCATTCTTGAAAATTGGAGAACAATCATTGAAAAGAAAAACTCCATAGCTATAAACTTTCTGAACAGTAGATTAAAACCAAGAAGCCAACCAGCATTATAGCTCATCAATTGTGGCACCTCCATGTCTTCTTACGCAGGTTGTTTCTTATCAGCACTCTTGACATTTTCCATGAGATTCTTGGAAAATAAAATGAAGTCTCTATGGTGATAGTCTTTCCTAAAATTATTGAAGTGATAACCCACATAGTTCTCATTTAAATCTGCAACTTCCTCCTTCAAAGATTCAGGTTCCAAGAATCTATCTATGAAGTCTATCTCAAAACAAAAAGATTCCAGCATAGGACCAAAATCCATTAGCCCATTTTCACAATCAAACTTGAACACTTCTAATTTGGGTTGTGTGCATGGAATTGGTCTAGAGCTAAAAGAATTTCCTTTAACTTCCATCTCATCTTTCTCAATATCTTTGAATGCCTTGGGCTAAAAAGACTCTTCATTCATTTCAATGTGATCAAACAAAAACAATTCATAATTAGCTTCAGTCTTTTCTTGTGTATGTTGATCTTTCATACCCTCATGAATAACATCATTTGATGAAATATCAATAGCAGTCCCAAATATAAAAGAATCAAACTCTTCATTTGAAACATCCTCTGACAGGTTTTCATTTGATCTTCCACCTTGCAACCCTTGTTCATTACGAGGTACATCTAGGCTAATCATTGAGTCAAATGATTGGGAGACATATTCATCCTTAGACTCAACATGTAGATGGTAGGCTCCAACTACACTACAGGAACTACTTTCACTCACCGAAGGGATTTGAAGATCTTTATCATTGAAAATTATTAGACTTTGATAAATAGGAGGTGCTAATTTAATTTCTTTGAGAATGAGCCTTTTTTGTTTAGGCCTTAGCTCTAGACAATTCTGTTTTTCACAAAGATAAACTCCTTACTATACAATGTCTTTACACTTCATTCCACTTAGAATCATATCATCATCTAAACTAATAGCCTCCCTTTGTGCATCTTGTAATGTTTTCATTTTTAAATGAAGAAGCAAGAATTTAATTTCTATTTGCATGGCAGCAATGAAAACACACAACTGATTATTTTCAGGTTGTTGGCTAGTTAGGGGTATCTTACCAACAATTCTATTGAATCTATCAATAAAATCTCTCATGACTTCCCCTTCATTGATCTTGATTTGAAAGAAATTAAATAACATTTTAGCAACATCAACCACAGGCATAAACCTTTGTAGAAATTTTTCCTCAAGATCATTCCAGCAAGTGATGCAACTATCAAGTAAATTCTGGAACCAATCTATTGCACTTCCAATGAGGCTTCCAAAAAATAATCTAACAAAGACATTCTCCTCCTATACACCAAGAATCCTGCAAGCCCCTATAATTGCTTTAATGTGATCATCAGGGTCTTGATTTGCATCACCAAAAAACTTCGGGAGATATTCTAATGAATTCTTAGGTAAGGCTGAGTATTGAGATAGAGAAAATGGCCCAATCTGAGCCCCCCATGGTTGGGCTACAACCAAAGCCATAACACCAAAATTATTTTACCAAAATGAATTAGAGTCGCCAACCTCCATCCTCAGGGAGGTAACCTTAAGATATCCAAGGAAAGAAAAGCATTGGAACTTTCTTTCTTTCCCGAGTAGAGTTGCCAAAAACTATTAGTAAACAATTTTGTCCTTCTGATAGAAATGCAAACAATGACCCAATAGGTTTCAAAAGAAGAACAAAATGAACTAATAAATGGATATATTATCATTCTATTGATAATCTTCCTCTGAATTGAGAGGTACAGCTCCCTCATAAAAGATATACAATGAATGCAATAAATTGATTATGTCTTTAACTTGAAGACAGGAAGGGTTTTCTAACATTCATCCATAAATATGGAATAAATGTGATTATCAAATTAATAAGCTGATTAGGAAAGAAAAACCAGCAAACAGCCATAGGACTATTCACCAAGTCTTTCATAATACTAGAAGAGAATAGAGAGAATCAAACATATCATTTTTGCAAAAGACAACAACATAGGACTATATTTGAAACAGGATAGAAAAGACCACAGGATCTTTCTCCATCAGAAAATAAATATTCAAACCTTAAGATCTGACATACAAACATTCCTTTCCATTTCTAACACATAACAAAATAACAATAGTATTATTTCATCCCTTCTGTTACCATCAAATACAAAGAACAAAAGAAATAAACTCTCTACATTTCCCTCTACAAAATAGAAAATATTCTTCTCCCTGTAGCAGCAATTGTAGAACTCCAACCCCTGGAAAAAGAAGAACCCCTATTACATTATTTTCTCCCATTAAATAAATTTCTGCCAAGAAGTTTGGCAACTGCCCTAACTTCTTACCGAACTTCTCTTCTCTTCTCTCAGGTACATTACTATGATAATTAATTCATTAAAGAATTAATTATTTACATTCTTTTATTATATCTCCCACTTTAATTTCACAAAAAACTTTATGCACATTTATGATGAGAGGCTAATGTTCTTTTTAAATTAATTTGAAATTTAATTATTTTGCATTTAAATATATTAATATTTAATTCTTTTAATAATTAAATATTATATAGAGAAAAATAATTAATAAATTATTAATATAAAATGCTTTCCTTTTCTTTTAGTTGAATGGAAAAAATATATATACTTAGGGTTTCAGAACCCTAGCTAACAAAGCAATAGTAGGAAGATTGACTACATTTAAGCTAGATAACTATGACAACTATGTTCTAGGTTCCAAGAACATTGAATCAGCATTTGAAGCTAAGCTTTCACTCAAAGAGAAAGGCAAGAAGATAAAGGATTCTCAGTCAAAAAGTGAAGAAGAATCATAACAGAGTTCTAACAGTGATCTTGAGGTGGTTGAAGCTCTTCTAGCAAGGAAGTATTCTAGAGGCAAAGAGAAATACAAAGGTAAAGTTCCTCTAATCTATTTTTCATGTGAGGAAATTGGACATGTTGCTGCTATGTGCCTAAACAAGAAAAACAAGGATGAGAAGAAAGGTCCCAAGTGCAATGGCAAGAAAAACATCAAATCATTCAAGGACAAAGGTAAGAAACATGTTTCATGACTAAGGATTCTAATCATTCTGATGATGGTAAAGATGAAATTGTTTACATTTCTATGAAAGATGAATCTGATAATGATGAGGAAGATAAAATGGCACTTATCTCTCATGTGAGAAAAAATGACACATGGATCATAGACAGTGGTTGCTCTCATCATATGACTAGTGACAAAACTAAGTTTGAACAATTTGAAGACTATGATGGTGGTAGTGTGAGGTTTGGTAATAATGAACCTTGTTGCATAAAAGGAAGAGGAAGAATCTCACTAACCAAAGAGCTTGTATGTGATAATGCCTATTGGGTTCAAGGACTAAAACACAATTTTTTGAGTGTGGCATAACTACTCGATATTGGATTCAAAGTGGAATTCATGCATGGCAAAGCAAGATTGTTGGATGACAAAGGAAAGCTGATTGGATCAGGCATACAAAAAAAAGGTAACTTGTTCTATCTTGAACATGGTGAATGTTCATGCTTGATTTCTCAAGTTGAAGAAATTTGGTTATGGCTCAAAAGGTTATGTCATGTGAACTTTGATAATCTGGTGAAAATAAGCAAATTTAGGAAAGTAAGTGGCATTCCTAGTATAGAGAAACCTAATGTTGGTCTATGCAAGAATTATCAAATTGGTAAGATGGGAAAGACTAGCTTTAAAAGTAAGAACTATCAGTCTAAAGAAGTTTTGAAAATTGTGCATACTAATTTGTGTGGACCTATTGGAATTGAAAGCTATACTGGAGAAAAAAATTTCATTTTTTTTTGTTGATGATTACTCTAGAATGATGATTGTCATGTATCTGAGAGAGAAATTAGAAGCATTTGAGAAGTTCAAATGGTATTTGGTTAGAGTAGAGAAGGAAATAGGGAAAAGACTAAAATGCTTGAGGTCAGACAGAAGTGGTGAATTCATCTCCCATGAGTTCAATAATTTTTGCATTGAAAGAGGAATTAAAACACAGGTATCAGCCCGTAGAACTCCCTAGAAAAATGGAATAGCTGAAAGGAGGAACAGATGTATCATGGACTAGTTAAAAGGAGGAATAGATCTATCATGAACTATGTAAGAACTTTAATGATTGAAAAGAACATTGCTATCAAATACTGGAAGGAAGCTATCAGCATTGTAGTTCATACCTTGAACCGACTACAACTAAAGAAGGACTCATTCAAAACCCCCTATGAGTTATGGTATGGCTATAAACCCAATGTAAGTTACCGAAAAGTATTTGGAAGTAAATGTTATATTTTAAAAGAATCTAGAAAAGGTAAATTTGATGTGAAGGGTGATGAAGGAATATTTTTGGGATATTCTTGCAAGAGTAAGGCATATAGAT
Source organism: Cupressus sempervirens (assembly GCA_028749045.1). Lineage (NCBI taxonomy): Eukaryota > Viridiplantae > Streptophyta > Pinopsida > Cupressales > Cupressaceae > Cupressus > Cupressus sempervirens. The sequence continues at coordinate 533,371,763 of CM053783.1, read as the reverse complement.
GTTTAAATTTGTCTACTTACAAAGTCATAGAAAGTGCACATGTGAAAGTTGATGAGTTTGCAGAAAGGACTGAAGAAGAAAGCAAAAAGGAGCCAGAAGATTACAAGAGATTTTATTTGATTGAACCTGATATAGTGCTAGATACATCTATCAATTAGGAAACTTCTACTCCTGAGTCTTCTGTCACCAAGTTGTAAGAAGTTCAAACTGAGCTGTAGGAACCCGAGTCACATTCAGATGCTACCAAGCCAATGCCTACTGAGTCTAAAGGACATGAGTAGTAGATAGAGTAGCTAGAAACTAAAGTTGAAATGCCAGAGGATGACAATGCAATTCATTCAAAAGGCAAGGAACCTATAATAGCCAAGTATGTTAGCAGACATCATGCACTAGATCAGATCATTGGAGATAAATCTAAAGGTATTATGACAAGAAGTAAGCTAAAAGTTACTTGTTTACTTTCTAATTTTGAACCTAGAAATGTCAAAGATGAATTAGAAAATGAAAGTTATATTGAAGCTATGAATGAAGAGAAAGAGAAAATAAAGAAGAACAAAACATAGACTCTTGTACCTAGGCCTAAAGATAAGAATGTGATTGGAACTAAGTGGGCATTCAAAAATAAGTTGAATGAAGATGGTAAGGTGTCAAGGAACAAAGCTAGACTAGTATTTAAAGGATACTCTCAAGAAGAAGGAATAGACTATGGAGAGACTTTTGCTCCTATTGCAAGATTGGAAGGTGTTAGAACCTTACTTGCATATGTTGCATACAAAGGATTTAAGGTATATCAGATGGATGTCAAATCTACTTTTCTCAATGGTGTTCTTGATGAAGAAGTCTACATTGAGCATCTTGAAGGTTTTGTTGATCTAGACAAGAAGGACATGGTCTAAAAATTACACAAAGCATTGTATGGTCTGAAACAAGCCCCTAGAGCCTGGTCTGAAAGATTGCATAACTATCTTATTCAGATTGATTTTCAGTGAACTAATGACAATAGCAGCTTGTATATCAAGGAAGGACTAGATAACAAGATTTTTTTGGTAGAAATATTTATGGATGATACTTTGTTTATGAGAAATGATGATTTATGCAAAGAGTTTTTAGAGAAAATGAACAAGGAATTTGAGATGTCAATATTTGGTGAGATTAAATTCTTTGTTGGATTTCAAATTGAGCAGAGTAAGAATGGTATCCACATCATCCAATCTAAATACATCAAGGAGATACTCAAAAAGTTTGGGATGGAATATTGTAAACCAGTAGGAACTCCTATGTGCACTGGACTAAAGCTTATCAAGGATGATCAATCAAAGGAGGTAGATCAGACATTATATAGATCAATGATTAGAAAGTTGTAGTGTGTAGTTCATACAAGGCCAAATATTGCTCTTGCAGTTGGTATTATAGCAAGATTTTCAGCAAAACCAAGAGAAAATCACATGATGGCAATCAAAAGGATCATGAGATACTTGAAAGGCATTGAAGATTATGGACTATGATACAATTTTGGAGGTAATCTAGAATTGCAAGTGTTTACTGATGCAGATTGGGCAGGAAACATTGATGACAAAAAAAGTACAAGTGGAGGAGCATTCTTTCTTGGAAAGAGGTTAGTTTCTTGGACAAGCAAAAAGAAAAATTACACATCTCAATCTATAGTAGAAGAAAAGTATGTTAAATTAGTAGTAAACTATTCTAATATTGTTTGGTTGAAACAATTATTGGAAGGCATGAAGATGGAAATCAAAGAAGCTATTGTTATGTTTTATGACAATACAAGTGCAATCAACATATCTAAAAATCTAGTAATGCATTCAAAAACCAAGCACATTGCAATAAAATATCATTTTGTTAGAGAGTTAGTGCAGGATAAGGAGATCAAATTAGAATATGTCCATACAAAAGAACAAATTGCTGACATATTCACCAAGCCATTACCTAAGGATGCATTCATGTAACTAAGATGTAAGTTAGAGGTCATTCTCCTATCTGAGGCTCACTAAAATGAAGTTTTAATGATGCATCAACAAATATCAAGTTGAAGATCTATTAATTGATGCAGCATACTCAAGGGAACATTGCATATGAATTAGTACTCAAGGTACATTGCTACTCATTTGGCTTGTGTTGTCTTTGGCATGTGTTGTCAAAGAGGGAGAGTATACTATCATATCCTTCTGAAATTTGAATTTGTTTGTGAAGAGTTTTCTATTTGAAAAGAAGCTATGTAATTCTTGCACAGAGGGAGATTACTATATTTGAGAAATTTCTGGCATAAAATCTAAGAGGGAGAAATATTCTATCAGAAAAAGACTTGTTCTCAAATTTCATCCTGCTATGACATGTTGTGTTTCCATCAATGCCAAAGAGGGAGATTGTTAGATACAATTGTTCAATTGTATGTTGTCTTTGATGGTACACAAATGTCATATCAATTATTAGATAGAGTCTACTAAGTTTAGTTGGTCAGCAAAGTGAAAGATAAAGTCTATCAAGCTCAGATGGTCCCTAAAATGAATTACAGGGTCTACCAAGAATTCTTGGTAATTACACTGTGGAGATAGTTTCTACTGAGCTCACCTGAGTGTTGAAGGATTCTATGATAGAAGTCAGTTTCTACTGATCTCACAAGGTCAGCAAAGAAAATTTAGTGTTTACTGAGTTCACTCAATCTCCAAAGGATTTTGTAGAGTTTGCAGTGTTTACTGAGCTTTAGTTGGTTAACACTGGAAATTATTTCTAAAGCAATGTTTACCGAGCAGGGTCTGCCAATGAAGGATTTCATTGTTTTGGGAAATAAAGTTTAATTGTTTCATGTAATGTTTGTAGCTGATTGATGTAATGATTATTGATAACTGTAACATATAAATGAGCTGATTGGATAATTTGTATGGTATAAATAAAATGTCAAGTTGTGAATTCAAAAGTATGGATGAATGAATGAGTGAGCATACAAGTGAGTTGATTGTGTGAAGAGGAAAGTGTGAGAAAATTTTGAAGAAGGATCAGATATCCTTGAGGAGCAGCAAAGTTGTATTCAATTAGAGAGGATCTAGTAAAGTAGAATAGAGATCTATAACAACAAAGTTCAGTTGTATCTCATTCAGGTCACTTCATTGTTACTTTTTCATCATTGTAGCAATGATTCCTAAATCTCTTAACAGAGTTGGTTTAACAACCATTTTTTTAAATCCTCTAACAAGGTAGACAGTTCTATTGAATTGTTCTTAAGTCCTCTAGCAAGGCCACTCCTAGCAGGTTGATCAAATCCTCTAACAAGGTCACACCTAATAGTGTGTTTTGTAACCTTTAATAGGGTTGGCTCCTAATAGGGCTCACTTTAGAAGAGTGAAAATTGGTAGCTAGTTACTTGGTGGTTTTTTCCATATTGGCTTTCCATGTTAAATCTAGTGTCTCTTGTGTTGATGTTATAAAAAGAAACCTAATTTTAAATCTATTATAGCTATAATAGATAATGATGGAGATTTAGATAAAATTAAAAAATACTATTTGAGGTAATATGAAGGTGATTAAGGTATGATAAAGATCTCTATTATTAAACATTTGTGGAATTTCAAGAGAAACTTAGTAGATATCAAAGGTAGCATCCCTAATAATGTATTTGATAAGTTAGATCAAAGAAGGTTAAGATCAATAGAGGAATAAAAGAAAAATAGAGAGAACAAACTATGTGAGCTTTGCATACTCATAGCACTTGTTAAATGCATAATGTATTGGAGAGAACGAAGCCAAAGTTGATAACTAAGATGAGATTAGTGAAAATTATGGTTGGCATGAATGAAGAAAAACAAAAGTAACTTATAAAAGTGATAAATGAACCAAGCTCTAATAAATATCATACTTCACAACCTATACTAAGATCTGTAGCATAACTATCAAAGAACCTATAGTGAAAGCTACTGATGAGATAGATGATGTTATTTAGTTTTTCAACATAGAAAAGTATCTTGAGTTATTTGTAAGTGGCATCCCAATTACATTGGATGCTACACTATAAGAGAAGGGGTAAGAAAAGGATACATTTGAGAATAATTTGATGAACACTATAGATATTCAGGAGATCGTGAATAAAGTAGTTGATACAGAAGGTCGGGTTGATGATATTGATTATGTTGATTAGAAACAAGAAGAGGGTCAAGATTAGAAGCCTATGGATGAATATTATATTATATCTATGGAAAATGAATATCCATCTCCATTTCCCATAGTAGAATATAATACAAAAGTCATAATTTAGTCCATTTCACTAGTTTAGAGGTTAGTTATTCAAGAGCCCATTATAGTTGAAAAAGAGAAGGTGATTGCTACACCTATTATGAATAGAAATTCAATTAAATTATTTTTGGAAAGTAATTTGAGCCAAGAAATTTCCAATATATTAAAGGAAGAAATGGATGAGGATGCACTCATGCAAATATCTCTATTTTCATATGCTAAAGCCAAAGAGTGATTAGAAAAAAAATCTGAGAAACATGTGAAGATTTTTTTAGCAAGCCTTGGACATATTGAAAAGGATTTTACCAGACCCCACATCACTTCAAGGAACAATATTGAGTGGGATAATAGAATAATTTCACTCACATTATTCCTTATTGTCAGAGACAACTAAAGTTAGAGCAGAGAAGCAATTTGAGATAGAACAGTTCCACAAGGTACGTGTGAATATTGTCAATGATATTCAAGTTATTGATGAATATATAAAATACATTAGATGATGTATTCAGTAGTAGAAAAGGGTCTGCGTTTCTTACATAAGATTAAAAATTATATTGAAGATGTAACAAAATTTGTAAAGGAGGATTAGGATAAGCTAGAATAGCTAGCTATTGAGTTTGAATGGAAAGAAATGAGTATTATTGATAGAGATAAGGTAGTTAGAAAAATTTATGATACTATTTGTATACTAGAGAGAGAGAGAGAGAGGCTATTGGGGAGGATAACCTTGTTGTGAAGTTTATTGACCTCCAAACTTGACATGTTAGAAAAAGAACTAGAAGTTTTGGAGTCTTTTAAGAAGAGTTATGAGTTTTTGTGTTACTATCATTATACATTCATGTTCTCATTAGTGTCAAACAATTAGGTAAAGAGAGCATAAGATATTGGTTAGTATAGGTTGTTACTAAGTCACATTAAGTACATTGAGCCATGATAGAATACAAGACTTAGGTATGATACAATTACACCCGAGCATAGTATTCACTGAGCAATTCTATATACACCAAGGACAAACCTTATTGAGAGAGTCAAGTTAAATCAAGTCAAATGGACACTGAGAGAAAACATAGCTATTGAGTGTGAATAGAGTATTCATCAAGTTACATATAGAACACATAAATATTTGGAATGGCACATATTCTTATGTGTAATGATTCCATTGAGTGGGAAGTTATGTTTTCATAGTTCAAAAAAAAGATTTGGAAAGATTCATGGGTAAATATAATTTGATTACTTATGATTCCAAGGTACATTTGAGGCTAATGAAATAAAATAAAGGAAAATGATGGACGTGAAAAGATAAGGATGATTCTAGGTCATTGATTTTGATCCATGGTGTATTCTAGATTATTCCTAAACCCTAATAAGGTTAAGGATCAAAAAGTCAAAAAACACTACTATATAAGGAGCTACAAGGAACAATTAATAGTTGTTGTTGGAGTTAATATTGAAGAAATATTAAAAAGGGATATGTTAAAGGGATGACAAGTAAAATCTATTATAGAGTAGATTATTAAGCAACACAATGGAAATAATCAAACATATTAGTCACTAAAGGTGATCAAGCATTAAGCAGAAAGAGGGATATGATTAGAAAAGTAAGTTGCATGTATACATATCAATTCATTGTTGTTCTCTAATCATTATAATAGAAAAATCCTCTTAGAAGGTAGAATTAATAGTCTTATAGTAAATCTTTTGACTAAGTGCACACTTTTCATAGTGTTGTAAAATCCTTGAAAAAGGTAGATCCTTACAGACCTTTTGTATAACTCCTAACAAAGTAAGTCACTAGAAGTGACACAACATTGGAGCCCTAACAAGGAAACCTCTTACTATAGTAATGATGGATATATGGGTACCATCCCCACTACATTTTTCCCTCTAACTAATGGTTCTATGTGACCAAAATTATTGTGTTATTCATCATCCTAATATTATTTATGGTTTCATGTTTATGGAAAGATAAAATAGTTAAGTTTACTTTCATTTTTTAGTATTGATATTGATAACGTATATGTTCACCGAGCTATAAAAAGTACAAGGGCATAACTAATTTGATTAAGAGTAGAAGTTTGAGGATATTGGTTCACCCCCCACCCCCAGCATCCCACCTTACCTAAATAATTCAATAGTTTATCCACTTGACTTAAATGGAGAAGAGATAAAAGCTTCTAGTATATGTGTAGTCATCCAAGTGGAAAAGTCAATGAAAAATATATGAGACATAGAACATAAAACTGTGAGAAAAAATTATTTAGATGTTATGAGGTATGTACAATAAAGATATAGAGCATTAAAATCTTGACTTGTACATAGATCACTCACCTTTGTCATTGATGTCAAAGGGAGAGTAATAACCAGTGAAAATTATATGCAAGGGGAAGTAAATATGTACTAAGGAAAGTAAGGCATAAAAGAAGATTAGTAATAAAGAAAATTTTTAAAATTATGGTATGAAGTTTTCGGAGTTAGTTTTGGGTTTTTGAAGATTTTGATACTTAGCCAATTTTTCACTAAGTGCTACTATCAATGCTAAAGGGGGAGATTTTTGGAAAGTTGTTTAATGTGAATATTTTTGGAATATATATATGGGAAACAATATACTAAGAAGGGGTGGTGAATCAAGATCTCAAACTTTTAATACTAAAATTAATTCTCTTTATTCATACCCAATTCATCATTAAAACTAAAATGTTGAAACATAAAACAAGTTCATCACATCCATAATAGTTCAACACATAACACAATGATTTGGTTACCTAGAAAAGCTTCAAGATGAAGGTAAAACTAGGGTGGGGATGAAACCCACAAATCTTCATTGTTGCAACAATGAAGTTAACCTGTTAAGGTTACAATGTTTGAGCATAAAATATGATCTACCTAGTGAGAGGTATGTCCTGTTAAAGACTAAAAGACTATTAGGTCTTGCCTTGTTAGAGGTCTTGAAACCTATAATAAAGTAAGGACTCTATTAGGATATTTACATAGGCTTATTAGGACCAATCTGTTAAGAAATATGCCCTATCTCAATTAAAAAATAACTAATTCAGTACTTGACCCTCAGGATGCTCTATAAGTTGATCTTGGGTCACCTATTTCCTTGAACTTTGATATGATTCTCATAATTTGATAAATTTGTTCAATCCTTTACTACTTTGATTTCCCTCTCTATTGGATCTATTTAATAAGTCCTTAACATGTGTGTTCCCTTTTGCATTTCATTATGTATATGACTCTAGGGTTAAAATCTTCTTTAAATATACTTCGTATGAAGCTTCCAGATCTTAATCAATAGTTTAAACTTCATCATATTTTGTCATTTTATGTCCCTTTTTCTAATTGGTTAGATTATTTATCTAGGGATCATCACCTTCTACTAATAATGCACAAATAGAATATGATCTGGCTCTATAGAAATTAAATCTTATATAAATGTCGACCAAAATGATTCACATATGAGTGTGTGCCATAAAAAACTCATATAACAAAACTATATTTCTCAGCACTTGAGTGATTTTGACACTCATTCATGTATGATGTTTCTCAGCTTCTATAAGTTTGTGTGCTTGGCACTTGATAACTTTTCAATAGGCTTGATCACCATTGAATTACTCTACTCATATTATATTCCTTAGCTCACATATTTACTTGGTCTCTATTGAATACACGAAAATCATTGATCTGCTCGGTCCTTGTGTAACTTTCTCAGCCTTTACTAGATAACTCAGTCATAGTGATGAACTTGTAATCTTGCCTAGTAAATACCTTTCAAATGACTAAGTGTTTGGTCTCTAATCGACAACATAGGTTTAGAGATCAAAAATCTCCCCCTTTGACATTAGTGGCAAAATCACTTTGTCATGAAATCATTTATTTTCCTAATTGACATCTTCTTTGTGATAACTCTCTTACTTTTGACTCACCCTTACTTGTTTTGTCTCCCTTCTTACCACTTATTAATTATCAATATCATCCTTTATTGGATACAATTGTTCAATTGTGTGTTGTCTTTGATGTTACACAAATGTCATACCAGTTATCAGACAGAGTCTACCAATCTTAGATGGTCAACAAAGTGATTTACAGAGTCTACTGAGTGTTTTTGGAAGTTACACCATGAAGATAGCTTCTACCAAGCTCACTCGGGCACTAAAGGATTCTATGGCAGAAGTCAATTTCTACCGAGCTCACAAGGTTAGCAAGGGAGAATCAATTCTTATCAAGTTCACTCGGTCTCCAAAGGATTTTATAGATTCCATAGTGTTTATCGAGCTTCACTTGGTTATCATTGGAAATCATTTTTGGAGCAATGTTTTTCGAGCAAGGTCGGCCAATGAAGAATTTCATTGTTTTGAGAAATAATGTTTAATTGTTTCATATAATAATTGTAGCCCACTAATGTATTGTTTATTGGTAAATGTAACTTGTAAATAAGCCAACTTGACAAATTGTAAGGTATAAATAAAAGGTCAAGTTGTGAATTCTAAGGTATGAATGGATGTATGAATGAGTGAGCATGCAACTGAGTTAATTGTGTAAAGAGGAAGTGTGAGAAAATTTTGAAGAAGGATCAAATATCCTTGAGGAGTAGAAAAGGTGTATTCAATCAAGTAAGATCTAATGAAGTAGAACAAAGATCAATTGTATCTCATTTAGGTCACTCATTTTTACTTTCTCACAATTGTAACAATGAATTTTAAATCTCTTAACAGAGTTGGTTTAGCAGTCACTTTTGTAAATCCTCTAACAATGTGGATAAATCTACTAAATTTTTCTAAATTCCTCTAGCAAGGTCACTCCTAGTAGGGTGATTAAATCCTCTAACAAGGTCACACCTAACGGTGTGTTTTGTAACCTTTAACAGGGTTGGCTCCTAATAGGGCTCACTTCAGACGAGTGAAAATTGGTAGCTAGTTACTTGGTGATTTTTCCCATATTGGGTTTCCACATTAAATTTGGTGTCTCTTTTGTTCATGTTATTTCTTTTTGCATGCATTTTAATAATTATGAATGCTTAAAGATCAATAATAAGTTAATACTAAGTTCATCTACCGAGTTACAGCATTTTTTTTTATGTGGCTACTGAATGATAGCAGTAACTAGTTATTTAAGATATCTAAGAGATCTGTGGATTTTTTTTTGTGGTAACTAATTCAGCCCCCCATCCCCTGCACCCCCCCCCCCCCCCCTCTCTTAGTTATTGCATCTATAATTCCAATAATTGTTATCAGAGATTTTGGTGCTTGCAAGAAGGATTTCAAGCATCTAAGCTAAAGATCAAGATGTCTTACAAGAGGGAAATTCCAAGGCTTAATAGGGATAACCTTTTAGCATGGCAAGGTCTCATGAGACTCCATCTAGCTTCCATTGGAGATATAGGATTTAAATATCTGGATGAAGCATATGTAACTCCTTCTAGTACATTATCTACTAATGACATTTTTGAGAAAAAGACACATAACACCATGATGATAGACATTGCATCTACCCTAAACTATGAGCAATTTGATGATGTCAAGGACTACAAAACTACCTTTGAAATGTGGAACAAGCTGAAAGAAATCTATGGAGGAGATGATAATGTGAGAAGAGCCAAAGCAGAAAGTCTAAAAGGACAATTTGATCAAATGAGGATGAGAGAGGATGAAAACATTACCAAATATGTTGAAAGAGCCAATGTAGTTGTCAATGCTATCAAGGCTTCTAGAGGAGATATTGAGGAGGAAATAGTTGTAAGTAAAGTTCTTAGAACATTACTTCCTATTTATCCAATTAGAGTTTCTATAATTCAAGAAAGAAGATGTGAAGCAAATCATAAGATAAATTTAGAAGCCATAGTAGGAAGATTGACTGCATTTGAGCTAGAACATAGAGTTAGCATTTGAAGCCAAACTTTCACTCAAGGAGAAAGGCAAGAAAATAAGGGATTCTCAGTCAGAAAGTGAAGTAGAATCATAACAGAGTTCAGACAATGATCTTGAGGTAGTTAAAGCTCTGCTTGCAAGGAAATATTCTAGAGGCAAAGGGAAATACAAAGGTAAGGTTCCTCTAAAAAAAAATTCATGTGAGAAAATTGGTCATATTGCTACTAGGTTCCCAAACAAGAAAAACAAGGATGAGAAGAAAGGTCACAAGTGCATTGGCAAGAAAGAATTCAAATCATTCAAGGACAAAGGTAAGAAAACATGTTTCATTTCTAAGGATTCTAATGATTCTAATGAAGAAGAAGATGAAATTTCTTACATTGCTATGAAAGATGAATCTGATAATGATGAGGAAATTGCACTTATCTCTCATGTGACAAAAAATGATACATGGATCATAGATAGTGGTTGCTCTCATCATATGATTGGTGATAAAACTAAGTTTGAACAATTTGAAGACTATAATGGTGGTAGTGTGAGGTTTGGTAATAATGAACCTTGTTGTATAAAAGGAAGAGGAAGAATCTCACTAACCAAAGAGCTTGTATGTGATAATGCATATTGGGTAGAAGGACTAAAACACAATATGTTGAGTGTGGCATAGCTACTCAATAATGGATTCAAAGTGGAATTCATGCATGGAAAAGCAAGATTGTTGGATGACAAAGGAAAGCTGATTGGATTAGGCATACAAAAAAAGGGTAACTTGTTCTATCTTCAACTTGGTGAATGTTCATGCTTTATTGCTCAAGTTGAAGAAAGTTGGCTATGGCATAGAAGGTTGTGTCATGTGAACTTTGATGATCTAGTGAAAATAAGAAAATTCAAGAAAGTTGGAGGCATCCCTAGTATAAAGAAACCTGATGTTGGTCTATGCAAGAATTGTCAGATTGGTAAGATGGAAAAAACTAGTTTTAAAAGTAAGAACTATCAGTCTAAAAAAGTTTTGGAAATTGTGCATACTAATTTATGTGGACCTATTGGAATTGAAAGCTATACTGGAGAAAAGTTCTTCATTATTTTTGTTGATGATTACTTTAGAATGATGACTATCATGTATCTAAGAGAGAAATCAGAAGCATTTGAAAAGTTCAAGTGGTATTCAGCTAGAGTAGAAAAGGAAATAGGCAAAAGACTAAAATGCTTGAGGTTAGATAGAGGTTTTGAATTCATCTCCCATGAGTTCAATAACTTTTGCATTGAAAGGGGAATCAAAACATAGGTATCATCCCCTAGAGCTCCCAAGAAAAATAGAATAGCTAAAAGGAGAAACAGATATATTATGGACTATGCAAGAACCTTAATGATTGAAAAGAACATTACTATCAAATACTGGAAGGAAGCTATTAGCACTACAGTTCATACCTTGAATTGAGTATAGCTGAAGAAGGACTCATTCAAAACCCTTATGAGTTATGGTATGGCTATAAACCCAATTTAAGTTACCTAAAAGTATTTGAAAATAAATGTTACATTTTGAAAGAATCTAGAAAAGGTAAATTTGATGTGAAGGGTGGTGGAGGAATATTTTTGAGATATTCTTGCAAAAAAAAAGCATATAGATGTTCGAATTTGTCTACTCACAAAGTCATAGAAAGTGCACATGTGAAAGTTGATGAGTTTGTAGAAAGGATTGAAGATGAAAACAAAAAGGAACTAGAAGATTATAGGAGATTTTTTTTCATTGAACTTGATATAGTGCTAGATATATCTATCAAACAAGAATCTTCTACTCTCAAGTCTACAGTAATCGAGTTGTAGGAAGTTCAAATCGAGTTGAAAGAAACTAAGTCATAGTTAGATGCTACCGAGCCAATGCCTCCCGAGTTTGAAGGACCCAAGTAGTAGACAAAATAGCCAGAACCTAGAGTTGTAGTGCAAAAGGATGACAATACATTTTTTTCAAAAGGCAAGGAATTTGTTTTAGCTAAGTATGTCAGGAGACATCATGCACCAGATTAGATCACTAGAGATAAATCTAAATGTACTATGACAAGAAGTAAGCTAAAAGGTACTTTTTTACTTGCTAATTTTGAACCTAGAAGTATCAAAGATGCATTAGAAAATGAAATTTGGATTGAGGATATGAATGAAGAGATGGAGCAGATAGAGAAAAACAAAACATGGACTCTTGTATCTAGGCATAAAGATAAAAATGTGATTGGAACTACGTGGGTATTCAGAAATAAGTTGAATGAAGATGGTAAGGTGTCAAGGAACAAAGCTAGACTTGTATGCAAAGGATACTCTCAAGAAGAAGGAATAGACTATGGAGAGACTTTTTCTCCTGTTGCAAGATTAGAAGGTGTCAGGACCCTAGTTGCATATTTTTCGTACAAAGGATTTCAAGTTTATTAGATTGATGTCAAGTCAACATTTCTCAATGGTATACTGGATGAAGAAGTCTACACTGAACAGGCTAAAGGATTTGTTGATCCAAACAAGAAGGACATGGTCTGAAAAATACACAAAGAATTGTATGGTCTGAAACAAGCCCATAGAGCATGGTATGAAAGATTGCATAACTATCTTATTCATATTGGTTTTCAAAGAACTAATGATAATAGTAGCTTGTATATCAAGGAAGGACTAGATAGCAAGATTTTTTTGGCAAAGATATTTGTGGATGACACTTTGTTCACAGGAAATGATGATCTTTGCAAATAATTTTCAGAGCAAATGAACAAGGAATTTGAGATGTCTATGTTTGGTGAGATCAAATTCTTTGTTGGTCTTCAAATTCAGCAAAGTAAGAATGGCATCTACATTACTCAATCAAAATACATCAAGGAGATACTAAAAAAGTTTGGTATGGAAGACTATAAACTAGTTGGAACTCCTATGTGCACTAGTCTAAAGCTTACCAAGGATGATGAATCAAAGGAGGTAGATCAGACATTATATAGATCTATGATTGGAAAATTGTAATATGTAGTCCATACAAGGCCAGATATTTCCCTTGCAATTGGTATTGTAGCAAGCTTTTTAGCAAAACCAAGAGAAAATCACATGATGGCAATCAAAAGGATCATGAGATATTTGAAAGACACTAAAGATTATGGATTATGGTACAAACTTGGAGGTAATCTAGAATTGAAAGTGTTTACTAATGTAGATTGGGCAGGAAAAATTGATGATAGAAAGAGTACAAGTGGAGGAGCTTTCTTTCTTGGAAAGAGGTTGGTTTCTTGGACAAGTAAAAAACAAAATTGTACATCCCAATCCATGGTAGAAGCAAAGTATGTTGCAGTAGCAGTAAACTATTATAATATTGTTTGGTTCAAACAATTATTGGAAGGCATGAAGGTGGGAACCAAAGAACCTATTGTTATGTTTTGTGACAATACAAGTGCAATCAACATATCCAAAAATCCAGCAATGCACTCAAAAACTAGGCACATTGCAATAAAATATCACTTTATCAGAGAATTGGTATAGGATAAGAAGATTAGATTGGAATATGTCCATACAAAGGAATAAATTACTTACATATTCACCAAGCCTTTACCTAAGGATGCATTCTTGTATCTAAAAGGTAAGCTAGGGGTCATTCCCCTATCTGAACTTCACTAAAATTAAGTTTTAGTAATGCATCAACAAGTATCAAGGTGAAGATCTTTTAGTTGATGCAGAATAATCATGAGAACATTGCATATGAATTAGTACATAAGGTACATTATTCTTCATTTGGTTTGTTTTGTCTTTGGCATGTCTTGTCAAAGAGGGAGAGAGTATACTGTCATATCTTTCTGAAATTATAATTTGTTTTTGAATAGTTTGATGTTTGAAAAGAAGCTATGTAATTCCTTCATAGAGGGAGATTACTAAATTTGAGAAGGTTATGGAATAAAATCTAAGAAGGAGAAACATTCTATCAGAAAAATACTTGTTTTCAAATTTGATTCTACTATGACATGTTGTGTTGCCATCAATACCAAAGAGGGAGATTGTTGGATGCAATTATTCAATTGTGTGTTGTCTTTGATGTTACAAAAATTTCATATCAGTTATTAGACAGAGTCTACAGAGCTCAAATGGTCAGCAAGTGATTTACAAAGTCTACCAAGCATTTCTAGAAGTTACACCATGAAGACAACTTCTATTGAGCTCACTCAAGCACTAAAGGATTCTATGGTAGGAGTCAGTTTCTATCGAGCTCACAAGGTCAGTGAGGGAAAATCAGTTCTTATCAAGTTCACTTGGTCTCCAAAGGATTTTGTAGAGTTTTCAGTGTTTACTGAGCTTCACTTGGTTAACACTGGAAATCATTTCTGGAGTAGTGTTTACCAAGTAGGGTCAGCCAATGAAGAATTTCATTCTTATGAGAAATAATGTTTAATTGTTTCATGTAATAACTATAGCCGACTAATGTATTGTTTATTGGTAAATGTAACTTGTAAATGAGTTGACTTGATAATTTGTAAGGTATAAATAAAAGTTCAAGTTTTAAATTGTAAAGTATGAATGGATGTATGAATGAGTGAGCATGCAAGTGAGTTAATTGTGTAAAGAGGAAGTGAGAGAAAATTTTGAAGAAGGATTAGATATGCTTGAGGAGCAGCAAAGGTGTATTCAATCAAGTAAGGATCTAGTGAAGCAAAATAGAGATCTATAACAACAAAGATCAGTTGCATCTCATTTAGGTCACTCATTGTTACTTTCTCACAATTGTAGCAATGAATTTTAAATCTCTTAACAGAGTTGGTTTAGCAGCCATTTTTGTAAATCCTCTAACAAGGTGAATAGTTCTACTAAATTGTTCTAAAGTCCTATAGCAAGGCCACTCCTAGTAGGGTGATTAAATCCTCTAACAAGGTCACACCTAACAGTGTGTTTTGTAACCTTTAATAGGGTTGGCTCCTAACAGGGTTCACTTCAAAAGAGTGAAAATTGGTAGCTAGTTACTTGGTGGTTTTTCTCATATTGGGTTTCCACATTAAATTTGGTGTCTCTTGTGTTCATGTTATTTCTTTTTGCATGCATGTTAATAATTGTGAATGCTTAAAGATCAATAATAAGTTAATACTCAGTTCATCTACTGAGTTATAGCATTTTTTTTGTGTGGCTACTGAGTGATAGTAGTAACTATTTATTTAAGACATCTAAGGGATCTATGGATTTGTTTTTGTGGTAACTGATTCCCCCCCCCCCCCCCCCTTAGTTACTCCATCTATAATTCCAACATCCTTGAATTACTTAATATCCCCCTTGTTTTTGTCACTGATGGAAACTGGGGATAATAGGGTGAGTTGAAATTTCTCAAAAAACTTGTGATGACTTGGTACAATATTAGCATAGTCCTAGTTCCATCTTTAATGTACATTTTCCAAAATTTGGAGTTGAATCTCTAGCTCAGTAGCTAAGTCAATAAATCTTGCAATGTGTGTAAAATGTGTATCTCTTCTAAATTATCTCTATGTATGGCAATAAGTGAAGTTGAATTAATGCCAACTTGGTCCTTATTTCTCCATCTTTAGCTATGAGTTTAGCTAACCTTGTTTGATTAAATATAATTTCACTAAATAAAGTTGAACTTGAACTTGTGTTCATGCTCAATGAGTGAACATTTGTCTTCATACTTGAATGTAATAACTGTAAAGATTGTTGAGTATCTATTGTAAAGAAATATGCATCACACAATCTTAAATATAAAGATTTTATTATTTTCAAAACAATTTCCAATTGTGTAATGGATGTAGAAAGCTCTACTTGTCACTATAAAGGTTCATGCGAGACTTTTTACAAAATTTTATGCTCCATTCTTCTTTCATACCATTGTAACATCTTCTCATTTATTTTTGTGTCCTGTGTCTAAACTCTATCAACTACATGTACTAGTTGATCCAAAATTGTATGCTAATAATTGACATATGTAATACCAAAAGTATCTGTAAAACTATCTTTGATATCTGTCTTCTCTTTTGTTCTTTCTTCAATTGTTCTTGTTTGGCCTTTTGACACAACAAGATTTGTAGTTCATGCATTTTCTCTAGTGTACTATTATTCAAATCATATGTAGGTAATGTAATTACCTCATTGAGATCTATTAACTCTTCAATATCCTCTTCTTCATGAGTTGTAACCTAAGAACTTAAAGATGTATCACTTGGTAGTGATAGCTGTAATTGTTTCCCTTTCTCACTTAATCTCCCCTTTGGTTGTTACACTAGTGTAGATATCACCTATTTTATAGGTATCACTAATGTAGGTTCTTCAACTTTTTCACTAGGCATGCATTGAATGAGAGCTTGATTAGCCTCTTTGTCTTTCTATGTAAGTCCATCTACCATCTGTGTGCTTGAAACTTTCTCAAAATTATTTCCCTTCTTCAAAATTTGCATATAATTCATTGATGGTGAATACACAATCAGTGCCCTACCAATTTTCTTAGCACTTGTAGCCTCTATAACTAGTGTGATTCTCACATCACTAGACTTCTTAACTTCAAGCTTTGGATATTCAATCACCTATATAAAAGTTTGACTTGTATAGAGATTTCTTGAGTCATTCATAAATCCTTGAATTTCTTCTTGGATTAGGTGGAGAGAAGTCAATATCATCTTTAATTATGACATTATCTATAAATTTAATTCCTCTGATAAGTTCTTCCATTTATGTTATTATTTCTACTAGTTCCTACTTTTCTTCTTCAATAAGTTTTATATTATCTTGACTTTCTCTCACCTCTATAGTTTGAGGTTGTACTCCAAATACTTCTTTCCAAAATTTAATACTTTCTTTTTCTACTTCAGGAACTTTATTCTTTAGAACTTTGTATGCCCTATCCCTTGGCATAAGCTTCTTAAGAGAATCTTTAAGGGTTATAGGCATATTTATCTTTTCCAAATATGACATGATATGTGCCAATGTTGTTTCTCATTTTTTCTTCTCTATGGTCACTGCCCATTTCCATTTGACATCCACTATGTTATAAAATCCCACAAGAATTATAGTTTCCACTTCCATAGGTGTATGTGTAAACTTGATCAACATATTAATTAAAGCTTCTTCAATTTTATCTTGATCTTCATTGCTCAAAGAAAAATATTGTAAGTCTTTAAGAGCCAAAATGTTTTCTAATTCTATTAATTTTTCACATACCTAATTTGTAGTCATTGGAGAGTGTACCTTTACCATTTGTGGTTTCGTAGTCTCATTAGACTTTATCTTTTCTTCATCTTTCTCCTCCTCTTCTGCAACTTTTAGTTCCTTTCATTCTCTTGCACATATGCCTACTTTATCTTCTTTGATAAGCTTCTTGGTAGTAGCTTAGCAGTAGGTTGTGCTTAGCTCCTTGTGAAGAACACCTTTCCCTTTGGCCTTTATGGTGTTACTATTTCTTGCATATTCTAATGAAGGTCTTCCTTTACCTTAGGTGCAATAATCATAGTCATTCTTTGTTTTGGTTCCTTTTGCTCCACAACTGCAAGTTCTTTTCTTTTGCCTTCATGTACTTTTGACGATTTTTTTGACCCTTCTCCTTGTTTAGTTTTCCTAGCTTTGGAAACTTTTCTTTTTCATTTCTTTCCTACCTTAGGGGGTTAACTTTAGCAGTCAGCTTGATAATAATTGTTTCATATGTACCAAACTGCTTGGCACTAGTATCTATGTCTTCTACCAATAGTGTAGTGATAGTTCTTGATATGTCATTCACATTTACCACATAGGGATAGGTCTCAACCATGCTACCTCAGGTATTACTTCTTGATCATACACAAAATTTGTGTCCATAATGAAACAAATTTCATCATAATATTTATCCACAACTGATTTTGGAATACTCAACTTGTTCTTCATTTTACTTTTGAATTCATCAAAATAGTTATCCATGACTCCTTCAAAATTATCTCCTAATCTCAGTATTAGCTCATTCAACTAACCTATAGTAGTTCTATTTCTATCCCATGAAATCCTTCCAACAGTGGGGAAATAGTTTTGTACATAGAAAAATATACAAACTAATAGGGATCCAAACCTACAAGATGTATTTTTAGCTTTTTTAATTGCTTCCATATTTTTTGTAAGTTGTTATAATTGTAGCTCAACAAGATCATATTCATGATCTTTCTTCACAATTTTATATCCCAAATTGATTGCAATGCACAACACATTGTTCAATCTACTAGATTGATAAAACTTGTGTGCAATCACATGAATAGAAAATTCAATTGGTGGATCCTCAATGTAGTCTATTGAAATTCCACGTCCATTCCACTTTGATTTAGTTAAGTTTTCAATTTCTTTTCATGTCCCACTCCTTATTCTCTTAGGTCAATCCAATGTTAGATACTAAGTTACCTTTAAATTATTGCTCTGTTGATCTTGACTGGCGCACCTTCAAACCATACTTTCATGTCATCAACTCAACTTAGAATTATTTGTATCCATTCATTCTTGAAAACTTTCAAAAAAACTAGGGCACGAGTAAACCCTTTGTCTGTAATGATTTTGGATTCATCTTTTAGTATGTCATCTACACACAACTTGTCATAAGTTGTTCTAATTTCAAAATCTCCAATTTCTCTTATTTTACATTGATAGCATGATCTGATCTCTTTCACAGTCAAGACTCTAGGAGGAATAGATGGCAGCACTCTGATGAGACAAATTAATATCTCAAATTTGATATATTTTTATAGTCTAATATTTACTCTTTTAAGCTATGAGAAAACATTTCCAAAATACTTGTTTTAAATGTCTTAAGAACTTATGCTGCATACAACTAGAACCTATTAAACCTATGGATACTGGTTATGGCATACCTTACTTAAATATTATATATAAAGTGCAGTATTTCATATAAATGTTTTAAGCTATGTTTTAATATTTGAGTGAGAGTAGAAATATTTTTGTATATGTTTAGATGTTACTAATTTATAGGAAATGTGGAAGTGGCATGAAGATTCGCAGACAATGTGTTAAATAAGGAGTAATCGAGACCAGTCAATGCATAAAACTCAAGTCAACATCAGGTAATAAGCCATGTATGTGGAAGGATCTATTTCAAAAAACTGACTTGTTACTCTATCTATGGACCATTATTCTATTATTCAATAAATTTTTCAAGAGTCGTGATTGACATCTCGCCCTTTTTCTACTAATGATGTTTGCTAATGAGTTTTATGTTATGTTTGTAATAAGTTCCAATCTTCTATATATGTGGAACATTAGAGTTAGCAAAGAGATTTGGAAATTCTGAAGTTGTTCTTTGTTCTCTAAAAATTGTTTATACATGTAACAAAAAGAGAAATTCTAATGAGAGAGTGATTTTAGATTACTTGTTGTGTTCTTAAGTTAGCTAAAGCCAACCAAGGCGGGCCACTTGGGAGGTGGAATAGATTTAGGTAGAGTAGATTTTTTTCTTGTAATTTTCTATTTAAGATAGATTTATTGTATTAGTCTTGTAGCATAGTTACTGTGAGAGTTCCTGTAGCTATCATAGCGAATATTTGAACTGTTAACTAGTTTAGAATTCTCTTTTCTATAGTTTCTATAGTTCCCTATTGATAGTCTAAGTGTGTTTACTATTCCATATCGGTGGTATAGATTCCTTTCATGCATTTTACTTTCCTATAGCATAGGTGTTAAGACTCAAAGGAACTTAGTGCACATATTGTGCTGACCCATTTCAAGTCCTATGCCCCTGGGTTGATAATTCAAATGTATTTTCATAATGGAATAGATGGTCCTCAAAATTGGCTATAGCACCCTTGTTAGCAGAATAGGAGTATGATTATCTTGATCTATTATTAAAACCTAGATTTTTGGCATTGTTGTTGGGGATGGTGTCAAATTAGGAACCTTCCTGAGTCCTTTGTTTCTAGATTAGTTTGTTAGTTAGAAACCACAAGATTGAGTGCTTGATTCACAAGTCACCAATTCAATTGCATGCATCAAAGAGGAAGACCACAAGATGAATATGGAAGATTTCTTCCATGCCAACCTATTAATTTCAATGAAGAAATTAAAGAAGAAGCTAAGTTGCCTTTTTCTGGCACAAGCCCTATTTTTCCTATAGAATTATCCTCAAGGGAAGAACCTTTGGATACAAGTGGCCTTCAACCTTTTTCTAAAATTTTGGCCATTATTCTTGATAGTACTGCTCCAAATCCACCAGTTGTTAACAATCCAGTGCCCAATATCCCTTTTCAATAGCAATCTCATAATTAAATACCTACAGTAACGGCACAACCTACTTTTCCATTTCTTCTCTCAAGCCTTGTAACAAATGCTAATCTCAAAAATATACCTCCAAATCCTCTCCCAAAGTTTTATGGTCTTGCAATTGAAGATCCTGATACTTTCTTATTTGAATTTTACATACTATGTCATAGTTTTGACTACAATACTGATGCCCATAAGCTCAAATTATTTCTAACAACATTGAAAGAGTTAGCTTTATGATGGTTCATGGGTTTAGGAGCCAATGCAGTAGGTACTTTGGATGAAATGCAAACTTTGTTTCTAGATAAATACAAAGAGTATTGCAAAGAAAATGATTCAAGAGGAGATGATTTTTTTGAATATCACAAAAGGAGGAAGAAACAGTGGAAGACTATGTTTAACATTTCTTGTATACACTATAGAAGAATCTACAGCATGTGTTGTCTGAGGAATCACAAAATCTAGTATTTTTAAGAGGTGTGAATGATGGTTGTCTAAAAGCATTAGACTTGATGGCTAGAGGAGATGTGTATCAATCTTCTTGGGTTGACCTCAAAAAGATTTTTCTTAATTACTCGTGATCAACCATGAAGAAAGGGAAAGGACACTGGGGTTGCATATATTAAAGGAATTAGTCAAGGTATTTCAAAGCTTGAGATATCTAATCTACTCTCAAATTTCAAGTAGTACATTATAAATTATGTTGCCACACATCTTGACACAATGACTACAAAGAAGAAGCATTTAGAAGCCAAAGTATAACTAGTTAAATACTACCATCATTGTCAGAAGCAAAAGAAGGTTTGCCAATGCAAACTGGTCACTAGCATGGAAAACCAGCATCTTCCAACTGAGTACATCAAGATAGATGAAGATGATGAGCAAGTATTTTTTGTTGCTCAACATTGGCCATGGGTCCAATGTCAAGGTATGCCTTAGGACCCTTTTCAAAATTCAAATCTATATGTTTTTTATTAGGAAAACAGGTTTTACAGGGATCCTGAAACCCAAAGTTTTATAGTAGAAAACAACTTAAAGCAGAAAAGATAGAAAAAAAGCTGCCTCAAAAGGCCCAAAGCCTGAGAAACAAAGGCCAGGAACAAAGCCTGGTGGGCAGACTAGTGTCCCTTCTTTTCCATTGCCTGTAGGGTTTCTGCAGCATCACTTTCCTTCTGGTTGGCCTCTTCCTCCTATAGATCATGGGGAGGAAATGCATCTAGTCCCCCTAACTTTCTTGGATTCCAGTCTCTTTCTAAGAATCTTCTCGGCTGGTTCCATGCTTTGTACTCTGCTCCACATTCCCCACAAGACCAGCATTGGTCAGATAGTCCCCCAGATTAACAATGTTTTCATTCAAGGTATGGAGGGTATCCACAATCTGTTTAGTCACAATCTGGTGGACAAAATCTAGCCTTTAGACCTTCTGCTCGAGCTGGGTGATTCTGTCCTCCTGATTGTCTTTGGGGTCCTGGCTTTTATGTTTTTCCTAGCTACCCACCTGGTCTTTACTACCTTTGGCCTCATGATCCTTGACATCCCTCCTATTGTTGGTCTGGTTAGACCTATCCTTTAGAGTCTCAATTTCCTAAAAAAGCCACTTAATGGAGTGAAAATTGACAATCAGGCTGTTCTTTGCATTGTTGAGAAAGTTGAAACTCGTTTCACGAACATTGTCAGAGAGAACCAAAAGAGTTGGGTCAAGGAGCTCATCATAGTGGGTGCTACTGTCGAGTCTCCCAACACCTTGATTTTAGCAGGTTCTCTGACAATGCCCATACTAACCCTATCCACATTGAAATTTCTCCAGGCTCTTCTCTTATTTTACCTAATGGCCTTCCCCCCCTTTTCAACCATGATTTCTATCATCTCTTCTGGGAGCGAAATGGGGACCTCCAGGGGGGAGGTGGGTGCAGTAGGGTTGGGGGGAAAATTAGCATGGTCACTGAGATGATCATGGGTTGGGGTCTGGTCTAATTTTCTTTTCTTGGGGTTATCTTGGGTTACCAAGGGGGTCACCTCCTTCTTGTCATTATCTTTCTCCTTGTTATCTTCTAACTCACTTTCCTTCTCTGCCTCCTCCGACTCCGTATCTGACTCATCACTAGAGTCCTTAGGATGAGGGGAAGGGGGGTTAGGGGGAGGGCACCTGGGACTCTTCCTGCTAGGGAAGCGGGGAGAGGGATTGGCTTTTGGGGTTTCAGACTTGACAAATTTTACAACGCGCACTTCCCCTAACTCTGAGCTGGTACTGTCCTCCGAGGAGCCACCTGAAACCCCAAAGGACTTGACTCTTGTCTGGGTTTTTAGGAACTCAAAAATGAGGAGTAGAAGACCTTTGTGAAGGGCGGGGTTCTTGACAGGACATTTCTTGTAACTCTCTATATTCTTAGTCATAGAAGTATAAATATAGAAAGGAAAGGAGATTTTCACTTTATGTCTAAAATGATTAAGCAAAACAAAATGATGGGTCCTGACTCTATCAAACTTGGGCTCCAAAGTGACATACTCTATGATGATCCTCAGAACATGCCCCCAGATCTTCTTGATGGACTCAATGTCATAGTAGGTGTCAATCTTTACCAGTTTTCTTTTCTCCTTGTCATTCTTGACGAAAGCGTTGACAGCATTGGCGAACATCTTCTTATCCCTGAAGAAGCTCATGCCTTCCTGGGAGAAGCCTGTCACCTCCACAATGAGACCCTCTATGATTTGGTGGGAGACACCATCAATTTTGACCTTTCCATTGTGTTAGGTTTCAACCATAATCTTGGTAACCCTCGTGTCAAAACCATGGAGCCTCTCCATGAAGTTGGTTATGCTGCCCTTCTAGAGTTTTTTCCAAACCTTCCCTTTTTCTTTCCAGCTCTCCATTTCTCCCCATGGCTCTCTTCTAATCCTTTCTCCCATCATTGTGATATTATGCCTCTCTAACCCTAAACCCTTAACAGAATTATAGAGCTCAAAGATGAAAAAATCGCTAAGGATGAGAGCTTTAATGCGCATGTTATTGGGTTTAACTCTGGCTTTCTTCTACTCGTGTAATCCATACATGTTATTATGAAACGATGGGGGTTCCACATAACTCCAAATGATTCCCTTTTTAAAACATGATTTAGCATGTCTCATCATCATAAAAAAGATTTTGAGTTGGTATCTTGAATTTGCTCCTTTTGGACTAGCCACCGCCAGAAAATGATTATTGTTTCCCCACATCATCACCGAATTGAATGTGACCACTGCATTTGTGAACCAATCAGCAACCACGTTAGCTTCACGGTGGACATGGCTAACGTGGTAATTTTTAAATTTTCTCAAGTCCATTTTTAGGTCCTCAATTATGCTTTCAATGGTCCATGATGGTTTGGTTACTCCTAAAATATAATTTATTATATTTAGGGAGTCTCCTTCAAGCCACAGTTGTTCGGTCCCTGAGTCCAGGGCCAGCTTAACAATGAGTCTGGTCACACTGGCTTCAGCCAAATGGTTGTTTTTGTGACCAATAGGGGAGGAGATAGCAGCAATGCCCCCTCCCAAGCTATTTCTTATGATTCCACCACATTCGGTAGGACC
The DNA here is from genome assembly GCA_028749045.1 of Cupressus sempervirens. Classification (NCBI taxonomy): domain Eukaryota; kingdom Viridiplantae; phylum Streptophyta; class Pinopsida; order Cupressales; family Cupressaceae; genus Cupressus; species Cupressus sempervirens. Next base: position 533,347,860 of record CM053783.1, on the reverse strand, counting down.
AGGGTTCCCCTTAGCTGCCCCATCGAAATTGGCTTTATGCCAGTTTTCGGGGGGGAAGGACCAAGTAGTCTTCGTTTGATCATGTCTTCTTTCCTGGTCTTAATTTTCCCTCTGTCCTTTATGTTTCCATCTCTAGTTGTGGAATAGTTCTCTTTCATGAGGCCATCAATTTTCTCTGCTATAATACCCTCAGGAGCTTCTCTGTCTTTGAATATCCTATTGTTGCGCTCCTTCCAGATTCCTCAGCAAAAGTGTTGGATAATCCAAGAACTCAAAATTTGGGAGTTCAGGTCTTTTTGGTTGCTACTCCACTGTATGAAGAATTCCTGGATACTGGCTGGTGGGCACCAGTAGAAGTTCATATTGGAAGACTCCACACTCTAGAGGAAAAGGAGTAGTGAATGAAAATGTGATTAACTATTTCTAGGTCATGCTTACAGAGGCAGCATCTACTGGTAATAACTTGGCCTCTCTTGGCTAAATTATCTAGGGTAAGGATTTTGTCTTGCAAGAGGAGCCAAAAGAAAATGTTGATTTTGGGCGTTAATCCAGGGGTCCAGGCCTTGGCCCAAATAGGTTTCTCCCCTGTGCCCACAAGGGAAAGATACTCTAAGGCTACAGTATAATGGCCTCTAGAAGAGTCTCCCTAGACTAAGGTGTCGCCTATCTAGTCGATGTTGATAGCGTTCAAAGAGGCCATCAAAGGCTCAAGATCCAATGAAAGCTTTGCCAGATTATGCCATTCATTCACATTTCTATAGTTCCTAACCAACATACCATATCTGCCTATTGCCTGATCAGCCCACCTGCCAAATGAAGGATGGTTACTGAGAGGTTCCTGAAAAAGCCAGTTGTCCTGCCAAAAAAGGATTTTTTCTCCCATTCCAACTTTCCATTTGGCCCTAGATTTAGCAAGGGGAAGGGCCTTCAAGATACCATTCCAAATGTTAGAACCCAACGGTAGCTCGGCCCCTTGGAAAATGGAGGAGAGAGATAGGCCTCCTAGGTACTTCTCAACCAAGATGTCCCTCCAAACCCCTATGCCTTGAAAGATGCGCCAAGGGAGTTTAGCTAAGAGGGATTGATTGAGGTGAGAAATTTTCCTGATTCCAAGACCTCCCTGGCTTTTGGGCAAGCAAACCTGGTCCCAGGCTACCAGCTGGTATCTCTTGTGGTCATCAGTTCCAATCCAAAGAAAGTCCCTCTGAATCCTCTCCATTCTGTCCACAAACTTAACCAAAATCCCAAAGAGACTGAGGGCATAGGTGGGGAGGTTCTGGAGAATCGAGTTAACCAGGGTGCATTTACCTGCCTGACTGAAGGTGGCCCCTTTCCAACCAGCAATTTTCTTGATGAAGTTGTCAATAATGCTTGTCCAAAAGGAGTCCGAGGGTTTGGAGCCTAGAGGAAGCCCAAGATAAGTCATCGGTAGGGACCCAATGCCACAACCCAGAATTTGAGCAATTTTCCTCTGCCTCTCCAGAGGAGTGTTGAGGAAGAAGATAGAGCTCTTGTCTAAGTTAATAGCTTGTCCAGTACCCCTGGTGTAGGAATTAAGAATGCTTTTGAAGGTCCTAGCCTCTCGAACTGAAGCTTCACTCCCCAAAATTGTGTCATCCACGAATTGATGATGAGTGAAAGTGGATGAACCTAAAGAAGGCCTCAAACCCACTAAACACCTATCCCTGATCTTCTTCTGGATGAGTCTGCCAAGGCATTTTTCCATGATAACAAATAGGATCGGAGAGATGGGGTCTCCTTACCTTAGACCCCTAGAGGGGGAGAAGAAAGGAGAGGGGTGGCCATTGACCAGAACTGACAAAGAGGGTGAAGACACAAGCTGGGTGATGAGCTTGCAAACTTGATCATTGAGGCCAAAGGCATGAAGAATAGCAAAGAGGAACTTCCAGTCAACCCTATTGTAAGCTTTTGACAGGTCCAGCTTAAGAAGGAAGCCTTCCTTTTTGCCCACCTCAAGAGAGTGGATAACCTCATGAACTGAAACAATTGAATCAAGGATCTGCCTGCCTAGGACAAAGCTGGTTTGCTGAGGAGAGATAATTAGAGGGAGAACTCTGAGGAGCCTGGAAGTGAGAACCTTGGCAATGATCTTATAGAAGGAATTGCAGAGGGTAATGGGCTTGAATTTATCTAGAGAATCAACACCCGAGATTTTAGGGATGAGGACCAAAAAGGTAGCATTAAGTTCTTTAAGCAAATTCCTGGCTCCAAAGAACTCCTGAACTGCTTTAACCACACCCTTTTTCACTACATTCCAAAAGATCTAAAAGAAAAAAGTTGGGAAACCATCCGAGCTAGGAGCTTTATCCCTCAGGAGAGAGAAGAGGGCCTAATGGATTTCCTCCAAGGAGGGGATTGCCTTTAGCATGGAGTTGTGGTGAACTTGAAGAATGGGGGGAATGGTCACCAGGATTTCCTCTTGTTCAGACCCAGAGAGGGAAGGATCAACTGAGAGGAGAGATGAGAAGTAGCAGATAGCTTCTTTCTCAATTTCATCCTCTTTGGTAACCTGAACCTGGCCCTTAACAATGTTGGTTATTCTATTATTAGCCCAGTGCTTAAGGGTGGTCAGGTGAAAAAATCTGGTGTTGCAGTCTCCTTCCTTCAACCAACTGACTCTTGATCTCTATTTCTAGAAAAGCTCTTCCTTAGATATGATGTTGTGCAGATCCAAAAGGATGGCCTTTTCTTGCTGGCTATTATGAGCATTGTATCCTGAATGCTGAATTTCATCCTGAATAGAAGAGAGCTGATCAAATATCTCATCTTTCTCCTGGAAGATGTGGCCAAAGTCAATTCTATTCCATCATTTGATGTTTCTTTTCACATTTTTCAGCTTTTGGGCAACTCTGTACATTGCAGTGCCTTCAACCTCAATGCTCCACCAATGGGAAATATTACCTTCTAGAGCAGGGTGTGAGAGCCACATTTTCTCAAAGTGGAAAGGGAAGGCCTTGTCGCTAGAAAGGGGGGAGGTAGAAAGATAAATCGAGGAATGATCAGAGCCCACCTTGGGGAGGAGGGATAATCTACAGGAGTGGGAGAGGAGCCATTCGGGGGAGATGAGGGCTCTATCAAGGCGAACCTAAATACTATCACCCCCGATTCTTCTGTTAGACCAAGTGAAGCTGCCACCTTGAAGGTCCAAATCCAGGAAGGTGAGATGCTGAATGAACGAAGCAAGGTCACATTTACTATCCTGATCTGGGGCATGACCCCCCTTTTGTCTGCATTAGATAGAGGCGAGTTGAAGTCCCCCATTATAATCCCTTTATTCAAGTTCAAATCTATATGTTAATAAATGGAAAAACCATAATACCCAAAGTCCTCCACAATATAGTTAACCTAATTGGAATAATGCTTGGTAAAATAATCTACAATAGCCCCAATAGCCTCAATACTCCTAACCTTCCTAGCCCAACCAACAAAATAATCAATGGTTAAACTAGTATAACTAATGGCAACCACACCAGGGGAATTGGAAGTCCACAAACCAATGGAGAGGACCTTAACAGTGGCCTAACCAAAATCCTGGTACTCCACAACTACAACCCCTAGTCCAACAACCTGCACTAATTCAATCACCTATGAATCTTGGACCTCAAAAATAGACCCAATTACCTACACAACCTCAGCCAAATCCAAAAAACTAGCATTCACAACAACCCATATACTCTGCTGATGCACAAAAATATCCTTCTTACACTCTGAATGTTGCAAATATACATTTGAGATCTGGTACAACCATACCAGTGCCTAAACTACCTCTTATAACTAAAATACTAGATACTCCTATAGCATCAAAACCCCCAGTTTCTAAAGAGGTTGACCCAACTAATGTTACTATTTCAGCTCAAGCCCAGCCAGTGGTTAAACCACCTTTTCTAGAAAAGCTTGTACAAAGTAAACTTGTACAAATAGAGGAATGGTATTTTGATATTATTGATCAGTTAAAGAACATGCATGTCCAAATACCTCTATTCCAAGCTATTAAAGATGTTCCCATCTATGGAAAAGCCATTAGAGAAGCCTACCTAAAGAAGCTTGGGAGGAAGAAAAAGGACCCAATTACAGTCCATGTTGTGGGACAATTGGCTGACATTATATTAGGAAAATTGATCACTCTTAAATATTCTAATCTAGGTAGTCCAGTTGTAAATGTGACTATAATTGGTCAGCCTATAAGAAATTCTTTAATTGATCTTAGTGCCACTATAAATGTCATGACCAAGGATACTATGAAGAAGTTGAAAATAGAAGGATTAAGGGCTACTCCAACAATTCTACAACTTGCAGACAAGTTTATTGTCACTCCTGATGAGATGATAGAAAAATAGTTGTAACCCTAGACTGTCTAGAGTATCCTGTAGATTTCATGATTATGCCTCCCAAAGTTAATTTATCTAGTTACCTTGTCATCCTAGGATGACCATGGTTAGCTACAGCTGATGCAAATATAAGTTATAGATCAAGGAATATGACCATATCTAATGGTCAAGCAACAAAGAAATTTGATTTATATCCTCCATCCCAACCACAACTAGATTTAAGCACATCTGTCTGGCCAAATCTAGGGGATGAAGAAGAAGAGTTGAACTCTATAGCATAGCTTATGATGTTACATAGACAATCTTTCCTAAAGCTAGAGGAAGAGGATTTAGTAATTCAAAGTATCCTTACTAAGACTTGTGTGGTAGAAAAAGATGTATCTGACAGTTCCACGTTAGAGTTAACCATATATGAGGAATGTGATGAGAATTGTATTCTGCTCAAAGAACCAGACATTATTCATCAACTCTTATCATGTGAATTAGATACAAGTCCAATCTCTAAAGCTGCTATGATAGAGTCTGCCACTACTATTGAGTTGTCAAAAGGTCATAATCTTCATGTCAATCCTAAATTATCTTCCATACAGATGAACTAGTTAACAGAGCTACTTCATAAACATGAAAAGGCTTTTGCATGGGACTATGGGGATATGAAAGGGTTGAGTCCTACATTATGTACTCATAGAATATACATCAATGAAGGGTGCCTACCACTTTGTCAACCCCAGAGAAGGATTAATCCAGCCCTTAGAAAAATAGTTAAAACTAAATTGCAAAAATTGCTTGATGCTGATTTTATTTATCCTATATCTAATAGTAGATGGGTGTCACCCCTAGTCATAGTGCCTAAAAAGGAAGAGAAATGGCATATCTGTGTAGATTACAAAGAATTGAACAAGGCAACCAAAAAGGATCACTTTCCTTTACCATTCATAGATCAAGTTTTGGATACACTGGCTAGAAAGAAGTGTTTCTCTTTTCTAGATGGGTATACTGGTTATAATCAAATAAGTATTACTCCTGAAGACCAAGACAAAACCACATTTACATGCCCATGGGGTAATTTTTCATATTATGTTTTTCCATTTGGCCTGTGTAATGCTCCTATAACATTTCAATGAGCTAGCTGATATATCACATGATTGTATGGAAATATATATGGATGATTTCACAACATTTGCAGTCACCTTTGATAAGCCATGATGAATCTTGAAAAGGTTCTTATTCGACATAAAGAACATAATCTAGCACTTAATAGTGAAAAATGTTTTATGCTCATGTAGGAAGGTGTGGTACTTGGTCATTTCATATCAGCTACAGGAATACAAGTGGATCCAGCTAAGATAGAGGTAATTCTAACATTGTCCATACCTACAAAACCAAAAGATGTAAAATCTTTTTTAGTTCATGATGCTTATTATAGGAGTTTCATAAAAGATTTTAGAAAAATAGCTAGTCCTTTGTACACATTGCTGACTAAGGAAGTTGAATTCATTTGGACACGTGAATGTAATGCAAGCTTCCTGCAGCTTAAGAAACTTCTTACCATGGCACTAGTTTTACAAGGAAAAGATTGGTCAATTCCATTTCATATTCATACAGATGCATCAAACTATTTCATGGGATCTATATTAGGACAAAAACCTACCAATCTTGAGAATGTCATATACTATATTAGTAAAATTCTTCATGAACCTAAGATGAATTACATAGTAACAGAAAAAGAAGGTGCAGTCTATGCATTAAACAAATTTAGGCATTATGTGACTGGATATCTAATTTTTATTCATATTGATCACTCAGCTATAAGGTATTTAATGAACAAACCAGTTGTCACTAGTAGATTAGCAAGATGGCTCTTGTTGTTACAAGAATTTGACATTACTATCATTGATAAGTCAGAAAAATTCAATATAGTTGTAGATTATTTGTCTAGATTGACCATTGTTGATGAAGATCCAACTCTAATTGAAGACACATTTCCAGATGAGCACTTGTTCCATATAGTAACCTATACACCATGGTATGTATACATTGCAAATTATCTTGTTGTAAATAGATTTCCCCCATACTTCTCTTATAAAGAAAAGAGAAGACTAGAAAATAAAAGTTTTTAATATTCCTGGGTAGATAATAACCTCTTGTATGTAGGACCAGACCAAGTTATGAGGAGGTGTGTCAGGGAAGATGAGATATATGATATATTGCATGCTTGTCATGCTAAACCATGTGGAGGCCATTTTGCAAGGAAAAGAACAGCACTGAAGATACTTACAATAGGATATTATTGGCCAACTCTACATAAGGATGCAATGACATATACATCTAAGTGTGACAAATTTCAAAGGATGGGCCAACCAACCAAAACTGATGAGATTTCACTCGCTCCACAAGTTGTAGTCACACCTTTTGATAAGTGGGGAATGGACTTCATATGCCCAATTGATCCATAATCAAGTGGAAAATCTTACATCCTAGTATGTATAGATTATGTTACTAAATGGGTGGAAGTTAGAGCAATGAAAAGTGCCAGAGATATTCACCTACTATGGAGTGCCTAGAGAACTTGTCACAGATTAAGGAACTCAATTTACATCAAACTTGATCATTGAGGTTATGAAGGAGTATAGCATAAGGCATCATAAATCTAATCCTTATCACCCTCAAGAAAATGGACAAGCAGAGGTTACCAATAGAGAACTTGAAGCCGATCTGACAAAAATAGTACACATACACAAGAAGGACTAGACATGCAAACTAACTAAAGTTGTTTGGGCATGTCACATCACATGGAAGACAACAACTAGATTCATTCCATTTGAGTTTATCTATGGTAAACCAAAAATGTTGCCCATTGAATTCCAACACAAGACACTATGCACTGCTTTAGAGTTGAACATCAATCTTCCTATAGCACAACTAGAGAGACTCCTCCATTTAAATTCATTGGATGAAATATGAAAGAGAGCTCTAAAAAGAATAGAAATTATCCAACAGCAGCAAAAATAGTGGCATGATGCACATATCAAGAATAAAAGATTTCAAGTAGGAGATTGGGCCCTTCTGCATGATTCTTGTTTCAAAGAGAATCCAGGGAAATTACAAACTTGGTTTTTAGGGCCTTATGAAATTCAACATGTATTTGACAATGGTGTAGTGCAACTCACAACCATCGATCTTGTTTAGTTTAAGTTACTTGTAAATGGCCACAGGCTGTGTCTCTATCATAAGCCACAGACTAAAGCATAGTTCCTATAACAATTTCAACCAACAAGTGATCTGGCTCTTCTGAACACAATTCCTATAGTAGAAGATGAAAGTCTTCTTCCTATAGCCATACAATGATAGAATTTTAGGAATTTTCATAATAAAACCTCATTTAAGTATGAGGCCCCATTCTTCCATTCACTTTCCTCTTTCTTCATATCAACCCATCTTATTTCTTAATCTACAATCTATCCACAATCCATGTCACCCACACTCTATTTTTCTTGTTTTCAATAAATAAAATTGTCAGCAATTTTTGTGATCATTAGCCTTTGCCACCTCATTGACTTGGATGTAGATGTACAATTTCAAATTTTTAGGTAAAATAATTTCTTTTACTCTTTATTCATTTTTAAAATATAAGTTTCAATATTTATATCTAATACTACGTTATATATATCATATAAGCCTTAAACCAGTTTCCCCTTTTGTACCAAAACTTTTTAAGTGAGGACACTTGTCAAATTTTAGTGGGGGGCTAGGAAAGTGTAGTAATTTTGAAATGTCACATCCATGATATCCTAGTCATGTCTACATCAAAGAATGTACTTTAGCGGCAGTCTAATAGTTTTCATTTCATTAATTTTTAAAATCTCTAAACTACAATGTACTCCACCATTAATGCATCATTATTCTACATGTTGGAAATGAAGGGGTCTTGATTATGAGAAGTGGTAACAAAATACAGAATCTTTATGGCATTTTTTAACAAATTAGTTTTGAAGCTCAGGGCAAAGAAAATTTGTAGAGGTAAGAGGGATAAAAATTTCTACAATAGCAAGAGTGGAATTTAGACATTTTAAGTATGGGAGGATAGTTAAAGAGGAATGAGCTAGTTGTGCATAATATTTTACTCAGATATTGAAGCATTGTGGTGATTCCATGCTTGTGGATGGCTTAGTTATTTCTTACAATTAATAGAATTCAATGAGGAAGTGGCAATGGAGTTCGTGACAACATTTGATGAAGGAGAAGCCTTAGTTTGGGGATTAAGAGTGGTTGCTACTGAGGAAATAATAGAAGAGGTCACCGAGTCACCAAAAATTGGGGAACATTATCCAAATGAGCATGATGCTAGATCTGCAAGGGCACAGTTTACTCAGCAAGGTGACCCTCAACTAGACATTACAAAACAAGGATGCAAGATACTTTCTCTTCCACCTCCATATCCAGACCTAACAACCCACATTATCATATATTTAACCTATGAAGGCAGGTTCTCAAATTTACATGTTCATCATTTTAAATTGCTTAGCTACATAAGGCATAATATGCAAGTCAATATTCCCAACTTTCTTTACAATATGTTATGTATCAGTATTAAGGAAACCCAAAAAGGAAAGCCAAATTCTATTTCCCATCATGCCCTTATTAAAATTTTAGTGGAAAGATCTCTTAGGGACTCTTCTCCTATTTCATGGGCAGAATTTGTTGAAACCAAAACCTTACAACCGCAAGTTAACCCTACTCCTCAAACTTTAGAAAATGAGCAAGAAATCATAGAGCCAATTCAAAAATCCAGCTGAGAAGGGAAAAGAACCCTCTCCTAATAAGTCTTCTAAGCCTAATTTAGAGGAGGATATGTCGAGCTCTTCTAGGGGTAAAGGAAACAGTAAGGTTAATACTAACCTAGAGAAGGAAATGCAAAATCCCCCTGTTAAGATAACAAAAAGAAAGAGGTTTGTTCCTGTAGTAACTAATCATGTAGTATCTACTCTAGTCATGCCTAAGCCAAAATAGACCTGTAAAGTGGTCAAAGATAAAGAAGCTCCTATATGTAGAAGCCCTCACATGTGAGGCCGAGTATCTCTAGCTTCTATTGAAAAATTAAATGCCCCAATTTCAAAATCTCAAATAGAGTCAATAGTTGAAAATGTCCCAGATGATTCTCATACAAAAGTAGAGCCCCAAAACATAGAAACAGATGAAGCTAAGTCTATAAATAAGACATCACAAGAGAATTAGGACATGTGCCAATCAAATCTTACTGCTGTTCTAGAAGAAATACCCAGTAATGAGCAAATTGTTGTGCCATTAGTCTCTAAATATTCCAATGTCTCTTTGATCCCTTATAAATCTTCCTAGTAAACCCAATATTTCCAACAAGTTGCCAAAGACAAAATGATGAAATCTAAAACTCAAGAATGTTTGTCATCAACAATTTAGTTAATATTGTTTGGTTTATACAATCATTTTATTTTTAAGAAAGCCTTGTGGAAACAAGAGCGAGATTAGATGCAAAAAGCAATATTTGATAGAGATGAAGAAATTGAATCCCTAAAGGAGTAACTAGAAAAATAGAAGCAACAAATGAATAAATCCTTGAAGCTAACTGATCAGGTTATAGCCTATAGACCACCCACAAGGGTGTATGCTATGTGTTTGAAAGAACAGTTTCTATTGTTCTAGTTGATGATGGCGATGAGAAATATTGATTGTGAATTTAATAATGCTCAAGATTTCTATGATGTGTATCAAACCTTTCCCTCATGGAAAAAGAACTTGTTGTGTGAGCTCTATTTACATAATTTTATAATCCCACAAGAAATAGAATGGAATCCCTTGCTTTGCATAGGGGATTTTCACTTAAGGGCTCTAATGTCATGGATGCACAATGAAACCAATTATGATAGATGATTGGATGCTTATAAAGACCTTGAAAAATCTAAGCCACTACCACTCCAGGTTGAATCCCATAAGCCTTATGATCTCCTGAGAGATTGGTTCAAATTAACTTGTGGAAGGCCAAAGCTAAAAATTAGAGAGAAGGTGTTTGAAGAAAGGGAGAAATTTTACAATGAGTATTAGACACTTCCCAATTTTACACAATAGAGAGCAATTGTAGGACTTAGAAACAGATGGAGCTGACTACCAGAGTCTTTTAAGAAGGCTAAACCATAGCCCTATTAATTTTGAGGCATCATTGATAGAGTGCCTAAATATATGCAATTAGGAAAGCAGATCAGAAAAGAGTTGTGGATGCCACTAACCTTCTAGCCTCCTACCCTTCTCTAGCCCTTGTATGAAAGCAATGCTACCAGGTTAGATCTGCTAGTTGAAGAACACTTGGGTTAGCATTGGAGATGATCTAGAGGATACTTATATACCTTCAGAAGTGAGAAAAAGGGGAAGACAATAGTGAGAGATTTCATAGCAATGGCAAAGAAGTACAATGCTTGAGGACAAGCATTGGCATAGTGGGGGGCAGATGATGAGACAAATTAATGTCTCAAATTTGATATAGTTTTATAGTTTGATCTTTACTCTTTTAAGCCATGAGAAAAAATTTCCAAAAAATTTGTATTAAATGTCTTAAGAACTTATGTTGCATACAGCTAGAACCTATTAAACCTATGGATAGTGGTTATGATGTACCTTGCTTAAATATTATATATAAAGTGCAGTATTTCATATAAATATTTTAAGCTATGTTTTAATATTTGATTGAGAGTAGAAATGTTTTTGTATATGTTTAGATGTTACTAATTTGCAAGAAATGTGCAAGTGGCATGAAGAGTAGTGGACAATGTGTTAAATAAGGAGTAATGGAGACTGGTCAATGCATGAAAGGCAAGTCAATGTCGAGTAATAAGCCATGTATGTGGAAGGAGTTATTTTAGAAAATTGACTTATTATCCTATCTATGGACCATTATTCTATTATTCAATCAATGATTCAAGATTTGTGGTTGACATCTCGCCCTTTTTCTACTAATGATGTTTGCTTATGAGTTTTATGTTATGTTTTGTAATAAGTTCCAATCTTCTATATATGTGGAATGTTAGAGTTAGTAAAGAGATTTAGAAATTCTAAATTTGTTCTCTATTCTCTAAAAATTGTTTAGACATGTAACAGAAAGAGAAATTCTAATGAGAGAGAGATTTTGGATTACTTGTTTTGTTCTTAAGTTAGCTAAAGCCAACCAAGGGGGCCCACTTGGGAGGTGGAATAGATTTAGGTAGAGTAGATTTTTTTCTTGTAATTTTTTGTTTAAGATAGATTTATTGTATTATTCCTGCACCATAGTTATTGTGAGAGTTCCTATAGCACTTGTGGAAAACTATCATAGCAGATATTTGAACTGTTAACTAGTTTAGAATTCTCTTTTCTGTAGTTTCTATAGTTCCCTATTGATAGTCTAAGTGTGTTTATTTTTCTCTATCAAGGATATAGATTCCTTTCATGCATTTTACTTTCCTTCAGCATAGGTGCTAAAACTCAAAGGAACTTAGTGCACATATTGTGTTGACCCATTTCAAGTCCTACATCCCTAGGTTGACAATTCAAATGTATTTTCATAATGGAATAGATGGTCCTCAAAATTGGATATAGCCCCCTTGTTAGCAGAATAGGAGTATGATTATCTTGATCTATTATGGAAACTTGCACACTCCATCATTAACAATAGGGGTTTCAATATTAACTATGTTTCTAAAGTTTGGTGGAGGCCTGTGATCATTCCTTATGATTTGTGCATTGTTGTCCTTTACCACTTCACTTCTAGATGCCATTGTGAACTAGGGTCTTCAAGAGAATCTTTTTTTAAAAATATCTTACTCAGAAATAAGAGTAATACTTACTTATTTTTCACAAATTTGATAATTCCTTATAGTGATTCCTTGATCTAGTTGCTGAGATTGTCTTCAATTTTCTCTTAAACTCTTTGATCACAAGGTAAGAAAAATAATCATAAATTTGATATATACCTTTGATCTTTCAATTTTGGTATGCAATAAATGTCCTTGTACTTAGATAGTGTATAACTATTGGGCTCAACCTTTACTTTTTTTCAAACAACATTAAGTGCTCGATCATAACTAACTCACTTAATTAGAGTGTGATGCTTCTTGATCACCTAGTCTTGTTAGATATAATCATTCAATTGTTTGTATTCTTTGATGTTACACAAATGTCAAGTATATACCAAGAAATTAGTGTATATCAAGCTCACTCGAGAGTCAAAGGAAGTTCCAATGTATGACTAGCATTTTAATGTTAACCAAGTTTAGTGTCAATGTCTACCAAGCTCACTCGATCGCCTAAGGAAAGTATACATGGAACCAGTGTTAACTGAGCTCACTCGGCTACCAAAGGAAGTTGGCATAGAACTAGTATTAACCAAGCTCACTTGGTTACCAAAGGAATTCTGAAGGAAACTCATTTCTAAGATAGCATTAACCAAGTTGGGTTAGCTAATGAAGGATTTTCCTATATCAGTGTTTTTGATCTGGCAGTTTTGTTGGTTAGTTCTAGCTAACTCATGGGATGAACTTCATTTGTTTGAAATTGTATTCAAGCTGACTTGACAAGGTAAAACATATAAATACAAGGTCAAGTTGAGGATGGAATAAGAAGAAGAAGCATGGGATTGAAAAGATGAATCAAGGAAGCAAATTGGAAGGATATCAGAGTATTCAAGTTGACTGAGCTGCAAAGAACATTTTGATCAAGGAGGATCAATTATTCAAGCCAAAACAAAGATCTAAATTTAGAAAATATATTTGCATTATAAATTAGGTCATATTAATGTTACTCTCTAATAATTATAGTAATGAATCAAATCTCCTAACAAAGTTAGCTTAACAGTTATTTTTCAAATCCTCTAACAAGGTGGCATTCTAAATTGAAGTGTCTACGGACCTCTATCAAGGCCACTCCTAATAGGGTTAACTAAATTGTTTAATACGGTCATACCTAATAGTATGTTTTGTAAACTTTAACAAGGTTGGCTCCTAATAGAGCTCACTTTAGAAGAGTGAAAAATAGTAACTAGTTGCAATTGGTGGTTTTTCTCAAATTGGGTTTCCATGTTAAATATTGGTGTATCTTGTGGTCATGTTATTTGCTTTATGATTCTATAACTAATTTAATTAAGGTTAATCACACTAAACATCTTAAGAAGAAATTATTTCAATGTTTTCCAAGTGACAATAGTTCTTAGTGTTAATTGAGTGTTCCTATGTTAACCGAGTTAAAAAATCATTTTAGTTTCATCTAAGTATTGGTTCTGAATTGTATTAAGGGATCTTGGATTTTTTTTATGTGGTAATTGATCACCCTCCCCTCTTAGTTACTCCTCTTATATTTCCAATAGGTCTATACTATTAGGCTCGATCAATATAGACTATACCACTGATGCTCGGTACTTACTAAATAATACTTTCTTGTATCTCTTAATTTATATGAATATATCTTTTCAAAACTTTCAAGGCTAGGAACTAATGTAAAATATAGCTTTCAATAATATAGTTCCTACATACCTCTATTCTTTCAGCGAGAAGTGATGTGAACACCAAATCCATTAGATTGGCTGATCACAATGTCTTCTACTTTGTTGCTTCCAACTCTTACTATCTCTATTCATGTCTTCTTCTTTTCTGATTTGTCATTTACATTTCTTGATGCTAGTGCAAGTATCCTAGTTTTACAATTCTTACTCATATGTCCCTTTCTAAGATAGCTAAAACATATTATCTCTCCATTTAACCATTTCTTTTAGTTTCCTCTGAAATGTTTCCTAAAGAAATTCTCTAGGATGTGTCCATATTCTACACAATAGTGACAATTATGGCATATGTTGTAATCCTAGTCATAGCAATTGCATTTATTTTCTGTACGAGTTTGTTTTTTAGGTAACCAATGTGATTTATTCTTAAGTCTACACTCATAGGCCTTATGTCCATACTTTTGACAATTATAGCAATGACCTTGGAATCTAGATGCCTTTCTAATTGAATCATTGTTTTTTGTTCTACATTCATGAGCTTGACGTCCTACTTTCTTGCATTTTGAACAATTACCACTTGATAGCAATGACCTTGGAATCTAGATGCCTTTCTAATTGAATCATTGTTTTTTGTTCTACATTCATGAGCTTGACGTCCTACTTTCTTGCATTTTGAACAATTACCACTTGGCTTAGGTTTAGAAGTTTTCTTACCATTTTTTCTTCTACAAATGTCTATTTTATGTCCAATATTTCCATGGTAATATCATGTAGGTTTACCTTTTGATTTTCATTTCTTTGTTCTCTACTTTCAGATGATTCTCCTTCTTCAGTACTTAAAGATTGCTTGCATCCAAGTCCAGTTGTGTCAAAGGCTCTTGGTGACTTCATTATGTCTTCAAAGAGTTTGATTTCTTCATTTGGTTTGTTTATCCTTTCCATGAGCTCCTTTTCATTCTCTAACTCATTCTTTAATTTCTCATTTTGCAACTTCAAGTTTGTGATCTCTAAATCCTTTATGTTTGCTTCTTGATTTTCAATCACTATTTGATTTATCATATCAAGTTGAATATTTGTAAGCTTCTAAAAATCAAATGATGTTTCTTCAAGTTTGTTAACTATTTACCTTTTGTCTTCTTCAGGTATAATCTTATCTTCTATTGCTTTTTTCTTTTGTTCAATAGATTCATGTAGTGTAATAGATTGAATTTATTGTTTTGTCTTCAAATCTTTTGCTTCCTTCACTAGGGAACTATTCTTTTCTAGTAATTATGCCATTGCTTCATCTTTGTAACCAATCTTTCCATTATCCAACAAACCTTTTGTGTCAACTTCTTTGTATTAAGTATCATTAAGTTGTGTAGCCATCTCTCTTCTTGTTTTAAGGGATTTTCTCAAATCTTCTCCTGTTGTCTCTAATTGTTGCAACCTAGTCTATATTTCAATTATATGATTTTCAATGATCTTTCCCATCTTGTATACTTCCATCTCCATGATCTTAAACTCTCAAGTTGTTAAGTTTTCTAATAAGAGAACTGTGCTCTAATACCAATTGTTGGAATATATATGGAAAACAATATACTGAGAGGGGGGTGAATTAGGATCTCAAACTTTTGATACTAAAATCAATTCTCTTTATTCATACCCAATTCATCATTAAAACTGAAATGCTGAAATAGAAAAATTTTCATCACATCCATAATAGTTTTACACATAACATAATGATTTGGTTACCCAAAAATACTTCAAGATGAAGGTAAAATTGGGGTAGGGATGAAACCCACAAAATCTTCACTATTAAAAAAATTAAGTTAACATGTTAAGGTTACAATGTTTGATCATAAAATATGATCTACCTAGTGAAAGGTGTGTCCTATTAAAGACTAAAAGACTATTAGTTCTTGCCTTGTTAGAGGGCTTGATACTTATAATAAAGTAAGGACTTTGATAAGAGATTTACATAGGCCTATTGAGACCACTCTATTAAGAGATTTGACCTATCTCAATTAAAAAATAATTGATTCAATACCTAATTATTGATATGCTCTGTAAGTTGATCTTGGGTCTCCTCTTTCCTTTGACTCTGATCTGATTCTCCGAATCTAATAAATTTGTTCAATCCTTCAATGCTCTGATTTCCCTCTGTACTGGATCTATCTAATAACTCCTTCACATGTGTGTTCGCTTTTGCATTTCATTCTCTATATGATTCTAGGGTGAGAATCCTCTTTAAATAGACTTCATATGAAGCTTCTAGATCTTAATCAATGGTTTAAACTTCATCATCTTTTACCATTTTATGACCCTTTTTCTTATTGGTTAGATTTTTTATCTAGGGATCATCACCTTCTACTAATGACACATTAATAGAATCTTATCTAGCTCTATAAATATTAAATCTTATAGAAATGTTGACCAAAATGATTCACATATGAGTTTGTGCCATTAAAAACTCACATAAAAAAATTGTATTGCTCGACACCTGAGTGCTTCTAATGCTTGGTCATCTATATTGTTGCTCAGCTTCTATAAGTCTATGTGATCTGCACTCAATAACTTTTCAATATCCTTAGTCTTCATTGAATTACTCAGCTCATACTATATTCCTTGACTTGAATATCTTCTCAGTCTCTACTAAATGCTCAATAATCATTGATCTACGTAGTCTCAGTGTAACTTTATAGGCCTTTACTAGATAACTCAAATGCAGTGATGACCTTGTAATCTTGCCTAGTAAATAACTTGTAAATGACTAAGTGTTTGGTCACTAATAGGCAACATAGGTTTAGAGATCAACAAATATACAAAAAAATTTATTTATGAAAATACAATTCTTGGGCAAGGTCATTTATTACAAGGATAAAGTTTTGGTATATATGATGAAGAAATTACCTATTAGTAGCCATATAGTTTTAGTCAGCATACCTCATTTGAAGTAGATAAATGGTAGGAAAGTGATTTTATATTATATTTCTATGTTCATTAATGATAGTGTATTAGTTGGATTGATTTTTGACTAAATAACATGAAGTGATTTTGTTATTGCAAACTTTGAATATATGGTAAAGAATGGATAACTGGGCTAAGGAATTGAATTGTCTTGACAATTCAAGAACTTAGTAATATAGAGACAACATTCTAGATGTTTACCCTCACTCAAAACAATGTGATTATAATTTTTGGATAAGTGTTATAGATTTTTCTATTTGGTCTGACTAGATAGAATAAAGGAAAAGGGTATAGAAGAACTTGATCTGGTACATTAAGATGTAGTACACCATTCCATGTGCATTTTTAAATTTTTATTTTGCCTCAAATATTAGTTTCTCCCCAGAAAGGGCTCTCTTAACACATACACCTAGACCATCATTTTTTTTTGTTGTGTCTAACCTCAAAAAAAATATCGTGTTGGATATTAGTTTTCTTATTGTCATACTCAACCAATAGAATATTAAAATCATTATTTAATTTTCATGTAAAATTATATAACAATATTAGATGTTGTGTCATATTAATTTATCTCTCCCTTAAATTATCATAAAACATCTCAAAGCAATATTGGGTAAACTCTAATAAGAGTAGTTTTTTATCACTCATATAGAATGTAAAGATATAGATGATTATATTATTGTATGAATATTGTTGTGGTTTCACAATGCACACCCCATTTTGTCTAGAAATGGGAACCCCCTACTTTTTTTTTAGGCTTTTCAAAACCCTAGTCTAGGGTTTGAGACTTTTTTGGGTTTTATCTAGTGTTTTCTAGTCAAGACTAGGTCCCGATTGAAAAACCAGACTCTGAGAAGTCAAAATTTAGAGTGCTAAGTCATCATTTTTCAAAAAAAAGAGAGGTGTAATAGTGCACCTCATCCGATGCGCTAGTACACCAAAATCAAAAGAGGAAATGCACACTATGGTAAGTGCACAATAGTGCAACTACGTACCTCCCATAGTTTTGCTTGGTCCTGGGTCTATATAACCCAAGACCCTCCCCTTTTACCTTCACTTGTTTTCATTTTCCCATACTTATGCAACTTCGAGCACAACATCGTACCTTAGTAGGTGTGCCTCATCTCCTCCTTTCCTGCAAAAAGAACACACAAAATAAAGTTAGACTCCAAAAATAAGGTGTGTAATAGCGCACCTAATTAGGTGTACTACTATGCACCTTATATTTTTCCTTGAAAAAACTTAAAACATTTAAAATATTACCAATTTTCAAAAAACCAAAAAGCAGAACTAAAACTAAGGTGCGCTATTGCACACCTCAATTGTTTCTTCACTTAAAATGCCTAAGTAAATAAAGGGGTGCACATCAGCACATCCTATGAGGTGTACTGATGTGCACCCTATCTTTATAAACTTTGCTAAGAAAATGGTGCACCAGGCGCACCTATCAAGTGCGGTTAGTATGCCCTTTTTTGCACTCTAGGGTCAAATTAGGTTTTTGGGTGTTTTTTGGGTAGATTAGGGTTTTGCATTTGGTTTATGTTAGTGTTAGGACTTAAGTTCTTGATTTTTCTTCAACTTTAGACTAATAGACATTATTTTTATGCAAATTCAATGGCTTTCTCATCATCCTCCCTTGTCGCAAAGATGGTATCAAAGCGCATAGCATTCAATTTTTAGGGTGTTCTGACCAAGCCACAATTTTAAGATGGTTACTCAAAAATTTGGGACATAGAATTGGGTCACACAGATTTGGATGCACTCCTAACACTATGTAATAAACCCATTGAAAGGTCTCCAATGATATCCACTCTGATTCACTCTAGACTAGTTAAAGCAACATCGCATCCAACTTAGTGTAGTTATCAAAGTTAATAATGACACTAGTAGAGAGATATGTTTGAGAAGAAAGGGTCATGAAAAGCATAACTAGAGAGATCATCTTGGATGTCTGATCTGACAATATAGAGAAGGTGTTCTATCTTCCAAGGGCAGATCAATTTATCAGATTAACTTATCACCAAGTTGAGAGATGGTATAGGGAACATATTGATGAAGCTTCTAAGATTATGCAGTCATCATACCTCATCAAGAAGACTCCTTTAGGGTGGAAAGCAATAAAAATTGACATGACACGAGGATATATGAAGGAAGATATTGGATATTCAATTATACTATTGAGAATAGTCATGGGTCTACCCAGTTCTAGACATTTGAACATATAGATGGTCCATTTCATTGAGACTATCAAGATAGTGAAGATGTTGATTGATTAGGCTTCCATTCTAAGTGAGAACTTGGGTGAGTAGCTGGTGGTGGTAAAGAATAATAGAAAATTTTACATGATGTCATACTTGGTGTACATATTAGCTATAAGGGAAATGGATTACCCATAGCTCTATAAAAAGGGTAGCATGCAGGATGCGAACACATGGACCTACATTGTATATCCTCAACTAGTAAAGAAGAGGATTTCAGAGAAAAGCAAGGAATATATAGGATTGTAAATGATGCTTTTATATGTACAATAATCTAGTTCATCAAAGAAGATTATGCTAAGAGGATATTAGAAGAGGCAACTGTAAAGATTTCAGAGGTTGGAGCCTATTACATCTAATATTGAACATTGCCATATTTGAGGGTAGCAGGCACAACTATCATTCCTAAGAAGCTCTCAAGATATACAAGTGACAAGCTTATACTCTTGGATATTTCTTGAAAACTCTTATCTGCATATGACAGAGTAAGGAGATAGCACAAAGTGACATGGGTATGGCCTATTACAATAGGATCATTCAGTGTGGATCGAAAACAAGACATTCTATCTTTTGAGTGTGAATAGGATCAATATCCCTTGGAAGAATATAATTCTCTATAGCCCTATTTTGATAACATTGGAAGGGTGCAACATCTAGCTAGTGAGACATTTCAGCATGATGATGAGATTAAGGATAACTGGATGAACATAGTGGACAACTATAATATATGCATAAGGGATTATTGTAGGATGACTCTATATTTGGTAGAAAGGGATTTAAAGATGAAGATCCTATTGAATATTATGCAACAAGATATGGAGGATCTACTCGATCCATTATTCAACAAGGACAAGATTGGTGATAGACCTATTATGAATGTTGAGATTGATAAAAGAGAACTTAGACATTAGTCACAGGGAAAGACATGTCATTAAATTGATAAAGGATTAGATCAAGAGACCTTTCAAACTTGGTCCAATTCCTCCAATAGTAGTCTTTCATGCTCAAGCTTGCCCAGCTAAAGGTCAAGGAGCTAAGGTCACAGTGCCAACATTTACAACCTAGTCACCAGTGAGACCT
The DNA here is from genome assembly GCA_028749045.1 of Cupressus sempervirens. NCBI lineage: Eukaryota > Viridiplantae > Streptophyta > Pinopsida > Cupressales > Cupressaceae > Cupressus > Cupressus sempervirens. The sequence continues at coordinate 533,327,728 of CM053783.1, read as the reverse complement.
AGGATAGTACACCAACTTGATAGACCAATTGGGTATTATAAGGATCAGAAAGGTAAAGATAAAGGAAATAAAAAAATGACTTCTCCTCAAAAAATAATCTAGAAGAAGAAGTGACTCAAGCACCTCCACAATAGGGAGAATAAAATGTACAAGGGCCAGAGAATGTGGAAGTTACACCAGTTAAAGATGATCCTCAAGTGTTGCCAACTAAATAAGGCCAAGGAGGAGTTGAGGCTGAAATAAAAGAAGTGCCTTCATAGGAAGTACAAGCCTCCCCCTCCATGCCTAAGAAGAGAAAAATCAAGACTCTGGTAAAGAGGAGACAAAGGGTCATTAGGAAAGTGATTCCTTTCCCATCAGTCCCTAAGCCTATTCTAGAAGAAGTGGAAGAAGAAGATGATGAGGACAAAGAGGACAAGATACCTTTAAACCAGAGGACTCATCTCATAAGAGCTATAGAGTTAAAAAGGAGAAGAAGCTCCACAATCACACCACCATCTATCCTTGAGAAACCCATTCAGACTAAAACATTAGAAGATGAAATGCAATAGTCGGTAGATGAGCAAGATGTAGAGGGCACTGATGTCTTTCAAATGTCAAATTTTGATTTCATGCTCATGGGTACTAAATTGGTTGAGGATAAGATAAGAGATTTTCCAACTAGTCAATCTCAACAATAGGATTGGACTCAGTTTCCACCCCAGCCATAAGGCCCTGAGGTAACTCCACTATCCCCAGTACAAGTCACATTTTTTGTAGATAAGGGATTGGCTACTCCTCTTCCTCTGAGCAATGTAGAAGAATAGGTACAAGTAGGACAAGGGCAAGAGCTAAAACAAGTATCCACCAATGAAGTGTTAGAAGGAAAAAATAAGTGAGAAACCTCAACAAGTTTCACAAGACACAGAGTTGAGAAATGTGGACTCCATGGATAAAGAGACTCCTGGTATGGATCTCTCACAAAAGGAGAAGACTTTGAAGAGGAGTCATAAGGGAAAGGGTATAGCTGAGAAAACTCATTTATCCTCAAAATGAAAATCCCTAATATAGCATATTCCAATATGGCTAAGAAAAGAAGTAATAACTGTAAGAATTTTCCTTAGGGAAAAATCACCCAAGACCAAGAAGCTCAACAACTAGCACAAAATAGACTAATAGATTATGATGAGAATAATAATATGAAATTCCATTCATGTACAAGTACACTTGGAGTGCCTAAATATAAAGGCCTCTAGAATGCTTCTAGAATGTCTAGGAGTTAGCAAAATGATAAGCCTCACAACTAAGCACATGTCCACCAAGAGTGGATTATCCTCCATTAAGCATAGGAGTTAGTGTCATCATCAGAGGATAAGCCTAAAAAGGTGTGTCACATAAAATTATGTTGTAGAAACCATGTGCTTAATTAAGAGTGTGAACAACTATGTTGTCTATATGACAACTCATTTAATTATGCAAACTCCAGTGTTGTAGACACCATGTGCTAAATAGAGTTGCTAACTTTTGTGTTGCCAACATGACAACTAATATGAGTACACATACTCCTAAGTGTCTAACCTAAGAAATAATGAAATAATACACTAACCTAAGTAAACTTAAGTAAAGTTTAAATAATAATTATTTACACTAACACCCCCCCTTAAGTGAAACTTAGGGGAATGCACTTAAGCTCAAAAAATTTCTAATGAAATGCATAATAGGTCCCAGCTACTAGGCCATGGTAGGTACAGTAATTCTCTACATACAAAGATGCAATGCAATCTCTCTAAAAATGAAGAAAGGAGGAAAACCTCATGGGAAAAACCCTCCTCCAAAAAGAGAGATAAGTACAATAAAAAAGATGAGAGAGAAGAAGACCTCAGATGAGAAAAAGATCCCTCCTAGAAGAAAGAAGAGAGAAATCTAGGGACTCCCCTTTCTAAAACATCTCGCACCCCCAAGAGATCTCACAAATGGATATACTTGACCTTAGTGAAGGGTTTGGTGAAGATATCTATGACCTACTCCACTGTAGAACAATACTATAATACAATAAACTATTCATGTATCAACTCTCTAATGTAGTGCATATGAATTTCAATGTGTTTGGTTTGATGATGCTGAACTAGATGTTTTGAGATCTCAATAGCACTTTGATTATCACAATGTATGATTGTGGGTTTAGGTATGTGAAATCCAAACTCATCTAGGATATGCTATAATCAAATATCTTTTGTAGCCACAATGACAACACCTTGATACTCAACCTCAGTTGAAGAAAGACCAATATTATTTTGCTTCTTACTCTACCAAAAAATGGGGCCAAAACCAAAGTGAAACATGTAACCTAAAGTAAACTTGTGAGAATCAAGATCCCCTGCATAGTCTGAGTCAATATATCCAACCAGCCAAAGTCCAGTACCTGCTACATAGTGTATCCCATGTGTATGTGTACCCTATATGTAGTGCAAGATGCATTTGGTAGCCTTCCAATTAAGCTCATTAGTTCTTGCATGAAGCAAAAAATCATGCCAACTGCAAAATTTATGTCAGGGTGTCTATGTGTCAAGTAGATGAGAATCCCAACCAACTGTCCATACAATGTAGCATCAACAAGTGGAGTGGAACACTTGACCTCTAACTTGACACCTAAAAGAAAGGGAGTAGAAGTAGGCTTGCAGTCACTCATGTGAAATCGAGAAAGAAAATAAAGAGCATACTTAGGTTGAGAAAGTGTGATCCTTGCTAAAGACTGTGTGATCTCAATACCAAGGAAATAATGTAGTAAACCCAAGTTTGTCATAGAAAATCTATCCTGCAAAGAAGTCTTGACACTTGCAATGATGGATGAATTATTTCCTATAATGATCAAGTCATCTACATAAAGTATGAGTATCGAGTGTGAGTCATCCCTCTGAAGAATGTAGACATTTGAGTCTGAATGACATCTAGTGAACCCTGTTAAGAGTAGGAAGGAATCTATCTTGGCATACCAAGCCTGAGGAGCCTACTTAAGGCCATAGATAGACTTCTTCAATCTAAAAACCATAGTAGAATCTTGTATGAACCCCTGTGGATGCTCCATATAAATCTCCTCCTGAAGATCACCATTCAAAAATGCACTCTTCACATCCATCTGATGTACAACCCAATCATGAGCTACAATAATAGGTAGTGTCAAACAAATGGAGTTCATCTTAGCTACCGGTGAAAAGGTTTCAATATGGTCAATACCAGGAACCTATGAGAAACCTTTAGCAACAAGTTTAGCCTTATGCTTATACACACTTCCATCTGTTACAATTTTGGTTTGATAGATCCACTTACACTAAACCAACTTTCTTCCCTTAGGAAGGGGAACTAAGTCCCAAGTGTTGTTTTTCATCAAAGAGTTATATTCTTCCTCCATGGCCTTGTCCCATTTAGGAATCATTGATGCTTCCTTAAATGACTATGGATATGAAGCAATGGCAATATAAGCATGTGGAAATGGTTTGTGTTGTGACCTTGTCCTCCAAATATCTAAAGGATTCCCCACCAATGAACCTATTAAATCAAGTGTTTGTTGTGCCTAACGAGGTCCAATGGAAGAAGAAGAAGGAATATCTTCAACTATTTGTGGACCCTGTGAAAGTGGTGTCTACGAGTCAATGTTGAAGGAATATCATCTTCCAAGTCACTATCATCACAATCATCACTTTCCATGAAGGAGGAGGAAGGAGGAGTTGAAGAAGCCAAACTTGGACAAGTCTCTTCAAAGTGAACACTCCTCTCAAAGAATATTTCATGTATCTTTGGATCCATGAGTTTGTATTCTTTAATGTGGTTAGGATATCCAACAAATATACAAGTTTCTCTTTAAGGTTCCAATGCCTTTCATTTTTGTGGAGGTATCCTTTCCCATGCTAGATAACCAAAAACTTTAAAGTACTTTACACTTGATTTTCTACCATACCAAGCCTCAGAAGGTGTGATTCCATCTAAGGCCTTATGGGGACTTCTATTTTGGATGTAATTGGCACAACACATGGGCCATAACTTCTACCCAAAAAACTTGATCTTAAGACTTATGTTGAAGCATACAAGTGGTCATCACCTTAAGGGTTATATTCTTTCATTTAGCAACACCATTATACTATAGAGTGTATGCAACTAAATGTTGAAGATCAATGCCCTCGTGAGTGCAAAATTCTATGAGCCTTGAGTTTACATATTCCCTTCCATTATCTATTCATAGAATCTTGATGGCTTTCCCTGATTGCTTCTCAACTTGAGCTTTGAAGGTGATAAACTTATCAAACACTTCACTCTTATGAGCAAGAAAGAAGACCCAAGTGTAGCATGAAAAGTCATCAATGAAGGTGAGAACATAGTGAGCCTTGCCAAATGATGGCACTAGAAATGGGCCAGTTACATGACTATGAACCAATTCAAGAACAATAGTAGCTTTCCAAGACTTCCCCTTGTCATATTTCTCTTTAAGATGCTTGCCTACTTCACAACCTAGACATACACCCTCTAAATACTTGACTTGAGGTAGACCAATGACCATATCCTTGTTGCTAATTTGTTGAAGGTAGTAGTAATTGAGATGTCCAAATCTCTCATACCATAGTTTACTTTGTGAATTTGATTGGGTCAATAGGGAAAGGTATGTGGACTTAGGCACAAAATGAGAAAAAGAATAAATCCTTGTCTTATGATTAGCCTTTCCAATCGCCACCATAGAATCATCCTTGAGATTTTTCACCACAACTAAATTAGGAAGGAACTCCACTTTGTTGCCACATCCATAGTGAGTTAGCTAGTAGATTGAAAGAAGGTTGGTGCTAAGATTGGGAACATGAAGAACATCCTTGAAGATGCCATTGTCCAACTAAACATTTCCTTTCCCTTCAACTTCCACTTTAGTTTCATTTCCCACATAGATGTAAGGTACATTTGATGGTTTCAAAAAGGAAAAATGCTCCCTTGAAGCACCCATATGATGTGTAGCTCCTAAATCAAGAACTCATTCCTTAGAATTGTTTGTACATTCTACCAAAGCTTGTCCCTTACCTTTTGAAGTGGTTGAAGATCCCTTATCCTTATAGGTATTTGGTACATCAATTTTGTGTTTCCTTATTATGTTTAGCAACTCATCAATCTGCTTATACTTACACTCATGTTCATCATGACCATTCTTCTTACAATAGGCACAAGTTTTCTTCTCCCTTTTGTTGGAGTTGTTCCCCTTCTTATTATTTTTGGAAAAAGACTTGCCTTTTTGTGAAGATGATTTTTGTGTGGAGAAATATTGATGCGAGGAAGATTATTGTTTAGAGGAGGATTGTTGCATGTCATTGTGTGGCTTAACCTTCCACTACTTCTGCTCCTTGTTTGAATTTTTACCACTTGAATTCCCTTCATTATCTACCAAGGCTTTGGTGTTGGAAGACTAGATAATTCCCATACTCACTAATTTTTCATATTCTAAGACCAACATTCCTAAAAATGACTTGAATGAAAGCTTAGTGAAGGCACTACCCATTGTTAATTTGTGAATATGATAATTAGAAACAAAAGCTGCATATTTAGGTGGAAGATGAGTCATCACATGTTTGATCAAGTTTCCATCCTTGATGGGTTCACCATAATCCTTAAGTTGTGCCCTATACATGTCTACTTGGGTAAGATAATCTTTGATGATGTCAAAGTTCTCAGGATCCAATTTTAGAAGACTATCCTCAATGGTGTAGGCCATATCTTCATTTACTATCCCATACAATACTTCAAGTTTATCCTAGACTTCTATTGGATTGGTAAGGTTCCTATGTGATATTTGATAGGATCTAAGATATTGTTTAACAAGGTTCCTAGGGCCATTTCTTGTTTTGATTCCCAGTCTCATTTACGAGACTCATCAGCATCATCACTAGGTTTCTTTGTTGCACCACTTACATAATGCAATAAACCTTTTTCAACCAATGGTTCCTTTATGTTTTCTTTCCAAGTAGCATAATTATGTGGAGTTAACTTTGAAAATGAACCCATAATGCAAAAGAAAGAGCACAATATCAAGGAGACACAAGAACAAAATACATACACCCCCATTTCGCTCAATCAGAAAACCCCCCCAAATGAAAGATTTTGGCACTTTAGTGCATTACAAAGGCCACTTGTCAAAATGGATAAAGTGGGCTTCTAATTTTTTTGTTTATAACCTCCTCTTGGAGTTCAAATCTGGAACTTTACAATGTACCTCAGAAATACAACAATTTTGAAGCAATACAATGTAAGGACCTATTTCTAAAACTAGTATTTTTGTCCACACAAGCCTATAATCTAATTGTAGATTTGGAAAGTAGATTAAAAACTAAGAAATTTCAAAAAAATGGAACCTGAAAACGTGTCCAGATAAGCCCATACGAAGTATTTGAATTTGCAAAATGTAGGATTGGACAAGTATAGTTGCCAAAATATATAATTTTTGACAAATTTGTGTACCAAATCTAGAAAAATAATAGCACCACTAAAAAGTTCAGGAATGTTTATCCAAAATCAAAAAAAATTACACCTAATTCGGAGTCTAGATGACTGAGATATGGCCTCCCAAAGTCAGACTGTCAAATCAAAATTGAATGTGGCGAGGGGTCTTTAGAGGAAAACACTATGTTAAATTTGACATCCAAATAGTCATCACAGTAGTGCAATCTAGCCCACAAATTATGATCAAATGATTGTCAAATTTAATGCCATGATTTGATGATGTCAGCCAAAAAAATCCTCCTTGATGATGTGGCAGGTGACATCACTGCTAACATCAACGATATGAATGGTATAGCAGGTGGCATACAAAGTCTTGCATAAGGATGACATCACTATCTATGTTGGCATTAATTAGGTGGACATGTGTTTGCTAACTTGGATTCTATGAGGTGGCACTATGTAGTAGAATATATGCCAGTAGAGGTTGATGTGACTGAGGATGTGGATCAGATGCAATGGAGGGCACTGCATGGAAGGAACAGTGGTGGCAATTTGTATGTGTCATTGTCAGTGCTAGGGTTTGGAAGACTGGCAGGGAGGGCATTGCTGGAAAAAACTAAAGTCATTGGTAGACATTTGACAGTGACTAGTGGCATGTGAGAATGGTGGCTAGTGTTAGATCTTAGGCCAGTGGGAGCATTTTAAGTGCCGACGATGGGAATAATTTAATCCCACATTGACCTCAAAACAATGCATAGCATTGTTTAAAACCAAAAGCTGAGTAGTGTTAAAACAAAATGAGGCCACCAGTTCGCTATGTTTGTTGTAATCTACAATGAATGAGGAATATTCTGGATTTGCAGAGTATATCCCACCTAGAGGGGCTGGGATTTGACCACTTGGTTCCTGCAAAAAAAATTAAATTTGAACAAACAATCCAAAAAATATAGAGAAAATTACGTATCTAAAAATAAATTCCACAGATCTAAAAAATGATCATACCAAATACTGCAAATCGGGCCTTTGGGTGCCAATTTGCAAAAAAAAATTGCCTCAAATTTAATTATGGCCTAGGGTAGGCAAATTTATAGTCAAATTTCACTAAATTAGTGCTCTAGACACAATGGCAAGGTCCTCTTTGGCTCTAGACACTCTCAATGACTGCAATACTCTAGATCTAAATTGAGGTCCTCCAAGAGGTGAAGAAAAAAAAATGGTCTCCAATGGCTATGTAAAGAGAAATTCCCTTAGCTCTAATACCATGTAAAAATTTGCCTTAGGGAAAAATCACCCAAGACCAAGAAGCTCAACAACTAACACAAAATAGACCAATAGAGTATTATCAGAATAACAATATGAAATTTCATTCATGTACAAGTACACTTGGAGTGCCTAAATATAAAGGCCTCTAGAATGCTTCTAGAATGTGTAGGAGTTAGCAAAATGATAAGCTTCACAACTAAGCACATGTCCACCAAGAGTGGATTATCCTCCATTAAACACAAGAGTTAGTGCAATGATGAGAGGATAAGCCTACAAAGGTGTGTCACCTAAAATTATGTTGTAGACACCATGTGCTTATTAGGAGTGTGAAAAACTATGTTGTCTACATGATAACTTAGTTAATTATGCAAACTGCAGTGTTATAGACACCATGTGCTAAATAGAGTTGCTAACTCTTGTGTTGTCAACATGAAAACTCATATGAGTATGCATACTCCTAGGTGTCTAACCTAAGAGATAATAAAATAATGCATTAACCTAAGTAAACTTAAGTAAAGTGGAAATAATAATTATTTACACTAACAATAAGAAATAAGAAGAAGCAATTCACCAGTGAAGAGGAGGATAGAATGGAGTTAATCAAAGTTCTAATGAAACCTAAGTCACCACCAAAGGATGCATGAGCATTAGCCTTTATCATGAGTGATTAGAACCAGGACTTATTTGCACACATGGCTATCCCTCCTCTGAATATAGATATTGAAGAATTGACTCCAAGGGATTATCAAATTAGGGAGTTTATACTTGGGAAACCTACCTTGGATATCACTATGCTGGTGGTTACAATAGGGGTCAAAGAAGTATTCAGGAGCTTAGAATAGGATGGGGAAGAGTTGATATTTTGAGAGCTAAATACTGTCAAAGCACTATTACTATACTCATATTTTCATACATACATCCATTCAATTCATCTATTATTAAAACTTGAGCACTCATTAAGCATACATCCACAATCATTTAACCATATCTATGCATCAAGGAGGCTATAGAGATACAAGGTTTTCATTTCCTTTATTTTGATTTCCTTTACAATCAATCTTATTTATGTTCTTTGTTTGTGAATGCTTAATTTATTATTTTTATTCTATTTGCTCTAGTTTCTATCAAATACATTTTAGCATGCCCAGTAGGACCCCACTTCATGGGTCATTCCTCTGGCTTACATTGGTTTAATTACTTTTGCTAACATAATATAAAATATGCTAACATTTATGTTTTGAGTGTCATTTCATGTATGTTTTTTATTTTCTAGGTTGAATGCATAGGAAGTAGCTTGGGAGATACTAGTACACAAATCATAAATTATACAACAATCAAGAAAATTTCCTTAGAAACATGATCTGGTGACCACAAGATTGCACATAAGAAATATGTGAGAATGTGATCCTATGCATGTAGGAATGAATATCCAATTTTCCATCTAATAAAATACATAATTTATCCCATCTATCTAACATCTAATAGTTCTCTAAAATCTTTCTGTTACAGGAATACAGGTTGACTCCACAAGAATGCTTTGTCTAGAAATCATCTATCGATCTCTATTTTGCCATTCTTCTATTTCTTCACTAGCTTTTAGCATGATTCTAAAGGTTATGGGAGTGTGAACCCGCTACGATAAGAACATGTCATTGACTGCAAAAAAAAATCTTTTCCTTCAAAGAATGCACTTTTGTAATTACTAACACATTTGTTAACTATGTAGGGCATTTTCTTATGGACGTCATTTAGATGATCTTAGTTAAAATTAAACTCACACTTAATTTGGTAGCTTTAAAATGAACAAGGTATGCCCTCATCTCATGCCATCTTGACTGATCAAGGTAATGGGGAAAAAAATGATTCGGATTATAAAAGGAAGCAATGTAATCTTGAGTGCATAGTGGTTACAGAATATTACAAATCAAACACTTCATTTTTGGGGCTTAAAATTGAAGGAAAATATATTTGCATGTCCTTCTCTTTCATGTTTTTCATGATCAATTTCTTAAGAACGCACATATTTGCTTTGGAGAATGAACCTTACATCTTAATTATGTTTATCTTTTATTTTAGATTGATAATTTTTTTTACAAAAATTGGAAGTAACAAGTGATTGGTGTGTTTCTAGGAGTGTTTTTGAAAGACACTTTTGTGGGCTCATTTGGTTTTGGTACTTTATAATCTAATTAGTTAAGTGACATGTGTATTGAAGGGTTATTAGCAAGATCATTTAGAATAATCCTAGGAGAACTTCTACAGAGGCATGTCCTTTGGGAAGTGCATCCCCATCAAAGAATGACCTCAAACCAATAAACTCCATGGTCAATATATAAATAAAGTGTTGGAAGAAAACTCTCACTTCATTCCCCTAAGATCAAGTGTTATGTGTTGATGGTAGTTTAAGGTAGAACAAGTATCCTATGATTTCAGCATGTTCAACTAGACTCTTTAGTGAGTCACATGCCTACAAACTAAGTGAGGGGAATCCATGTACCTAATAAAAAACCACTCTAGTAGTTACCATATTATCCATGGTCTTTTATCTCTTAGTGTAAGGTGATATACAGACACAACAACTTTGAGAGAGATAATCAAGTGATCTCTTCTGGCAAAAGGATTTTGAAAATAGAACCAATTAATATGTATGTTTTACAAATGTTTTCCATGAGGTCAAATCAAAATATAGACACTTTAGTTAAATGCTATCCAAAAGGTAAAATTGTTTGGGTTTCGCAATATTATTTCCACTTTGAATCTTTCTAGACTCATGTGTGATACTAGGGCAGTCCTTATATGTCTATTTTGAGTTATCCCTATGTAATTTCAATGACAAGGTCTTGATTTTTTTAATAACCTTGGCAAGTCCCTAACATTTCTATATCAAATTAAGTGCTCAAACTACATGGTAGTACTCCTTCATTAGGTGCCCCACTCTCAAGATTCAAAGGATTACATCCTCTTGTCCAAAAGTGTAATAACCCCAACAAGTTATTGTATGCACGCTAAAATGGTCACCTAGACTATGGACCCCCATTATTCAATTTATCAATTTATCAAATTTCCTAAATCAATGGTGTGTAATATTTTATTAAATCAATTCAAATCAATTTCCTTGATCAAATTCAATTTGTTTTATTTCTAAGGTTAATCATTTTATCCTAAGTCTTATTTAATTAAAAGAACTTGCTCTCTTTTAATTATATAAAATAAGTCCCCATTTAATTAAAAGAAAACCTTTCTTTTAATTAAATAGTTCATCCACATTTAATTAATTAAGAGAAAAAACTCTCTTTTAATTTAATTAAATATTTCCTATTTAATTAAAAGAACTTGCTCTCTTTTAATTAAATAAAATAATTCTCTGTTTAATTAAAAGAAAACCTCTCTTTAATTAAATAGTTCATCCACATTTAATTAATTAAGAGAAAAACCTCTCTTTTAATTTAATTAAATATTTCCTATTTAATTAAAATAACTTGCTCTCTTTTAATTAAATAAAATAAGTCTCCATTTAATTAAAAGAAAACCTCTCTTTTAATTAAATAATTCATCTACATTTAATTAATTAAGAGAAAAACCCCTCTTTTAATTTGATTAAATATTTCCTATTTAATTAAAAGAACTTGCTCCCTTTTAATTAAATAAAATATCCCACTTAAATCTCTTTTTGATGAAAAAGGAGTTAAAACAAATAAAAAATTAAATAAATCTTTTATCTACACTTAATATGGGACTTATCTTCATCCTTTCTCCACTTTCTTCTCAACCACTCCACTTTTCTCATTGGTGGATCTTTAGTTCACATGGATCATTATTTCTCCACCCTTGATTAAATCTTTTTCCTCTCAATCTAGATTGTCCAATCTTCTTTATAAGGGAGAGTCCTCTCCTCATTTTCGAGACATCCATTATTATGCTATTGTTATGTTGCAAGTGTACACTCGAAAGTGTCCCACTCTAAACCCTTCTATCCAAATGATTCCATGAGTTCAAAATGCTTGAATGTCGGCTTAGAGCTCCCTATCAACGGAGTGCAAGAGAGTGTATTTCAAGAATAAGAAAGCTCTCATATGAGCCTTAGAGATACTCTTCTTAATAGTAAACCATGCAATGGGAGGTTCCAAAGACAAGATGCAAGAATGCAAAAGTCCCAAGGAGTTCCTCAAGAATGCAATACAAATGAAGATTAAGCTAGAATGAGATGCAAAGTGGAGCTATGCTAAAACATGTATGAGAGTGTTACAATACTATTATTAAGCTATGTAAGATTAAGCTACATGTAAAAATGAAAGCTAAGCTAAGCTAGAATGCCATGATGCCATGGATGAGAGAATGTAGACAAGAAATAGAAGTTCTCCACAAAGCTCTAAAGAAACCTGTTAGAAAACCTACAGCATAACAATATTCAAAATGAGGATGGATCCTTTGAGGGGGAAAGCTCTCTCCCTTTTAAAGTCGTACGGACGGTAGAGATCAAGATGAAGATGGTGGATGATTAACGGTAGAATTCAAAAATAGGAGTGATCCATGTGCACACACAAGTCAACCAATAGAATATAAGTTGACTTGTCACATAAGACAAAAGTCTCACAAGCCTTTTCTTTTAATTGTAAAATAGAAAAAGGACTTTATGTGTGCACTTTAAGTGGGTTAGAAGAATGGGGTGTTTTATTTAATTAAAAGGGGACATGTTTTTTTAATCAAATAATGAACTTAGGATAGCATAGTCAAACTATAGGTTATAATCAAATAAATTGATTATTAGCAATTTGGCTTAGGTAAGTGATTAAATTAATTTAGCTAAAATGTTGAAAAGGAGGCTAATAGTCTAGATGACCATTTTTAGGTGATTACATTTGCCCCTCTTTGACTAATGCGTCATCGATCTAGGAACATATTAAGTCAAAGAAAATAGAAAGACAAGTAAGCAGTGATAGATATAGATATCTAATTTCAAAGAATGAAATACAGAAAAAGATAGCAAGTCCTAAATGTACAGCCTAATAGTGGTAGTACTGAACAATAGGAAAAGATGATGTCAGAATTCAAGAAGAATGCCAACACTTAGCAAAGTAGATAGATCGAGAACAAGTGAGAAGATCAAACAAATGTTCCTAAGAAATAGATAGTTGTAGCAATCAGTGATAGAGTATTTCTGCCCCCTCGGGATCGAAATTGAAATGAGGTAAGGGGATGCAAAAACTGGCTAGACATGAGAAAATTAGAATATAGCAATGTCCAAGATGACAGATAGATGATTAGAACCCAAGAATGACTATAAAAAACTGATAAAATGCCCCAGTTTGACTAGAGTTGACCTTGAAGGATATAGCATCAAAATTAGGTCAAAACAAGTAGAAAGGTGATTTTAGACATGAAACAGTGAATTGAAGTAGATATGAAGTATGGAAATGATGAAGACATGAAGAAATGAAGATGCCCCTATGATGATTCAGAGATTAGACCTCAAAAGGTCAGCTAACTGCTCAAAAGAAAGAAGAATTTTTAAAAGATAATTTTGACCATCAAGATGAACTCGAATTTGGATTTCGGTCTCGAAAATGAATCCAGGATGTCAAAATTATTTAAGAGGTCAAAACTTTATATAATGTTATGATAAGATAGAAAAGAGATGAAGCGAAAGATTAAGAAGGTGAAAAGACATGAACAAGAAGAAAGTAAAGAAATATATGAAAGGAGTTAGCCAACATGTATGCGAAAAGATGAAGAGAGAGCTCTCCCCATATGCAAGAATGCAAGACTAAGCTAGAAAATGAACCTAAAATGCAAGCTAATATGCAATGTGGTTTACCAGAAAGAAGCGCATAACTTATTTAGACTCTTAATTTCATCATTGAGCATTTATTAGGGACATCATGAGATCATACAACCATCACTAGTATAACTATGAGGATATGAATATGATCGATATCAGATAGGTATGTGGAAATCCAATCTAAGCATCAGAGACATGTAAGTCAAGATAACTACGTGATTAGATTCCCTAAGTTTAATTTAGCAAGATTACACCTATATCAAGGCATAAGTGCTAGGATAAACCCCAAGTGCAATCTTGTGAAATAGTCAAGGATGATACATTTATAAGTCAAATGTTGAATAGGACAAGTACGAATGCTTACAACACTATAGACAAACAAAGTATACCCACAAGCAGAAATCAAGAAAACATGCCCCATGCCCCCAATCTTCTAGTCAACGAAATCCTTGAAAGACTATTAGGGATGGAACATATAGTAAATAAATCATCATAGACAGCACACAAAGTAGATAAAGATCAGCATAGCTTAGTTGTTTAAGTGTTAAAGTGTGTGTGTGTGTGTCTAAGTCACTTGGCCATTTCTTCAAGACTTGATTCTGATAGTGAGAAATATTGCGACATTGGAGACCGTAGGTAAACTATCTGAAAAATGTTGAAAAACACTTGATGTCAAGGTGGGGGAAGTGTTGAGAAACACTATTTTGTGAGTTGTCAAAGAAACCCTAATGCACAAGGAGACCTCTAATAGGCTAAGCAGTTGTGCCCCCTAGATGAGGAGAAAAAATAATTCCAAGCTAGGAAATGTGTAGCAGAGTGTGTGATTAAGACTGATAGACAGAGGTGCAAGGGTCTCAAGTAGCACCTGTTTCTAGATTTTCACCACTTGACAGATTTTTTCAGGACTTTTTTCAATTTTTTCGTATTTTTTTATTTTTGAATTTTTTTGGTGATACATCAAAGCACCTATTGCTAGGTTTTTACTAAGATGATCATTTTTTCAAGAAATATTTTGATTTTTTAGGATTTTTTTTAAATCATATATGATTTTTTTTGAAATTTTTTAGAAGGTTTTAGATATCACTAGTTCTCAAGCAAGATCACATCATTTTCTCCCAATGTCTAGCAAGGTATGGGATATGATGGAGCAATGAGCGAGTGGATAAGAAAAGATGGATGAAAAAGAGTATGAAGCAAGTGAAAGTGATCCTCAAGGACTGACTCCTCAAGAGTACCCAAGCTAGGGAAAGAGGTGAAATAGTCATATGAAGCATATTTTGGATAAGCAATAGAAGTAATGAAAAAGATAGCATGTAGGATAAGCAATGAAGCCAACAAGTGAGATAGCATGAAGTGTGTAGTCCAAAAGAGTAGCCATGTCAAGAGACCTATGAGAACCATGTTTCATTTATTATGATCAAGACCAAGGGGTCAACTAGATAGTATAGCAATGGGATAGAGCAATAAGAATAAAGCTCAAGATAGAGGCTATGAGTGAATGGGAGAGCACAATAGAAAATCTCATGGATAAGATAGCCAATATGCAAAGATAGTTCAACATTGTCAAGATCAAAGAGAGAAGAGGGGATAGATGGATAATGGAAGAATTACACATGATGCTTGTTTGCCAGGTTTTCATCATGGTACTTATCCAAAGTACCACAAGAAGTAGTTTTCACCATAGGATAAATTTGTTTCTCTTTACTTTTGCTACCAAGGTTCCACAAGAAGTGGTTTTCACCAAGGCACATTTTCATTTTTATTTTTTTACTTTTTTCTATTTTTTGAATTTTTTGAATATTTTAGAAAGAGTTGAAGCTGTTTGAATGTAGATAATGCTCCTATAGAAAAGATAAGTCATGATAAGCCAAGACCATAGAAAGGTATGCTCAAAGATGTTGATAGGGTGATGAAAGAAAAATGGTAGTAGGAAGAGTATATGGAGGATAATAGTTCATGTATAGAAAGTAAGTGTAAGCTTTAGAGGATTTCATGAGGGTAATTAAAATATTGGACAAGATCAACATTGAAACACACCTTGAAGGGTATTGGAATGATGGAGGAATCATGGATGAAGTAGCTAGAGGTTTAGATGTATGAGGTGGTAGAAAAGATTTGGAAAAAAGTGGAGTGGAAGGCTTTGGAATAATTTTAGGAAGATTTTTGAAAGAAGATAGAATGGAAGCCTTTGGAAGCTTGAATGTCAACTTTGAAGTATTTTCAATATTCAAGTCTTTTAAAAGAGACTTGGGAATCCACATAGCTTTAGATTTTCCTTGTTCTTTGGGTGCTTGAGAGTGCATTTGTATAATGATAGGAACACAAATTTTAATAGGAGCAATTGAAGCTTGAGTACAATTTTTAAGTGGATGTGGAGAAGTAGAACATGAGGGGATGCTTTGATCTTGACAAGTAGCTTTGGATAGCATATGAAGAGAACTTTTCTCATAATTTTTAGTAAGCTCAAGGGAGATAATGGAAGTGGTCTCATCATAATACTTAGGAGGTGGACAAGATATAGGATATGGAGGGGAAAAATCTTGAAAGAGATGAAAGGGTGCTTGATCTTGATCTTTCTTGACATTTATAGCTTTTTCTTTTTGAGAGTCCTCTTGACATGTAGCCACTTCTAAGGACAAGGGAGAATGAAGAGTGAATAGAGTAGTGCTTGGATTAGGCATAGTAGTGCATAAAGGTTGAGGATGTTTAGGATTAGTAGCATGGAAAAGGTTTGCAGCCAAGTGAAGGTTAGCTTGAGTTTCTTTTAGAGGTAGCCCTTGAGGATACACATAGTCTATGTGGAAAGCATTAGGTTCTTATTTGATGGAGGCATGTTTGAAAGCTTTGAAGTGTTGGGAGATGCATGATTTTTGGAAGAAGTGGATGATGTAATGGAGCCACTACTAGACATAGGTTCATCAATGTAATCTTGCTCAAGAGAAGTATCCTCAGCACATGAGTCACTAGAGGTTCCAAGATCAACAATCTCATCATCAATGAGATCATGAATTTTATGTTTTAGCTCTATACAATCAGAAGTAGCATGGTCATTAGATTGATGATAAGCACAATAAGCATCCAAGAAAGGATTTTCATAGGAGCTAGACTTAAGCAACATGATAAGCTTAGTTTCAAGAAGTGTTTGCAAAATGTCATCATAAGAATGTTCCAAGGGAGTAAAAGTCCTCTCAAAAATGTCTAGGATCTTCTTGTTGTTTCTCAGGTGAATAGCATGCGTTCATGTCTTCATTATTATCTTCATCAAAGATAGGTCCATAATGAAATTTTGGCATAGCCTCAAGTTCTTGTTCTCTACAAAGGTCTTTAGATCTAGAAGATGAAGACATTTGATGTCTTGAAGTAGAGCATGTAGACCTAAAAGAAGAGGATGACCTCAAAGAAGGTGACTCACATGCATGTAATGACCTTAAGGAAGATTTATTTAATGATGCAATCTTCTCCTCTAACCTTTTCTCAAGTTTAGACTTCATTTCCATCATGCGCTTAGAGAGACGAAGGTAAGAAAGATCATTTGTCTCTTCTAGTTCTTTGTATTGTGCATATAGATCTTGAAACTCTTTAGTGACATGGAGGATATCATGATCATCTAGATTTGGCCAAGGTATGATAGCACAAGGTTTAGATCCCATAGTTTTAGATGCAAAGCCAAGCATAAAAGAGCCTAGAAGATAACTTGATGCTGAAACTATAAGAGGTAGAGTGTCCACTTGCCAAGATAGTAGAGAGAGATTAAAGTGACTTGTCAAACAATATGTCCAAGAAACTTACAACATGAATGAATCAAGTCAATAGCTAGGAAAGATGCCCAAATAGCCAAATAGATAGAGCAAGCGGGGTGACAAGTGAACAACTCTCCAACCCAAGAGTGTAGTCATGAAATCAAGGTAACCATTTCAGCAAAAGGATAACTAGCAAGTAGGCATAGACCATGAAGACAAAAAGACCAAGAGAAAGCAACACAAGAAAATGTTTGCACTTGATGTTTTGACTTGGTTGACAAAGTTTTACAATAGTTGATAGCATAGCAAGTTTGATGTTCAAAAGCAATTTCTTTCTGAGCAAGATAGTGACACATGGATTAGTCTTCAAACAATCAAGCAAGGGACAAAGCAACCTTGCATGATACAAGCATATGTGAGGTCTTAAAATAAAGCCGTATAACTATCATCATGTGTATGTTCCAAAGATTTTCATAGGTCTAGCACATTCGAGAACACATCAAGCAATATCTACCTAAAGGACATGGTTCATTACTCAACAATTTGGCCCATGCTTAATGCTCCTTCGCCTCACACCAAGTGGTTGCCCACAAGAGATATTGGCTTTGTCATGAAAATTCCATAAGCATAACCAAGGGAACACATATGGTGAGTGTAAATCTTGGGGTGATTCGGGTAGTCCACTAGGATCAATCCTTGCATCAAGAATTTGAGCGGCTAAAAAGGGTAGTTACCAACTTAGGGTGTTTAGATAGGGCTTCCGTTCATAGTGTTCCTCATGCTCCCAATTATAGGACACCTCACCTTGCGATGAGTAACTGATCTCATGACCACAAGAGTACCTTAAGCATTCTTTCTTAGTGATCTCCTTATGGTCGAAATCCCATAAGTGATCACACTAGGCGAAGACAAACACTACGTCTACCAAGATTTTGTGTCCTTGATAGCCTTGAGTTTATAGTGGGTTGGAAGAGCCAGATAATCTGCTTGTCCCCACTTGGGTCGTTCCTCTCAGGTTGTCCGAGAGCAGGCCCTCTAAAGGATTCTAAACTACACAAAGAGTGGATCAACTTTTGGAAGTCAAGATTTTTGATTCACCACAAGGGTGAAGAGAATACTCTCCTATTCCAATCATTTTCTCCCAAACATGGCAAGAAGATTCAGTTGCCTTTTACTCTTGAAACCAAATGATAAGTCAAGATTTTTGATTCACTACAAGGGTGAAGAGCATACTCTCCTATTACCAAAAGATCCCAATTGTAAGTTTTAATGTGCCTAAAAATAAACAACTAGTATATGCCACACATGTAAAAGTAAAGAACAAGCAAAATTGGGTTTTTATGTCTTGGGCAGCCCTGCAAACAATTGTTAGTAGCCTTTGTGCATTTGAAGCTTTGACATGTGTTCTTTTTATGAAATGTTTCAATTGTTTTCATAAGGATGGCAACCTACAATCACAACTTGTTAGCACCAAAAGTTAGTGTGAAATAACATAAAAATCTGCAATAAAAAGTGGTTAGTTGCCTCAAAAATCCAATTTATCTTCCAACCAAGTGCATGCAAAGGAAGTGCAAGTTAATCACAAATGCTCTCATTTTTACTCTTTTGATTTTGACCTAGTCAACAAGATTGGACTTTTTGGCTATTATTTTGGATCCAAAAACAAAATTGAAAAGAAGAGACCCCTATTAAAAATCAGAGAGCTTTCCAAAAGTGCAAGAAATTTAAATAAAATCTCTTCATTTGCTCTCTATAGACTGATTTTGTCAAAACAGGCCAAATTTATCAAATTGGGTTTTTGATCCCTAATATGACCTCAAAAGTCAAAACACAAAGAGAGTACCCCTCTTAGAATTCAAAAATATTTCTAAAAATGTAAGTTTTTCTTAAAAATGCATTGATTTGTGATTAAAAATGGCTTTTTATGAAAAATAAAGAAAAAATCATAACTCTCACAAATCACATCAAAATACTCTAAAAATTGGACTGAGACATATTCGAGACATACTAAACTTGTAAAAAAAAATCAAAATCAAATTCCAAGTGGTTTAAAATATATGATCAAATCTTTAAACCAACTAGATTTTTGGCCTTCAAACCAATCTACTTATGGGTTGGCCTTAAAATCAAAGTGATAATTCTACAAAAGCACTTGATTACATCCAATATGCTGCTGTAAAAAATTAGAGATAAGAAATGAAAGCAAATGGAGCTAATAATTTGATTCAAGCCCCATGGTAGGCATCAAAAATGTACACTCGAAAGTGTCCCACTCTAAACCCTTCTATCCAAACGATTCCATGAGTTCAAAATGCTTGAATGCTGGCTTAGAGCTCCCTATCCATGGATTGCAAGAGAGTGTATTTCAAGAATAAGAAAGCTCTCATATGAGCCTTAGAGATACTCTTCTTGCTAGTAAACCATGCAATGGGAGGTTCCAAAGATAAGATGCAAGAATGCAAATGTCCCAAGGAGTTCCTCAAGAATGCAATGCAAATGAAGATTAAGCTAGAATGAGATGCAAAGTGGAGCTATGCTAAAATATGTATGAGAGTGTTACAATACCATTATTAAGCTATGTGAGATTAAGCTACATGTAAAAATGAAAGCTAAGCTAAGCTAGAATACCATGATGCCATGGATGAGAGAATGTAGACAAGAAATAGAAGTTCTCCACAAAGCTCTAAAGAAACTTGTTAGAAAACCTGCAGCATAAAAATATTCAAAATGAGGATGGATCCTTTGAGGGGGAAAGCTCTCTCCCTTTTAAAGTTGTACGGACGGTAGAGATCAAGATGAAGATGGTGGATGATCAACGGTGGAATTCAAAAATAGGAGTGATCCATGTGCACACACAAGTCAACCAATAGAATATAAGTTGACTTGTCACATAAGACAAAAGTCTCACAAGCCTTTTCTTTTAATTGTAAAATAGAAAAAGGAATTTATGTGTGCACTTTAAGTGGGTTAGAAGAATGGGGTGTTTTATTTAATTAAAAGGGGACATGTTCTTTTAATCAAATAATGAACTTAGGATAGCATAGACAAACTATAGGTTATAATAAAATAAATTGATTATTAGAAATTTGGATTAGATAAGTGATTAAATTAATTTAGCCAAAATGTTGAAAAGGGGGCTAATAGTCTAGATGACCATTTTTAGGTGATTACAGTAGGTTTGGAGAGTGATTTTTGAAGGAGGAGTTTTGAATATTAAAACTTTTGTGGAGACCTTTTATCTTCTTGTCTCATTCTCTCTTGCATGCATGGCTTCCATCATCATGATCAATACTTTGATTTTCATGTTAGCTTAGATCCTGCATTGATAAATTAGATCTTGCTTTCATAGATTAGATCTACATTGTTATTTCTTTTCATAGATTAGATTTCATTTCTTGCATTGTTTTGCATTGTTTTGCATTGTTATCATTTAGTTTAGTTTTTTTTTTTTTTTTTTTTCATTTCCATGCATATTAGATCATTGAATCTCTTATTTCGTGGTGTACTTGTATGGGCACAAACTAGGTCAGATTGAGGGTCTCTATTACAAACCCCTACACTCCATGAATAGGGAGCTATGAGTCGCTATTCGAGATGTCATTTTTGAGAAATCTTGAATATAATGACTCATAGAAGTGTGCTCACATTTTAGGTATACAGTTATAACTTCTTCAAACCAAAAAAAAAATTTATACTTTAGTTGTTTGACATTTCATCAAGCACTTTGGAAGCAAGCTCTGATACCACTGTAGTAACCCCTCAAGGAACTAATATTCAAATGCAATTCTTTTGGTATTATTAGTGCAAGTACATGGAAACAAGATGTAACAATGATGCCAAAAAAATTTATTCTAAATTATTACAGAAAAATCATATGTTGATGAAGTAAAATGATAATAGTGATGCCCAAGAATGGAAATGAATCAAGCATAGACATTGTAGCATGGCATCCTGCATGCGTACTATAGCAATCAAAATTTATTCTCCAATTTAAGCACAAAATAAAATTCCTGAATTGAAGCTCTCCCAAATACCAAATTCAATGGATATTTCACCACCTCAAATGGTTGCAACACTGAAGAGTTGATGTTCTCCAATGGCGGTTGAAATTGGAAACCTTAGTTTCTTCTCCCAACTTGATATCAAATGCAATTCACAAAATCAGATGATAAACAATGAAGCTCTCACCTCTTTTTATACTTTTCCTTGACCCTCATAGAAGGAAATAAAATATTTAATAATTGCATTCTCTAGAAGTTTCCCCCTTCCAATAATTAATGCACTTGCTAGAAGGTTCTCTCTTGCAATACAATAATTAAATAAAATATTTAATAATTGCATTCTCTAGAAGTTTCCCCTTCCCAATAAGTAATGCACTTGCTAGAAGCTTCTCCCTTCCAATAATTAATGCATTCTCCAATAAATGAAATTAATTAAATATAAAGTCACTCTTCTTCTTCTTCTTCTTCTTCTTCTTCTTTTTGACTTTATAAGAAATTAATTTAATCAATTTCTTCATATTTCTCCACTTAGCCTTCAAAGAATGTAAAGGCTAAGAACTCCACTGATATGTTAAATGTTAGGAATAAGGTGTCTCAACCTTGGATAATTCATATTCTTATTATTTGTTTTGTAAAATATATTTCTTGCAAATAATGTTGATGTGTCGGCATCTTGAATTGTGTATAAGGAGATCATAGCTAAAACGATTATGATAGACTCCTATGACACGTAAGAGCTATGTTAGGAAGATTCAATGATAAGTGAAGACATGTGGCAACTAATAAATTTGAGTACTGTACAATCTACCCCAATAGTTTGGGGCATCACCCTGAAAAAAATTTATTGTTCCTATTTTCTCAAAGAATGGTAAAACCCTAATACAGTTACCTTTGGGAGTAGCCCTAAAAGTGAAGCGCATGTTATAAGCATTTTTAGGGTTGCAAAGAGGATGTATGCGAGAAAGTGTATTGTTGGTACTGTGAGTTACTATTGGAGTCTTCTGTTGTCATTGTTGAACTTGCATTGCAAGTGTATTGTAACCTTGTGTTGAAGATAATAAATTGTGTAGGTTCTGGAGGGGTGGGGTTGTTTTACCGAAAGGTTTTTCCCCATTGGAAAATCTTTGTGTTATGTGTTTCTTTCTCTATCTATTTTCTTTATGTTTGCTTGGTTGAAATATTGTTGTTTACATGATATTGAATCTGTAAGTGTAAAATATTTTAATAGGATTTCAACCATACTTCTCTTAAGAGATTAGTGTAGGAAGCTGTTTCTTCACCTAAGTTTCCTTACAAGTGGTATCAGAGCCTGATCAACTTTTGATCCTAGTTGTTCGGTAGGGTTTTTTGAGCTAATCTCAAGTTGAGTGGGAGTCTTGTGCAGAGCATCCTAAATCTTATTTATAGATTGAGATGGCAAGTTCATCATATGGAAGAATGGAGGTGGAGAAATTTAATGGCACTAATTTCAAGTTGTGGAAACTCAAGATGGAAGACATGTTGGAAGATTGTGACCTATGGGAAGCGACTTCAAAAGCTACGAGACTAGCAACTGTAGATCAAGCAGATTGGGATATCAAAGACCGTAAAGCTAAGGGTCTCATAAGACTTGGGATTGTGTATCAGGCAAAATATTTGGTGAACAAGTTGTTCCTGAGGAAGAAGTTGTATTCTCTGTGAATGGAGGAAGGTGGATCCTTAACGGATCATTTAAATGCATTTAATCTACTGGTTGCACAGCTGACATCAGCTGGTGTCAAGTTAGAGGAGGAGGATCATTGCTACACACTTTTGTGTTCTTTACCAGATTCATGGGACATCTTGTGATGGCTCTCAGAAGCACATTAGTCACTTTCAAAATGGATGATGTGGTGTCTTTGCTGCTATCAGAGGAGATGCGAAGAAAGGCTTCCATTTGGAAAATTTGCCCTTGCTATTTGTAGGAGATCCATGAAAAGAGGGAAGAAAAATGACAATAAGGGTAAATCCAAATCTCGTGGGAAGTCAAAAACTTCCAATAAGTCCAAGGCAAAATGTTGGAACTGTGATAAACTTGGGCACTTCCATAAAGATTGCAAAGAGTCAAAGAAGAAGAAGAAAGTTCAGATTCAGCATCAAAAAGATCTCAAGAAGATGACAATGCATTCATCATAGCTTTGGCAGCCCATGCATCTGATGATGTGTGGTTGGTTAACTTGGGTGCATCTTTTCACATGACCTCTCATCAAAACTGTTTCTCAAAATATGAGATTTCGATGGTGGAAAGGTGTACTTGGGTGATGATTCTCACCTAAAGATAGTTGGACGCAGAAGGGTCACTATCAAATTTCTTGATGGATGAGTAAAGGGAATCAATGGAGTTATGCATATTCCAGGTTTGGCATGAAACTTATTATTTGTAAGTATATTGAATGATGTAGGTGTGCAAGTTATTTTTTCAAAAGAAGAATGCAAGATGATGAGAGGATCGATAGTGCTTGCAAGGGTTACTAGGAGAGATACCTTATTTCAACTAGATGCATGTATTCCTCTATGTAATAGTTCTTCATCCTCACCATTTGAATGAGAAGTGAAGAATACTATGGTTATTAGTTTTGATGGCAATGCAAACACTTTGGAAGGTAAGCTTCCTACAAAAAAGACAATGTTGTGGCATTTGAGATTTGGTCACATTGGTGAAAAGGGTCTCAGAACCCTGAAAAATAAAAAACTCGTTGAGTGGTTAAATGATTGCAATCTTGAGTTTGACTTCTATGAACACTGTGTCTATGGTAAACAAAATCGTGCTCAATTTTACTCTAGTTCTCACAAATCTTCTTATGTTTTGGATCTTATTCATTCTAATGTATTTGGTCTTGTAAAAGTTCCTTCAATCTCCAAGTCTATATTTTTTGTATCTTTCATAGATGATTATAGTAGAAGGACATGGATTTATTTCCTTAGAATTAAGACATAAGTCTTTAGTTGATTCAAGGAATTTAAAGCCCTTGTAGAGAATCAGACTAGTAAGAAGATTAAGTGTGTGAGAACTAACAATGGTGGTGAGTTTTGCTCAGCATAGTTTGAACAATTTTGTAAAGAACAAGGTATCAAGAGGCATAAGAAAACTCCTTATACCCCATAGCAAAATGGAGTTACAGAGAGAATGAATAGGACACTGATGGAGAAGGCTAGGAGTATGCTTAGTGGAGCTAGTTTAGAACAAAGGTTTTGGGCCGAAGCTATGGCCAATACTTACTATCTGGTTAACAAATCTCCTACATCAGCCCTTGTTGGTAAGACACCCATGGAGGTGTGGTCATGTAAGAAGCCTTCAATTAGACATCTTCATGTTTTTGGTTGTGAAGCTTATGCACATGTTCCAAAGGAGAAAAGATCTAAGTTGGAAAATAAAGCTATTAAATGTATTTTCATCGGGTACAGTACTGGTATGAAAGGATACAAGCTTTGGGATCCTGTGACTAGTAAGGTGTTGTATAGTAGAAATATTATTTTTAGAGAGCTAACATCTTCTCCTATTGTGCTACAACTAGATGAAAAACAAAAGGAAAAAGATGTTGTTCAGTTGCCTCCTACCCCTGCGAAGACTGAACAGAGAGACCATGTTGGGTCTAATGATGAGGAGAGCTCTAGCAGCTATGATAGTTAAGAAGAAGAGGAAGAACAACCTCAACTGTAGCCCTTGAGGAGATCCACAAGAGAAAGAAAGAAACCATAAAGGTTTGGTTATTCTATGTTAGATTCCAGTCGTGCTTTTGCTTTGATTACTAACATTGATGAGCCTAGATCTGTGAAAGAGGCTTTGGGCATGGAAGATACAGGTTCCTAGATTGAGGCTATGGATGATGAGATGGCTTCATTAGAGAAAAACAAAACTTGGGACCTTGTACCTTTGCCTAAAGGGAGAAAATCTATTGGCTGTAAATGGGTGTTCAAGAAGAAATTCTTTGCAAATGGCAGTGTTGAAAGGTACAAAGCTAGATTGGTTGCAAAGGGATATTCACAAGTAAAGGGAATAGATTATGGTGAAATATTCTCTCCTATTGCAAAGTTGACATCCATTAGATTTATTTTATCTCTTGCTGCATCATATGATTTAGAGATAGAATAGATGGATGTGAAGACACCTTTCCCTCATGGTGATTTGGAGGAAGAGATTTATATGTCACAGCCTGAGCACTACATTGTTAAAGGTAAAGAATCCTTAGTTTGCAAATTAAAGAAATCTCTATATGGTTTGAAGCAATCTCCTAGGATGTGGTACCTTAAGTTTGATGCCTTTGTGTTGTCAGTTGGATTTGTAAGATCAAAATCAGATCATTGTGTTTATTTCAGAGTTGAAAATTATTGCCTTCTTATTGTTACATTATATGTTAATGATATGTTGCTATTTGGGAAGGGTAAGGGTATGATTTCTAATTTTAAATCTCAGTTGTCAGCATAGTTTTAGATGAAAGATATTGGGGAAGCTAGGTACATCTTGGGTATGGAAATCAGTAGAGATAGGTCTAACAGAAAACTTTGGTTGAGTCAGAGTAAGTATGTGAAGTTTGTGTTAGACAGGTTCAGCATGGCAGATTGTAGACCACTATGTGTTCCTATTCCTATGGGAAAAAAGTTATCTGTAGATGATTGTCCAAAATCTCCTAGTGAGATGGAGGACATGAGTAGAGTACCTTATGCTAGTGCAGTTGGCAATCTTATGTATTCTATGGTTTGTACTAGACTAGACATTTC
The DNA here is from genome assembly GCA_028749045.1 of Cupressus sempervirens. Classification (NCBI taxonomy): domain Eukaryota; kingdom Viridiplantae; phylum Streptophyta; class Pinopsida; order Cupressales; family Cupressaceae; genus Cupressus; species Cupressus sempervirens. Next base: position 533,301,761 of record CM053783.1, on the reverse strand, counting down.
CCAAGTAGTGGGAGTCCTGAGTTAGTTTATGGCTAATCCTGGATGGTACATTGGGATGCAGTTAAGCGAGTATTCAGATATTTGAGGGGTACATTCGATTACTCCATATGTTATAATGGTAACTCTTTTGGATCTCCTCATTTAGTTTGTATTCATGGGTTTGTGGATTCAGATTGGGCAGGTGATATTGACTACAAGAGATCCACTAGTGCTTATGTGCTCACTATGTTTGGTGGTGCCATCAGTTGGATGAGCAAGCGACAACCTGTGGTTGCTTTGTCCACTACAGAAGCTAAGTACATGGCTAGTACTCATGCTTGTAAGGAATCCATTTGGCTTATGAGATTTTGTTATGATATTGGTGTTGATGTAGAACATATTACTATTTGGTGTGATAGTCAGAGTGCTATTTGCCTTGCAAAGAATCCAACTTTCCATGCTAGAATGAAGCACATTGATGTGTAGTTTCACTTTGTGAGAGATATGGTGGAAGATGGAAAGGTAAATTTGGAGATGTTAGCTACTGTGAAGAATGTTGTAGATGCATTAAAAAAACTAGCGAGCACTAAGAAGTTCAAATGGTGTTTAGAGTCTATGGACCTTTTGGCCTATAGCGGTTAGTTCCTGTTATGTTGTTGTGCTCTTACAAGTTGTTCAAAAAGTGGGAGAATATTAGGAATAAGGTGTCTCAACCTTGGATAATTCCTATTCTTATTATTTATTTTGTAAAATGTATTTCTTGCAAATAATGTTAATGTGTCGGCATCTTGAATTGTGTATAAGGAGATCATAGTTAAAACAGTTATGACGAATTCCTATGACACGTAAGAGCTATGTTAGGAAGATTCAATGATAGGTGAAGACATGTGGCAACTGATAAATTTGAGTACTGTACACTCTATTTTCTCAAAGAATGGTAAAACTCTAATACGGTTACCTTTGGGAGTAGCCCTAAAAGTGAAGTGCATGTTATAAGCATTTTTAGGGTTACAAAGAGGATGTATGCAAGAAAGTGTATTGTTGGAACTGTGAGATGCTACTGGAATCTTCTATTGTCACTGTTGAACTTGCATTGCAAGTGTATCGTAACCTTGTGTTGAAGATAATACATTGTGCAGGTTCTGGAGGGGTGGGGTTATTTTATCGAAAGGTTTTTCCCCATCAAAAAATCTTTGTGTTATGTGTTTCTTTTTCTGTCTATTTTCTTTATGCTTGCTTGGCTGAAATATTGTTGTTTACGTCATATTCAATCTGTAAGTGTAAAAGATTTTAATAGGATTTGAACCATACTTCTCTTAAGAGATTAGAGTAGGAAGCTCTTTCGGCACCTGAGTTTCCTTATACTAAAAAGATGGGGACATTACAGTCCGCCCTCCCTAAAATTGCTTGTCCTCAAGCAACTTTAAGTCTGAATGCTAAGAAATCTCTTCATTCTCCCATGTCACTTCCTCAATTGGTAGGTCCTTCCATTTCACCAAATACTTCCTTACAATGTGTCACCTTAAGTTCCATTTCCTGAAATCAATGATAGCCTCTAGTACTAATATCAATTTTCCCTCATCATCCAAGGGAGGCAATACTGTAAAAGGAACCACATTCTGACCCAATGCCTTTTTGAGGCATGACACATGAACCACATTGTGCACTTTACTATCTGTGGGAAGCTCCAACTCATAAGCCACCTCACCAACTTGCTTGATGATCCTGAATAGTCCACAATAGCATGGCTTGAGTTTCTTTGCACTACTCTTCTTGAGAGTGAACTGCCTATATGGCTACAACATGAGGTAGACCATATCATCTACCTCAAACCTATGGTTAGTCCTCTTTTGATCTGCATACTACTTTTGCTAGTTTTGAGCTCTAAGAATGTTGTCCCTGAGAGTAGCAACTATATCCTTACTCTCCTGTAATAGTTCACCTGCACGAGTACCCAATTATCACCCAAGAACAAATCTAAGAAATTGGGTACCTCATAATCATAAAGTACATTGAAGGGTTTCATTTGTATAGCCATATGGTATGTAGTATTGTGCAATACTCATAGAGATATATCCATCTAACCCAAGCTCACTGCTGAGCTACCACATAATTCCTCAAATACCCTTCCACCCATTTGTTCACAATCTCCATTTGACCATCAATCTATGGGTGATAACTAGTGCTAGGTGTAAGCTTGGTGCCACACAATTGGAATACCTCCTACCAAAAGTGACTCATGAAGTGGTTGTCCCTATCACTCACAATGTTCTGAGGTAAACCATGTAATCTAAAAACCTCCCTGAAGAAGACCTCTACCACCTGAGTTGTTGAGTATGTAGTAGTGATACGAAAGAAGTGAGCATATTTTGTTAGCCTATCCACCACCATATAGATATAATCACACCCCTAGGCCTTGGGCAAGGCCATGATAAAATCCATGGAGATGCACTCCCACTTCCTATTAGGAATAGGAAGTAGTTGTAGTAGCCCTACTAGATAGGTGTGCTCTTGTTTGTTTTGCTGCCAAACAAGACATTCATGCACATACTGCAAAACATCAACCTTAAGCCCCTTCCAAGTGAACCACTCCTGAACTAACCTGTAAGTCTTGAAATACTTGAGATGGCCTACTCTAGGTGAATCATGGAGTGCTCTCAAAATTAATTGCTTCACTTTCGATCCTAGGACTAAGTAAATCATGTTCTTGTAAATAATCAAATCATATACAAGAGTGTACCTAGTGTTGATCATTGTTCCCTCCACTATTTTAGAGGCCCATGTGTCTCTGGCATATTCAACTACAATCAAGGCTCACTAATCCTCTAATATCTGAATCATAGAAGTGAAGTGTGGCCTATGAGATAAAGCATCTGTAACAACATTTTGTGTCCCCTTAAAATATGTGATATCAAAATCATAGGCCTGTAACTTACTCACCCACTTCTATTGATGATCATTCAAGTCTCGTTGTCCCAAAAAGTGCCTCAAACTATTATGATTAGTTTTAATACAAAATTTTCTATCCACAAGATACTGTCTGAATTTTCCCAAGGCATGCATGATGGCCAACATCTCCTTATCATATATGCTAAATGATCTCTTGGGCCCTCTACGTTTCCTTCTCTCATAAGCTATAGGATGCTTTTCTTGCATGAGTATAGCACCAACTCCCTCTCTAGAAGAATCACATTGAAGCTCAAATGACTTCATGAAATTAGGCAATGCTAATACTGGGCATGTAGTCATTATTTCCTTGAACCACATGAAACAGTCGTGTGCCTCCTAAGTCCACACAAATGCCCCTTTCTTCACCAAATATGTCATAGGTGTTGTTTGCCATCAGTAGCCACTAAAAAACCTGCAATAGAATCCACATAGACCAAGGAACCCCCTCAACTGTGTAAGGTTCTTTGGTGGTGGCCAATCAACAATAGCGCAAATATTTTCAAGATCCATCCCCACTCCCTCTGCACTAATGATGTGTACAAGATACAATAGCTCTATCATCCCCAATTCACATTTGGACTCCTTGGCATACAAGGACTCCCTCTATAAAATGCTCAATATTGTCTCCAAGTGTTCTAAATGTTCCTATCAAGTCCTACTATAGATCAAAATATCATCAAAGAACACCAACACAAATTTCTTCAACTAATGGTGGAAGACCCTATTCATAGTGGACTAAAAAGTGGAAGGTGCATTAGTCAAATCAAAAGGCATGACTACAAACTCAAAGTGCCCACAATGACATTTGAAAGCAATTTTCTCAATATCCTGCTCTCGAACTCTAATCTAGTGATAGCCTAATCTCAAATCATTTTTTGTGAAATAAAAAGCCCCATGCAATTCATCTATCAACTCATCGATTCGTGGGATGGGATACCTATTCTTTATAGTTCTCTTATTCAACACCCTGTAATCAATACACATCCATAGACTGCCATCCTTCTTTTTTACCAAAACAACAAAAGATGCAAAAGGTGACTTACTTAGTCGAATGTGTCCCATTACTAGCAACTCCTTGATGGTCCTCTTGATCTCATCCTTGAGTCATTTTGGGTGCTGGTATGGTGTGATCATGATAGGCTTAGCACCTTCCTCCAGCTTGATAATGTGCTCAATGGCTCTGTCTGGTGGCCTGCCTGGTGGAATCTCGTTGAATACCTTCTCATACTTGGTTCTCAATTTTTGAATATCTAGATGATATTTAGTCTTATGCTACTCCTCTTGGGTAGGCATCAAGGTGCATATTTCCACCCACTCTATATCATCATGCCTGGCTAATCTCTCCATCTGCCTAAGTGAGATCATTCTGACATCACCATTACGGATAGCCTTCAGCACATGAGTCTTTCCATCTACCTTGAATTGTATCTCCATATCCTTCAGTCTTAGGGTAACCTCCTCTAAAGAATGTAGCCACTACATCCCAAGTACCATGTCCATGTCACCCATTTGACCACATGATAGTCTTCCTTGAACTCATAGTTTTTCAAGTGCAAAGGTAGATCTCGCACCATCCTATCACAACAAAGAGTATATCCATCAGCTACCTTGACTCTCAATCCCTCGAACTCCTTAGTAATGAGTCCATGCCTCTCCACAAATTGTGCATCAATGAAATTATGTGTCACAGCTATCCAACAGAGTAATAACTTTCTGTCTATCCAAGACTGCCCAAAGTCTGAAAGATCCCTCCCTCTGAATACTAGATAGATGTGCCTCATGTAAATGTAGCTCTGGAGCCTCTTTTTTCTCAGCACTATCTAACTTCTATTCACCCTCTACCTCATTAGTATCCTCATCATGGTGCTCTCAGCTATCTGAATCTAAACCCTCATAATAGGCCCACATCACCTAGTTAGCCTTCCCCTTAGGCCTCATAAGATAGTCATGACCAAACTCATAGGGACCTTTGCAAAAGAAGCATAGCTTCTTACATAGGTCATTAAGCATCTCCTTATCCAAAGGTGAAATTGACTTACCTTTTGAGTCACTAACCTTCTCTTTACCCTTGTTGAATTCCCCTTTGTTATCTCTAAATGATGAAGAACCCTTCGAACCAAATAGGTTTGTTGGAGCTACAAGTTCCATACTATGGGCTTTCTTCATGGCTTCCTACAATGTAGGAGGATCAAAGGCCTTTACCCACCTCTTGAGTGGTTTAGTCAATCCCTTTGTGAGTAAAATGACTAGCCTCCATTCTAAAATGTTAGGCACCATCACTACAAGCTTCTAGAAGTCATTGATAAATTGTTCTAAGCCTCCTAATTGTCTCAACTGGGCTAACTCTTGGAAATAAACTTCAAGATCCTTTTTATCAAACCTTTCTATCAATTATCCACAAACTCCTGATAAGTGGTTACCTAATTGTGTTGCAATGTGATCATGCCATGTGTCCACTAATCATGAGTTGCCCCATCTAAGTGTAAAGTGCATACTTGAGTGCTTCAAATTTTGTCATAGTCTTCAAAGATAGGAAAGTATCCACCTTATGAATCCAAGCACGAGCAGTCATTTTCCCACTGCCATCAAATGTGGGTAATGCCAACTTGTTGGTGACCTATTGCAACTCACTGTGTTTATCTACTTGCTTCTGCCTAGCAGCTCTATAGTTTAGGTACCTATCAAATGTCCATCTATCCTATACATATGTTGGTAATGAATCCCACTCATTCCTCACTTGTTAGAGTTCATCTACAATATCTGTTACCATAGCATCAGGTGTGAGTGTTGGAGTTTCTTCCCTCAATGTAGGACATGTTGTTCTATCAGTTGTCCCAAACTAAGTCCTATGTTGTGATCTTGCTATGCTCTTGTCATCCTAGTCATTATTATGATTATTTTTCCTATTTTCCCCAATCAAATGTTGCATCATAGCCATCATTGTCTATGTATTGCCTCTATTTATTGTAGAAGCCTATCCTAATGTTGTAAAGCCTCATCATCTCTCATAATTCTGGGTGGGCTTTGAGAATGTCTATCATCCATGTTCTCAGCCATGCTAGTTCCTTGTGTAAATAGAGCCCTTTTGTTTTTACTTTTGTAAACTAACTTGAATGGTGGTTGCATAAACCCTATCAGGCTGGCAGGAAACTACTCTGATACCACTGTAATAACCCCAACTGGTTATAACTTCTTCAAACACCAAAAAAAAATATGTATACTTCAGTTGTTTGACATGTTGTCAAACACTTTTCAAGCAAGCTCTGATACCACTATAATAACCCCAACAGGTTATAACTTCTTCAAACACAAAAAAAAATCTTTATACTTCAGTTGTTTGACATTTCATCAAACACTTTGCAGGCAAGCTCTGATACCATTGTAGTGACCCCTCAAGGAACTAATATTCAAATGCAATTCTTTTGGTATTATTAGTGCAATTACATGGAAACGAGATGTAAAAATGATGCCAAAAATTTTGATTCTAAATTATTACAGCAAAATCATATGTTGATGAAGTACAATGATAATAGTGATGCCCGAGAATGGAAATGAATCAAGCATAGACACTGTAGCACAACATCTTCCATGCGTACTATAGCAATCAAAATTTATTCTCCAATTTAAGCACAAAATAGAACTCTTGAATTGAAGCTCTCCCAAATACCAAATTCAATGGATATTTCACCACCTCAAATGATTGCAACACTAAAGAGTTGTTGTTCTTCAATGGCTAGCTGAAATTGAAAACCTTAGTTTCTTCTCCCAATTTGATATCAATTGAAATTCACAAAATTGGATGATAAACAATGAAGCTCTAACCTCTTTTTATACTTTTCCTTGACCCTCGTAGAAGGAAATAAAATATTTAATAATTGCATTCTCTAGAAGTTTCCCCCTTCCAATAATTAATGCACTTGCTAGAAGCTTCTCTCTTGCAATACAATAATTAAATAAAATATTTAATAAAATTGCATTCTCCATAAGTTTCCCCCTCCCAATAACTAATGCACTTGCTAGAAGCTTCTACCTTCCAATAATTAATGCATTCTCCAATAAATTAAATTAATTAAATATAAAGTCACTCTTCTTCTTTTTCCTCTTTTTTTTTTTTGACTTTATAAGAAATTAATTTAATCAATTTCTCCTTATTTCTCCACTTAGCCTTCAGAGAATGTCAAGGCTAAGAACTCCACTGATATGCTAAAAATACGCTGACATTACAAAAAGGAAATAAAAGAAAACATTTTTTAGAATCTCTTAAGACCCAAAAAATGAGTTGATGCAAATAATCCTATCAAATCAATGCTACAATTATGATCCTACAACAATCCTCCAGTCCCCAATGCATCCCACAAATTACTATCCAAAGGGCTCAATTTAAGAAAGAAAATTCCCTCATTTGTCCCCCCACAAATCCATAATCTTTTAATCCTCATGCTTAAAGTTGTACAAATGATTCTTCCCTTACAATCAGGGTGCACTCAATTAGTGATATTTAATATTTAGTTGCATTTTTCATTTCTTGCACTTTATTTATTTGCACATTTCACTTACATTCATTTTATTTATGCATTTTTATTTTAGTTAGGTGCATATAATTCATTTCTTTTACTTGTATTAAATTCATTTCATCTTAACTTAATTGCATATCATTCATTTTAATATTAATTGCATTAAGTTGCATATCATTCATTTTTAATCAAATGAAGTTGCATCTCATTTATTTTTAATTGCATTAAGTTGCATATCATTCATTTTAATTGCATTAAATTGTATATTATTCATTTTAATTTGTACTAAGCTTCTTATAATTCCTTTCAATTTGCATCTAAATACATATATATAAAAACATCTTAAAGTGCATTTAGTTACATTTAAATTTATTTCATCTTAATTGTATATTGTTTCATTTAGTTCATATTACCTCTTAAAGTGCATATTAGTTGGTATTTATTACATTCTATTATTCCACTCATTGCATATTAAGTCACATACATTAATTTTTATAGCCACTATTAGACCATTAATTATTTTCATTTGTAGGATCATTAAGTTGACTTTGCATTTAGTTTCATTTTTAGCCAATTAGTTTAGGTGGATGAAAAAAATTTAAAATATACATCATCCTATATAAAAGTAAATCATCACAAAATCTTACATAACATCTCATAACTATATAGAAATAGAACATGTACATCATATTTTGTAATGGGTGTGAAATTGAGGCCTCCCTTGTTATATCTTTTCATGTGTTTTGTTGGTCTTTAGTCTTCCTTAGAAGTCTCTTTGTGTCATTAATTGTTTAAGAAATTAAGTATATTTGATAAAGTGTAAGGTAGAGGATAATTTCTAAAATATGTCATTAAATGTAGAAATTGACAACACTTCGGGTTAATTCTTTGCTACATGAACTACGCTTGAGAGAAAGGATGCGAGATCAAGGGAAGAAATAAAATCAAGCAATTTAAAGAAGATCTAGTTTTGATTGTGGATATTTAAATTTAGACAAGATGCTTAATTATTTGGATCTTATAGTTTGAAGGCTTGAATTGACTTCGGCCAAAACTCTATACTAAATATATTTTGTTTGTTTCATGGTTTGACCCTAGTGGTCGACAGCCAAAATAGACTTGTATAATCTTAGTATTATGCCTATGGCCATAATCATCTAGGTCAAACCTTATTTTGGTGCTTTTGAAACTACATCAACTAGTGCATGACCGTAAGACATCAAGTTTGATATTAATATATTAAAAACTCTATTATGTTTTATTCTTTATGCATTAGCCCATTATTTGGAATTTGATATGTTGTAGCAAGTGTGTATTAGCTATTCTATCACTACGAGAACTAGAGACATGGCCTCCTCTTGGAGATATTGGAGAGTTTTCTTATTTGTATAGTTTGTGTGATTTTATTTGTGTCTTTATGGATTGTGTGATTATTTTTATTAGATTTGATTTGATTTTTCTGGCTCAATAGAGACTTCATTTGAATGCATGTGTACAATGGATGGACATTAAGAATATGATATGTATTATGTTTGCGAGATGAAGGAACTAATTTATGAATTCAATTAAACTTCACTCCCTAGATCCCTTTCAAATTTGATCAATTCATTTGCTACCAGTATATGCCATTTCTCTACCACAACCTTCTCAACATCCTCTAATAATTTGTTATTCTCTATTTACTTATTGTCACCCATATTACCTTATTCCTCAATTGTCATTGTGAATACTTCCTATCCCAATTGAACTTCCTGCAACAAATAGAGTCCACCCTAATCTTTATTGATAATACATATATCAGAACATTTAAACATTGGTTTTCAGTGTTGATATTTAACTTATCAAAGAGTGAGTTTTAATATTGATATTTAATTTAGTTGATGTGATTATTAATATGATTATCACTATTGATAGTTTTTTTATTAATGTAATAATATTCAGTAATTGATTAGTTTAGAATCAAAGTGTGATGATAGATTTTATTTTGCAAGTGTAAGTTCTTTTATATTTTAGACTGTTCATTTCAATTATTTAGTTAAAAATCTTTTAATTTGATTTCTTAGTATGATATTTAGGTTGCATCCATAATCACTTGGCCTATTATCTTCATCCCTTAAGCACATAGCCACTATATCTCTCATCATCTTACAAGTCCTAAATTGACACTTTTAGGGTATTTCAATCCAAGTTATATATCAAAAAAAATCATCAAAAGAGACCCTAGATTTACCATACATTTTGTATCATCATATAAATACATTATAAATAAGATTACATCACATTACATATACTTGCATAACTATGGGGTAGTATTCTAGCATTTGGGAGCATTTAGGAGATTGTTAGCAATGAGTATGTATTGCATTCATGATTGTCTTTGTCACTGATGTCAACATACTAATGATTCTTTGAAGACTAACTAAGTAGCAGAAAGAGATTGAGGTCATGCATTTCAAAACTTGAAGATGATTATATGCACACTTAACTAGATGTTATATAGAGCTTCATGATGACATGGCTAAGAGAACATGAAGAAATATGAAGACAGTTGACATTTATTCAAGATTTATTGAAGATAGAGTTTTGAAAGAGTTCCTAAGAAGAGATTGATGTTATTTTGATTATATCTCCTAACATAGATAGAATCTAGTTAAGAACAGCTAGACAGAGGTAGAAGACATGAAAATGATGGCATGGGTTATCATATTAAGTTCAATTTTGCACGTGCGAAGAATTGTAAAGATTGTGAGTCGACATAATTATGTAGTTGTGAAAAGGGATAAGATCTATTACTCTTGATGGGAAAACTAACACTGATGATGTTTATTTTGTTGATGGATTGAAACATAATATTTTAAGTGTTGGACAACTAGTTGTCAAAGGATATTAGTTACAATTCATGGAGAATACATGCAATATCAAGGGTAAAGATGGTAACTTGTTTGGTACTAGTACAAGATCGAGAGGTAATATTTTTTAGTTGAATCCTACTGAAGTGACATGCTTAGTTGCTAAGGCTAATAATAGTTGGTTATGGCATAAGAGGTTTTATCACATAAATTTTGATAACATTGTGAAAGTAAGCACTACACTTGTTGTTAGATATTTTCCTAAAATTTTGAATGCCACTAACATGGTATGCAAGGAATGTGTAATGGAAAAATAGAAGAAAAGTTTTTTTCCAAGATAAATTTTACTACATTGACGAAGTTGGAGATAGTACACACAGACTTGAGTGGTCCTACAAAGATAAAGAGCATTCTATGGTGAAAGGTATTTCATGATTCATGTTGATGATTTTACTAGGACAATGTGGGTAGCATTTCTTAGAGAGAAATCTGAAAGATTTGAGAGAAGTTTAAGGTGTTAAAGAATAGAGTTGAAAATGAATCTGGATTGAGGATTAAATGCTTAAGATCTAATAGAGGTAGAGATTTTACTTTGAATGAGTTTAACATTTTTTGTGAAGTAAATCAAAGTAAAAGATAGCTTTCAGCCCCTAAGACACTTGAGTATAATGGTATAGTAGAGAGGATAAACATATTAGTAACAGAGGTAGCAAGAGCTATGATGTTTAAGAACAATGTCTTGAAGATATTTTGGAGAGAAGTAGTTAGTACCATAGTATATACAATGAATGAAGTACAAATTACACACGGTACTAGTAAGACCCCTTATGAGATTTTTTTTGGACATGCACCTTCAGTTAAGTATTTCAAGATCTTTGGAAGTAAGTGTTACATTAAGAGAGAAAATGATATTTCCAAGTTTGATGCAAGAAGTGATGAAGGTATGTTTCTTGGTTATTCATTTAAAACAAAAGCATACAAATGTTTTAATAAAATAACTAAGACTATTATTGAGAGTACAAATTTTGATGAGAAGTTTGAAATTCAAGAAATAATTATTGATTATAATTTTCATGAAGAGACTAATCTAAAGGCTAACCAAGAAAATGTTGAGTTATTTTATGAGACTGACATAAATTTGTACAATGGTATACAAATTATGGACCAAAGAAAAGATCCAAGCAGTGAACCTAGATCTTAAATGAGAGTTTAGATAGTGTCACCTAATAAGAATCTGATGAAGAATCATTCTACTGATTAGATTATTAGTAGCAAGGACAAAGTAGTAATGACAAGGAATAAGGTACAAAGAGAAGAACTATGTTTGATTTCTCAAGTAGAGTGTAAGAGTGTTATTAAACCTAGTAAAGATGACTTTTGGATTCAATCTATGAGAGAAATATTAGATCATATTAAGAAGAATGATACATGGGAATTGATTCCCAGACCTAAGGACAAAAATGTTATAGGAACTAAGTGGATTTTCATAAATAAGATGAATGAACAAGGTGAGATTGAGAGAAACAAAGTAAGACTAGTATTTAAAGGTTATCCACATAAAGAAGGTGTTGATTATGAGGAAACATTTGCACCTGTTGCTAGAATAGAAGTAGTTAGAATGTTTTTGGCATATGCGGCTAATGAGAAATTCAAAGTGTATTAGATGGATTTTAAATCAATATTTTTGAATAGAGAAGTTGAAGAAGAAGTCTACATTGAGTAGCTTGAAGGTTTTCCTTTGACAAAAGAATGAGACATGGTTTGTAAGTTGAAGAAAGTAGTGTATGGGTTGAAACAAGCACCTAGGGCATGGTATGCCAGGTTGGACAAGTATTTGGAAAAATTAGGAATCGCTAAAGGAACTACAAATAGTAATTTGTATTTGAAGGAAATTGAAAATGGTTTATTGATTATTGAAGTGTTTTTTAATGGTATAGTCATTGGAAGTGATGATGACACAAGTGAAGAATTTTGCGGTGAAATAAAAAAGAAATTTGAAATGAGCATGATTGGTGAGATGAAGTATTTCTTGGAATGAGAGATTATGCATAATAATGATGGTATCTTCTTATCATAGACTAGTTATTTGAAAGATCTATTGAAAACATTTGGTTTTTATATTTGTAAACATGTTGGTACACCTATGGTAACTAGGCATAAGTTATCTAGCAAATATAAGACACCTATTGTTGAATAGAAGTATTTATCTATGATTGGAAGTTTGCAATATTTGACCCACACAAGACTAGATATAGCTAATGCAATTAGTATTGTGGCAAGATTTCAAGATGATCCTAAAGAATCACAATATGCAGCAATAAAAGGGATTTCTAGGTATCTAAAGGGTAAAACTAATTTTTGGTTATCCTATGATAGATCAAATTACTTTATGTGCATATACTGATGTGGATTGGGAAGGCAATATGGATGATAGAAAGTGTACAAGTGGTGGAATATTTTTCTTAGGAGGAAGATTGGTTTCTTTTCTAAGCAAGAAACAAGATTGTATTTCACAAAGAATAGCAGAAGCAGAATATGTAGGAGTAGTAAATAATTGTAGTAAGATCATGTGGATAAAGCCAATGTTGAAGGATATTAGAGCTGAGTTTGCATATTCTATTATCATACATTGTGATAACACAAATGTAGTGAGTATGTCTAAGAATCATGTGTTGCATTCAAACACAAAGAACATATCTATCAAGTGTCATGTTTTGAGAGAGAAAGTTCCACAAAAGGAGATCATATTAGAGTATATTAGTACAAAGGAGTAGATAGTAGATATATTTACAAATACCTTGCCAAAGGATACATTTGAGTTCCTAAGAGGTGTGCTTAGGATTATGCTTCTTCCTACTTTTGAGTATTTTATGCAAAGATTGCATTAGTCTAGTGGTATAGAGACTTTTTTTATTTGAACTGGATTTGGATGCTTCCTCTATTGGGGAGTATCTATGTTTGAGATTAGTCATAAAGGACTCTTGGTAACTAGTATTTAACAATGCCTTTGGACACTTGAGCTTAATTAAAGATCTTATGTAGCAGAATTGACATAATGATGTATTTGTTATTGATGTCAATAGGAGAGAGAGATCTACATTGAAGACATTTCATAGTAAATGGAATTAGAAAGCATATCAATGGGGGAGAGTTGTTCCTGAGATTCATATTTCATTCATGAAGAGGAGTTGAAAAGAAAGAACATAGTTATAGTATAGTGGGGTAGTTGCAGCACAAATATATATTTGGTATTCATGGAACTTAAATGTTTTTCATTTATGTTTCCATCAATGCCAAAAGGGGAGATTGTTAGAATGAATGTTGATGATATTCCTATGGGGGAGTATCCTAGCATTGTTGGAGTATTTGGGAGATTATTAGCATGACTATGTGTTTCATTCATGACTAAAATTTTCATTGATGTCAACATACTAATAATTATGTGAAGACTGATAGAGTAGAAAACAAATATTAAGGTTGTGCAATTTGAAGCTTCAAGATGAGGCTATGCACACTTAACTGGATATTTTATAGATTATCATGATGATGTAGCTAAGAGTGCATGAAGAAATATGAAGATAGTTGATAGTTATTTGAGATTTATTGAAGATAGAGTTTTGGAAGAGTTCTTGAGAAGCAGTTATTGTTGCTTTGATTATATTTCCTAATAGAGATAGAATCTAGTTAAGTACAATTGGATAGAGGTAGAAGACAAGACAATTATGGTGTAGTTGATTGCACTAAGTCCAATGTTGCATGTGTGAAGAATTAATGTGAGCCAACAGTATTATTAAATTATGATAATATGTAATGATGGTGTAGTTGATCATGTTAAGTCCAATGCGACACATGTGAAGAATAGTAAATACTATGAGCCGATAGTATTCTATAATTATGAAAATATGTAATGTAACATGTATTGTATTATCTTAATGTGGTCTTATCATAATTGTGAATTGGGAAAGGCTCAATGTCAACTCAATAATTAGTTTGAGGACTTAGTATAAAGGAAAGCCATTTCACGTGTGATCAAGAGAGTTGAAAGTGATATTTATGTAATGTGAGTATGCAAACTTGGATGTGAGATCTAGTGAACGTGATATTGAATATCTTGAGATCAAAGAAATGTTTGGTGTGGATAATGTTGGAATTCTTTAGAATAACTAAGAGGGGGGGTGAATCAGTTATCCAAGGTCTAGATGTACAAATAAATTTTTTTGTGGCTTAGTGAACCCATATCCATAAAACAAATTATTATGCATGCATCCATTAGATCATACAACATCTTAAACTTTGGAGGTTATTGTCCTAGGTCAAAAAAACTTTGCAAAAATGTAAACATGAAACATAATAGATTAAATAACACATTTGACACATGGATTTTATGTGGAAACCCAATTTTGGAAAACTACCAGTAACATGATACTAATTCTCACTCTTCTGAAGTGATGCCCTATGAAAGGCCAACCCTATTAAAGGTTCCAATGCACACTGTTAAATATGACCTGGTTAGAGAATTTCAATCACCCTATTAGGAGTGAGCCTTGTTAGAGGACTTTAGACCATTCACTTGGAATGTCACCCGGTTAAAGGATTTACAAATGACTGTTAGGTCAACCTTAATCCAAAGGATTTACCCTAGATTGATATAATAATTAGAAAGTAACTGTAAGGCTTGATCTAATAAAAATTCCAACTCACTTGTAGATTAAAAATCTCTTTTTTAGTCCTCCATTATGTTTGGCTTTCACACACTTCAACTTGAATAGCTTGTTCACCCTTCCAGCCTTCTTTCTTTGCTTGCCAATAGCAGTCTCTTCTCTTCGGCCACTAAATGAAGCAACACCCTAGATACCTTGTCTTCCTTATATTCTTGTACATGACAACCTTTGCTTCTAGCCAGCTCTCTCTATAAATAGATATTTAAGATCTTTTTCCATTTCACCACAATCATTCATTTTAGGGTTAGGTAGGATTAGGTAGGTTACAATAAATCTACCCACTTTTCTATTTGGTTCCTCTAGAATCTTCTCCCTCAATCTTCCTTGAATTCACCTCAAAATGGTTTGCCTTGAATTATGTGTCATTAGCTCATCATAGTTATCTTCCACATGCTTCACACAATTCAAAAAAACAAAATAGTTAGCTCAGATTCATCAAATCTATGATTTAGCATGAATACTAGCACTCGACATCAATATGTTGTCACTACTTCCATATTGTTCTTCCACTAGTTAACTCATCAAACACTAAAGTGTACTAGTGCACAGCATCAACTAAACTTTACTTAGCTTACATTAAGTTCACTTGTTTTACACTGAATCTTGACTTTTCTTGGCTCCAACCAATTTTCTTCTTGACTTGCACTAACTTTGCTCAGCACTTACTGTCCACTCAGTCAACCTTGGCAAACTCAATTCTTCTTACTTGTTCTTCTAGACTTAATTAGTATATCCAACCTTTACAGCCTTAAGTAGATAACCAATACACTATGTCATCACTATCTTAATTGATCTTTGTACTCCATTTTTATATCATAACTCAACCTTTCCTCTAGGTTTTTTTGTTATCGTATTTGATCAAATCCTTTTCATCAATCAAACAAATGATAGTACTTGAATCAACCAAGTAGTTGTCTTACCAGCAAGTAGCAGGTTTAACATCAGTAACAAAACAATAATTGAAACACATTTTCATACTTGTATCAATGTTTTCTCAATAGATAAGGCATGATTAGCTGACAAAGAGACTATATTTGTCAAAGAGGTTGTTGTGGATAGTTTCTTATTTGTAATATTCTATGAAGGATAGTACTAAGGCCAATTGGATAGTGAGTTTGGTGGTCTTTCCTTGAAGTTTTTTGAGTAGTGGGTTCGTCAGCCTTCCATAACTCTTAACATAGTTGACACAAATCTTAACATGGTTGGAATCTCCTCACATGGATTCAAATTCTCCTAATAGGGACTAATATGTACTAAATGTAATTCATTGACTCCTAATAGGATCCATCCTCTTACAAGGAACGTATATATTAGTACATCATTTTGTGGGTACCATTCTCACTAAGATTTTCCCTCTAATCAAGGGTTATCCTAGTTAATAGATCTAATATTATTGTGTATGGTGATCTTTCTATGGTTGTCGCAATTATTGATTACATACTTTAGATTTAATAAGGTTAATAAAAGTTGTTTTAATTGGATAATTGATTCACCCCCCCCCCACCCCCCCTCTCAATTATCTTGGTGGACTTTAATTCCTAGCACATACCCCATTGTATCCTATGGACACTTTATTGTGATGGACTTTGGGACATTGATGGATATTTATTATTTTTTCATGGGTGGGAAGTATTCTTTCATGCATTTTTGTAGAGCCCTCAATTAAATCCTTTGTAAAAGGAACTAATGGTCTTGTCCTTACCTAGGAATGTGAAGGTTTCCCATCTAAAGCATTTAATTATGGTTTCCTTTCCTTCCCACAATGCTACGATCAATTTATCTTTGCAAAATAACACCCAGTCTACTAATCTGAAACACTTTGTTTCTCATGATGGATTACAAAGGGAAGGCTCCAATAAGCAATTGCATGTAAAGAAACCCATCTCATCCAAACAAGTGTTACGAGGAGTCCAACCCTTACCAGCCAATGCCAAGTTTGTTAGGGACACCTCAGTATCCACCAACCATCCAACGTGGAAAAGAGATGGAGGAAAGGATTTAACTTTACCTAGGTTTTTTATTGATTCTAATGACTAGATGAAGTTATAGATAGATAAGGAGATAAATAGATTAAGGAATGCTACACTTTTCTTTGTTTCTATAGACCCTCTTAAAATACCTTTTAGGAATTTCTTAAATGATTGATTTTAGAGGGTGTGGGGGAAAAGGTGAAGCACCATTTTTCAATATGTTGTATGTTACAAAGGGGCTTATTCATTTTGATTTTTTATAGCCCTAATTCCCTAAAGGAATTTGTTGAAAAGTAGCTTTGCAAAGTTGGTATTGCTAAAGTTAGGGCCTTTTTCATGGTTGCTAGAGTCAGTCAATGAGGAAGTTCTTTCTCTTGCCAGCTCCAGATGGATTATAATTAGTAATCTTTCAACCTATGTCTAGAATTTCATCCCTCAATTCCTTTAACTCATTGGTAGAGTGTTGAAATTTGATCAATTTGAGTACCCTGATACCTAATGTAGATGTCAGAGTCCTCATTTTAGTTTGCCCTAAAAAGTAAGCCCCATAAATCATTTATTTTTGAAGTTGGTAAAACACCCACCATTTGTCCTATTATTTATGTGGGTGGTCTCAACACGTGTTACCTATATAGGAGAGAGGGCCATAAGAGGAAGGTGCATATGCTCTTGAATAAAAAATCATAGTCTCAGAATGTTTTGGCTTCACTTAAGCTTCCCCCAAAGTTAAATTTTCTATTTTTCCATCTCATTTTTACCCTAAGAAAATTTCCTTAGACCCCTTGGTGTCCCAAAGCTAAAAGATTCTAAAAATATTTGATCTTCTCTTAATAAATTAAAAGATTCAATCAATAGATTTTGGACTATATTTGATCTTCTCTCCTAGTTGTTCAATCAATAGATTTCAGACTTGGCCCTAACTCTCCCACTTGTAACTCCCACCCTATTAATGCTCAAAAATTAGTACTATATTCCCTACAAGAGAGGTTTGAGAATGTTAAAAATGTGTCTTCTTAACCTATCTTGAAGTCTTTCTCTATTTCAATTAGGGGCAAAGAAGAGTTTGCATCTCCTATTCTTGTTGCCCCCTCTGAGGTTTCTATAGAAGAGGTTGAGGAGATGAATTCTTGTGGAGCTCCTATTATCCATACTATGGATTTCCTTAGTGAGGAAGAAAGGCTCCATGATTATTCTTTTTTTTTTCAATCCCTTCTACCCCCAAAGTGGTGACATGTTGCTAGTGGTTTTTCCCAAATCAGGTTTCATGTAAAATCCTAGTGTCAAACTTGTGTTGAATTCTTTATATGCTTTACATTTTATATCTAGTAAAGTATGTTATGTTTGGAATAACATTTTTTTTTTTTCAATACAGTAGAGACCGAGCAATGGTAGGACAAGTAGAATAGTAAGAGTTTTATGTTTAATTGTTCAATTTACTCACAAAGGAGATGTACCAAAGCTGAAAAAGAAGAAATTTCTTGCATGGAAAACCTTAATGAGGTTGCATATATCCAGTATCAGTGATTTTTCTATCAACTTTGTGGACAATGAGTATGTGAAAGTAACAACTACTCCTCTAATAGTTAATCAACTAAAGCAAAATCAAGAACACAATCAAGCAATGTTGGAGATTGCCTCAGCCCAGAGCTATGTCAATTTTGATGAATTAAAAAATTGTGATAGTACAAATAAAATGTGGAACAAATTGAAAACCATATGTAGATGTGATGATAATCTCTTGAGAGACAAATTAGAGAGCCTGAGAGGTAAATTTGATGACAGGAGAATGATAGAAGGTGAGAATATAGTGCAATACTATACAAGAGTCAAAGAAGTTGTTAATGCTATATGTGGTGCAAATGGGGAAATCAAAGATGAAATTGTGATAAGCAAGGTATTGAGGACTCTACTTCTTATTTATTCCATTAGAGTATCTTCAATTCAAGAACTGAGGTGCACACCAAGTAACACTTTGATCTTGGAAGGTGTAATTGGTAGACTTATACTTTTGAAATGTCTAACTTTGAAAACTACACACTTGCTACTATTGAATCTACCTTTAAGTCGCAATTGGTCCTTAGAAAAAAAAAAGGAAAACATGTGAAGAGTAATAGTGGTAGTTCTAATGATGAGATTTATGAACCTGAATCCCTTATTGCAAAATGATTCGGAAGAGAAAAAGGTGACTACAAAGGTAAACTACCTATTATCTATTTTTCATGCAATAAAGTTGGTCATATTGTTGCAAGGTGTCTTGATAGAGAGGATAAGGATGAAAGGAAGGAAAGCAAGTTCAAAGGAAGTAGAGATGACTGAGACTTCAAGACAAACAAGGATGACAAAGGTAAGAAATCTTGTTATATTGCTGAAGAAGAAATTGATACTAAATCTAAAAGTAATGATGATGGAGTTGTCTATGTTGCTATGAAAGAAGATTCTGATGAAGATGATAAAATTGCATTGATTTCATATGTGAACAAAAGTAACAAATGGATAATTAATAGTGGATGTTCAAATCGTATGACTAGTTATAAAGATAAATTTGAGGATATTGGTTTACACTAAGGTGGATGTGTTAAATTTGGTAATGATAGTCCATGTTTTGTAAAATGTAAAAGAACTATTCAACTAACTAACAAGATAAAATGTGACAATATTTACTGGGTTCAAGGACTTAACTATATTATGTTGATTGTGTCACAACCAAAAAAATTAGGTTACAGAGTTTAATTCCACAATAAGAAGGTCAAGATACATGATGTTGATGGTAAGCTAGTTGGAAGTGGTGAACAGACAAGAGGAAACTTGTTCTATCTGGATCTATCTAATGAGACATGTTTGTTTGCACAACAAGAAGATGTTTGGTTATGGAACAAGAGGTTAGGTCATGTAAACTTAGACAATTTGGTGGATATCAGTAAAATAAAGAAAGTAAGAGGATTTCCTATGAGGAAACTTGCAACAAAGAATATAACCATTTCCACATAACCCATAATAGATCTGAAATAAATGAGCAATTAAAATCCACATGCAAGAGAATAGACAACATACCCACAAAATTTGGTTTTTGACACTTAAGTGCCAATACACTTACCTACTTTCTATATTGGAGTCGAGTACACCATGAATGCCGAGCCACAACATGAGCCTGTAGAACAAGATCTAGTATGCAAAGAACATTAACAATAAGAGAAACATTCACAAACTAAAACTAAATTCACATATATGCTTAGACAAAGAAAGCAAACAAGAAATACAAACCTCAAAAGAGAAAACACTCCATGCTTCCTTGATTTTGTAGATGTGTCCTTTGATGTGGATGTATGCTCAATTGCTTGCCCAATTGCTTCAATGGTGGAGATGGGTAATGGAAAATTGGTAGCTTCGTGAGCTCTCAATTTGGCATTATAAGGGTAAGATTGATGACTTTGGTTCTCAAAATAGCATGGTAACTTTAGCTCAAAGATTGTTGTTGAAATGGCTTGGGATGGGATTCAATTTATAGGCCAAGGGGTAGAGGGATGGAGGGCTTAGATGCAAGGATGGGGAGATGGTTAAGGAGGTTTAAGATGCACTCAAAGGGGAGCACATGGATTGTGCTTGTTTAGCACCAATTGGAAGGTGACACTTGTCACAAGGAGGATGAGTGTGAGAGGGTAGGGTAAAGGGTTGGTTAAAGGCATGATGAGTGGGGTTGAGTATGTAAGAGAAATGTAAGAGGAATGAGTGTGGAAGAGGGAAGAGTGTGGAAGATGGATGTAAGAGTCATGAGTGGGCTTGTAAGAGTCTTTTATGGTTTGTAAGAGCACTCATGACTTGGTGGTTTGGATTTTTGAGGGGAGACTTTGGTTTGGTTTAGGAAAGTCTTAAACTTTTTTAGGGAATGTGACAACATTAGGGGGTGGATTAGGCTTGGGTTTAGGATTAGATTAGGGATGTTAGAGATGTGCAAGTGGATGGCATTAATGAGAGTGGGTGAGTTAGTGGCTAAGCTTGGTTAGTATGGGTGGATGGGATGGATTAGGCTAAATGGAGGATTAGGGATAGGTTAGGGGTTTTTGGATTTGAGGATTTTATTTATCAAATAGATTTATTTAATAAATGGGGATTTTTGGAATTAGATAGAAGAATAGAATTTAATTGATAAATAATAGGTTTATTTGATTTATCAATTGGGACTATAGATGATTAATTAAATTAATTAGCTAGGGATGGCAAAGGATTAATTAAATAAGAATTTAATTAATGATGCCTTTAGAGATGGCTAAATTAGATTACCAAAGCGGTGTAATCAAATTTAGGTGTCTACATTTTGCCCCTCTTTGACATAGTGTTGAGAAAACACTATTTCAAAGAAGTTCGAATGAAGACGACACAAAGAAGATGTTTTACCAACAAGGTTGCCCCAGTCTCGGATAAGAAGAGGAGAGACTAGACTTAGATGATGCCCCCTCAAGAAGGCAGCAAAGAGATAAAAGAGGCTCGACGGCTTCTTGAAAAGTACAAGAATCTGAGATGAGTAAGTAGACTCAGATTGGCTTAAGAGAAGAGGTTTAGTTGGCTCAAACTCTCACTATGGGAGAATGATAAAGGGAAAATTAGAGGCACAAGAGTAAAGCAAACTTAAGACTTTCTAGGATTGGGGGGGGGGGGGGGGGGGGGGGGGGATGGAGAAGTGGAGCGCTATAAAAGGAATCCATGTATAGGGGGATGAATGATGGAATGATAAAGCTGATGCAATAGGATTTCAAAGACTCAGATTGGTGAAAGATGGGTTTTCGGAGATCCCTAGGACTAGGATTTTGGATCTCGAAAGATGAGGCTTGGTGGATTGATTTGATTGGTGGATCCCTAAGACTAGGATTGTGGATACCTAAAGCTAAGCGTGAGGAGTAATCCAAAGAGATACTGATGCATAAGCTGGGATAGGTGCTGGATATGGATGGGGGATAATGGAGATGAAGGGAATCCATTGAAGCTTTTTGAGCAGGGGGATACTTCAAAGAGAAGTACCACCATGTAGTTGAGCATTAGAGTTGCTATAGGACTATTGGTTAATTTCCAAGGTTACCAAGAACATCAAGGCTTTTTCACCAACCATCCAAAGGACTGATGAACTGACTCGAAACAAACATGCAAGGATTGCCCCAATATCACAAATGAATCCCAGAGGAAGCAGCGTGGAAATGACACTAGGTAACCCACAAGCAGAAAAAGAAAACAAGAAAAAGACCTGATCAAGACCTTACGCACTAATTGCCCCATTCATAGCATACCATGATATGGAAGATCATGGCAACCTTGAGGAGGGAACAAGGAGATTGCTTGGAAAATATATTTCAAGACCCAAAACAAAAGATTTCAAATCAAAAGAAAGTGAAAATCCAAAAGAGAACCGTTTGCCAACAAGATGGGTAGGACGAGGTACTAACGAACCAAGATAAGACATGAGGAAAGCTATATCCTGTAAGGACCTATCGGAGAGCACCTAAGCTGGTGGATTTGGATGAGTGATGCATCTGGCAAGCTGAACTAAGAAGGATAACACTTTGGTGACAGGAAATCTAGCTAAAGGATGCACTGGAATAGCTAACCAAGGGTTGTGCGATGTGTGCAAGATGTTGATCAAGGAGGAACTGACACGAAAGCTAGATAGATACAATGGTACTAAGCTAAAAAGGATGTACAAGCTGACAGACCAAGATATGTTACAAATGTACAAGTTTGTTCATGTTTGGGGTTTGTGAGATGGAAATGTTTGTGAAGGGTGGGATATCTATAATAGTTGATAGGTGGATAGTTAGATAGTTTGCAAAAAGCTTAAGTGAAAATGGGGTTTTTTGTGTGC
The DNA here is from genome assembly GCA_028749045.1 of Cupressus sempervirens. NCBI lineage: Eukaryota > Viridiplantae > Streptophyta > Pinopsida > Cupressales > Cupressaceae > Cupressus > Cupressus sempervirens. The sequence continues at coordinate 533,278,931 of CM053783.1, read as the reverse complement.
ATGTGATAGGATACAAGATTATTTACAAGTTGGAATATGGTACAAGCTTTGGACAAGATTCGGATATACAAGCTATGATACAAGGGATTTACAAGGTATAATACAAGCTTTGGTACAAGATTTTACAAGCTGAGGTACAAGATTTACAAGCTGTACAGGAGGTATTTACAAGCTCCATCAAATTTTGGATATTTGGTTGGAACACCAAGGGAACAAGCAGGTGTGTTTATGGGATGGTGGGTGGATGGATGAGGGATAGGATAGTGATAGATAATGGATTAGTCTTTAGTACACAAGGTGCTTGAATTACCAGGTTTTCACCAAGGTACCTATCCAAGGTGCTTGAATTACCAAGTTTTCACCATTGGACGCTTATTTCTCTTTACTATTTTTTTGTATTTTTCAAAAGCTGGGTATACCAAGGATCTTGAAGCATAGAACTTCTTGAGATGAATGATGTTAGTAGGATCATTCAAGAGTTCCCCTTCTGGTGTAGATAACTAATAGGCTCCAGAGCCAAAGGATGCAGTGACAACATAAGGACCAAGCCATGTGGGTTCAAACTTGCCTTTCTTTTCTCGATCTGCTTGGACTTTCATGTTTTCTTTGAGGACCATGTCACCTGGCTGAAAGTGTCGTGGGAGCACCTTTTTGTTAAAATTTCTTTTGAGACAAGTTTGGTAGACTATGAGATGGTCATAGGCTTGTTGTCTCTTCTCGTCTAAGAGATCTAGCTGGGTGAGCCAAGCTACTCTGTATTATTCATCTGATATTTGCCCTCGCAAAGATATGCATAGTGAGGGAAGTTCAACTTCTATAGGTAATACCGCTTCAGCACCATAGACTAGGGAGTATGGAGTTGTGCCTGTGGATGTATGGAAGGAAGTTTGATAGGCCCATAGGGCTAGATTTATTTGTAGGTACCAATCACGGCCAGAATCATTGACAACTTTCTTTAGGATTTTGAGGAGGATTTTGTTAGTTGCCTCTGCCTGGCCGTTACCTTGTGAGAAATATGGGCTAGAAAAGCGGTGATGGATGCGGAGGGAAGTGCATAATTCTTCCATGTTGAGATTTTCAAAGTTACCTCCGTGGTCAGTGAAGATGGTGGATGGGATGCCGAAGCGGCAAAAAATGTGGTATAAGATGAACTTGGAGACCTGAACTCCTGTAGCTAAGACTAGGGGGACTGCTTCCACCCATTTAGTGAAATAGTCTATAGATGTTATTATATATTTATGTCCATCAGATGAGAGAGGTGTGATAGTTCCAACTAGATCAAGGCCCCAACAAGCAAAAGGCCAAGGTAGTGCAATAGGTTGTAGATCTTGTGCTGGAGCGTGCATAAGATTTGCGTGCTGCTGACATGGGAGAGACTTTCTAATAAAGTCACAGGAGTCTTCTTCAATGGTAGGCCAATAGTAACCTACTCTAAGGATTTGTCATGCTAGGACAATACCACTCGTGTGGGCAATGCAAAGTCTGGAGTGTACTTCTTTTAACGCCATTGCGGCCTCATTTTTATCTAAACATCAAGAGAGAGTATCGTGATAACCTCGACAATATAGGGTATTGGCTATGATAACATAGCGAGATGATTTTCGAATAAGGTTCTGGCATTGGGTGTGTGTGAGGTGAGGGGATATGATACCATCGTTAAGGTAAGCGTGAATTTCATGGTACCAAGGGGATTGAGGACCAACCAAGATACAAACACGGTTTGAATCCTTATTCACATAGGCGGGTGTGAGGAGCTGCTCGACTAAAAACTCATACTGCATAGCTTCTTGGGGGATTTCCAAGAGCGAGTCGATAGTGGACATGGCATCTGCTACCTTGTTCTGCATTCGTGGCACTTGTGTAAACTGAAGCTTTGTAAAATGTTGGGTCAGCTAATCAACTAGCTCTTTGTAGGGTAATAGCTTTTCATCTTTGGTTTGATATTCATTTAAGAATTGTTTGATGATGAGCTGGGAATCACCAAAGATTTCTAACTCAGTGATATTCCATTTTGCAGCTATCTTTAATCCTACTACAAGAGCTTCATATTCTGCTATATTGTTGGTGCTAGGGAATTGTAGCTTGAAGGCTTTTGGAATATAATCTCCCTAAGGTGTAACTAATAATATTCCTACACCTAATCCATGAGATGTGTATGAGCCATCAAAATAAAGCTTCCATGGGGGCTATTCTTCAATTAGGCAGATATGCTCATCTGGGAATTCTGTGAGCAAAGGATATACATCTACTAGAGGTGCATCAGCTAGGTGATCTGCTATAGCTTGCCCTTTGATTGCCTTTTTGTCCACATACTGGATGTCAAACTCACTTAGTAGCATAACCCACTTTGCTAGTCAACCTATGAGTGTTGTTCTAGAGAGCATATACTTGAGAGGATCAATCTTGGAGACTAGTTGGATGGTACGACTTAGCATGTAGTGGCGAAGCTTTTGAGTTGAGAAAACAACTGCCAAACAAGCTTTTTCCATAGGATTATAATTGAGTTCATAACCAACTAGGGTTCTAATGATATAGTAGATGGCTCTTTCTCTGCTATAATCATCATGTTGTGCTAGTAGTGCCCCTAGAGCAGTAGGTGTTGCTGATATGTACAAGCTCAAGGGACGACCAGGAACTGGTGGGAATCAAAGTTGCACTGACATAAAGGATCCCACTTGAAGTTCTCATCCATGTGAAAATGGTGTACACTTATCTGCAAGCTGGGAGATGAAATGCCGGATAGATTGAAGCTTTCCCTGAAGAGAGCAAAGCTGTCGCAGTGTCTAGGGAGGAGTCATGTCTAAGATAGCCTTGACCTTTTTGGGGTCAATCTCTATACCTCATTTAGAAACTATGAAGCCCAGAAGCTTTCCAGATGTGACCCCAAAGACAAACTTCTTGGGATTTAGCATGAGATGATATTGGACTAACCTATCAAAGACTTTCTCTAGGTCAGCGAGATGATCCATGAAGGTATGAGATTTGACCAAGATATCATCCACATAATCCTCCAAAATGCTTTGGATAAGATCATGAAAAATGGCTGTCATAGCTCTTTGATAGGTAGTCCTAGCATTCTTTAGGCCAAAAGGCATCATGGTGTAGCAAAAGGTTCCCCAAGGGGTAGTGAATGCTATCTTATACTGATCCTCTTCTGCAATCTTGATCTGATTATACCCAGAAAATCCATCCATAAGGGACAGAATTTCATGTCCAGCTGTAAGATCTACAATCATATCTATGTTGGGTAAGGGAAAATCAGTGCAGATTCTGATGTCACCGAAAGGCTTAGTGACAGGGACCATGTTGGAGATCCACTCTAAGTAATCGATAGGTCAGATAACCTTAGCAACTAACATTCTTTCTAATTCAGCTTTGACTAGTAATGCCACCTTGGGGTGCATTTTTCTAGGCTTTTGTCTGACAGGCTTGATCTTTGGATCGACTGCAAGATGATGAACTACAAGCTTTGGATCCAACCCTGGCATGTCTTGATATGACCATGCAAATCGGCCAATGTTCTCTCTTAAGACCTCAAAGAGGAGATCAGCTTAGTCTTGTGATAGGGATCCAGCAATGTGAACAAGTCTAGGGATCTCTAAAGAACCGATGTTGACTTCTCTAGTATCCTCTATTAGAATAGATGACACCTCTGGTCGATTATCTTGAGGAGGTAATACTAAATCCTCATGTTCTGCTTGTGGTTCTGGATGTTCTGGCTGAGGGGTTCTCTTTGCTGCCTTAGCTAGTCCTAGATTCACCTTAGTTCCAGTTTTCGGTGTATCGAAACTAGGTTGGGGATTTTCTCCAAAATATCTCTTGGGATCTAGCTTATAGATATAGGTAGAATCTGGCTTTGTCTGCTTCTGAGGTGTTTCAGCTCCCATGAATCTTAGAAGTGCTTCCTATGATGCAAACTCATCAATGTGTATGACGCTTGGTTGGTCCCAATCTATGAGTTGTGGATGGGCAAGTGGTAGGTCAATGAGATGGATGGATAGTTCTCAGAGAACAGAGTCTCCTAGGAAAATTTAGTCTAGGATATCATCGTAGGCTCTCTTTTCAACTTCCTCAGGAATGTCTTCAATTTAGACAAGGTCGCGGTGGATGTTCGAAAAAGCGTGACCGTTCTCATTGGTGCCCCCAGTTGTGGGTATGCCAAAGCCAAGACCTGACTTCATTTCCCATTTATGTGCTTCAGTAGGACATTGCATGCCCCTTTCTTATGGTCCTAGTCCACCACCTTGATAGTTCCATTTTTTAGTGATGAGCTTATGTTCTTGGGGATACTTCTGGCTAAAGTGATCAAGGCGTGCTTGATTTCTTGGAGGTGCATCCTTATGTAACCAATTGTTGATATCTGGAGTGAGCTCTTCATGAAGAGGGGTTTTTGAGGACACAAAGGTGGTTGGGCCAAACTATTTGTATCGAGGAGGTGGAATCTCCCTAGCTTTGTGATATGTCGATCGTCCATGGGTATGTGGATCAAGTGGGATTGCTCTGACAGCAAATGCATCTAATAGACTATATTCTCCACAGCCTTTGTTGTTGATCTTTACGGTAGATAGGACAGAGGCGAGGATGGTTTTTGCATCATTACAAGTGTGGGATGAGCTGGCGATGGTTGTGCCGATGTCTATTCCAGGGCAATGGATTGTATATGAAGCTTCAACCACATTGCAGTAAGCAAAGGGTTCTAGATCGGCATGGATAGTCACCTCAGTGCCCTGATCCAAAAATTTGATGCACTGATGGTAGGTGGATGGAATAGCCTTCATAGCGTGAATCCATGGGCGACCGAGGAGGATGTTAAATGGTAGGTTTAGATCAACAACATGGAAAACTATCTCTTGGATGACCGGCCCAACCTTGATTGGTAGCAAAATAGTTCCTTCTGTGGTTCTTTCCAAGTTGTCATAAGCTTTGATGGTGATAACTTTACTGATCATATCTGCCTCAGTATACCCAGCTTGTTTTATGAATTTTAGGGTGAAAATGTTCAAGGCTGATCCATTATCTATCATTACTCTTTTCACGGAAAAATTGGATACCATGATGGCTATGCGAAGCGGAAGGGTGTGATCTAGCTCGATCGCGGGTATGTTGGTGGGTTTGAATGATAGGGCACATGAGGAGGATAGGTGTCCAACAAGATTATGAAAATCAGTAGCATTGATATCAGAAGGGACACGAGATTCTATGAGAGCACTGTCAAGGATTTCTTTGTACACAGGACTAGTGCAGAGAAGGTCTAAAATGGAGATTTGGGCTGGCATGTTCCCAAGGTGTTCCAAGATATTGTACCGGCTTTTTGATGGAGTTGATGGTGCTGATGAAACTGGTGGGCCTGCGATGTTAAATCACGCTCTTCGAGTGGTGACTGCACACTCATTGCCTGGTCCTTGGATATTGATAACATTGATAGAAGGCTCTTTCTTAGATATACAACCTATGAGGCTACCATAGTCTATATAGGATGAAGTGTGGTCATTGTTCTTCCCATGCTGTTGGTTTGGCTGGCAGTTGTTGGTGTTGTTTTGGATAGGTTCTTTTCTAGGATTTTGGTTGTTGTGTGGAGGAAAAGCATTTTGATAAATTTGTAAGCTTTCATTGGGAGAGGTTTGGGCACCAACAATGATTTCTTTTCGATCAATGAGGTCCTGCACATAATCTTTCAGTTTCATGCATCGGAGGGTGGTGTGACCGTTTACCCTATGGAACTTGCAATACTCATTCTCCTTGTACCATGCAACTTTGGATTGGCTTGGATCAATTTGCTAGGTAGGAGGAAATTTGATGAGGTTTTCCTTAGCCAATTTCTCAAAAATGACATCCAATGGCTCACCAAGGGGCATATAGTTTCTAGGTGCGGGTTGGAATCTGGGTTTTTGCCCTGCAGCTACATTGATGACATTAGCTTGATTGTTAGACCCTTGAAAGTTGGGTCTTGTATTGTGGTTTTGATAGCTTTTGTTATTCCGTTGTTGGTAATTGATAGCTTTTTGGTTGTTTGTTTGATATGGTGGGTTAGACTGATTTTGGGAAGGACCAACAATATTGACATGTCTGGTGTCAGTAACCCCATCTGTTGCAACATGCTTGTTTTTGTTCCAATACCTAGACTTGTCATTGGAATGTGATTGATTTTGGTTGGCCTCTTTGTAAATCTTTACCACACCATCTTTGATGAGTCCTTGCTCAAGGATCATTCCTTTCTCTTTGATATCCTTATAGGTCTGCAAATAGTTCATGGTCATGTGGTGAGCCAAGCTGGGATGTGCATTATCGATAAAGATTTTCACCACATGGCGTTCTGGCAAGGTGCAGGATATGCGAGTGGTAAGGGTTTTCCATCTTTGTAGGTATTCGGCAAGGCTTTCTCCACTTTTTTTCTTGGTGTGGACAAGATCAACTATTGATAGCTCTGTTTCAACAAGATGGGCATATTGGGCTACAAATGCCTCAGATAATTCAGCAAAGTTTTTAATTGTGCCATAGGGGATTCTGTAAAACCATTCAAGAGCTGGTCTATCCAAGCTTTTGGGAAAAAGGTGCAAGAGGAAGACATCATTGTATGCCACGTCCTGGCAGTGCATGTAAAATTCTTTGATATGTGTGACAGGGTCTCCTTTTCCTCTAAATTTTTCAAATTTGGGTACCTCAAAGTGTTTGGGAAACGGTGTCATGGTAATGGCTCTGTAAAATGGGTAAGGACACACATTCTCAAACTTGAATGTCTTTGAATCATTCCCTTCTTGGATGGCTTTCAGAGCTGTCTTCATTTGCTCCAATTCTGAATTGATAGGTGATGGCTGGGGTGCCCCCAATGTAGGAGTGCCTTGAGGTAGGTATGCACTAGATGGAGCCACTGAATATGGATGGTTGTGAGGGATTTGTTGATAGGGATTGTACATTTTTTGGGCAGCTGCATGGTGGATGACGAGTTGTTGAGGGGGAGGTGGCGCATATTGCTACATGTGCTGCGAGGCTTGCTGTTGATATGGGATTTGAGGTTGGGATTGAGGAACATAAGCTGGCTATGGGATAAATGGATTGCTTTGTGGAGGTAAGGTATAATATGGTTGTGAGGCTTGGGGAAAGGATCAGGGGGCTTGTGGGGTTTGACCAATATATGTGGGTTGTGCCCCCATTTGGGATGGTACCTGCAAATAATTGGTGGTTGGATGGATTGGTGGATTACCTCCTAGAAGTGGCATTGAAAAGTAGTTAGTAATAGGAGGTAATGGATTAGTTGGTGGTGGAGGTGGTGGGAATTGAAAGCTTGGGAATGGAACTGATGGGGTTTGATAGCTTGGTGGCTGGATTTGGAAGCTTGGTAGAGTGGTGGCGGGAGCTGGGGTCACTTGGGAGCTTGGCAGAAAATTGGCAGTAGCTTGTGGGATTTGATAGCTTTGTGGAGTAAGGGTAATAGCTTGTGGATTTGTGGCTGATGGTATTGAGCTCCCAAGACCTAATGGAAATGATGGAATTGTGCTTTGGGCTATGGTGAACAAGCTAGGGGTGATGAAAGGTTGATTACTTGGCCCCATGGGTGGCATCCCTGTTGTATATTGTTGAGTTTGGCCAAAGATGCTAGCACTGATTTGGGAGATGGGTGGATTTGGAAGGCTAGGTTGGGGAGCAGCAGTAGCAATAGTGAAGGGAGTGAACGGTGAGGTGTTTTGGGTAAAGGGGGTTTGGAGTGGAGAGGTATGAACAAGGAATGGAGTGGTGGTGGTTGGGTTGGCTTGCGGCATGGAGATTTCAACTTGGGTGGATGATGGTATGTTTGGGTTTGTTGGATCATATGGATTGGCTAGAGGCTCTTCTTTTGGCATATATTGAGGATAATTTGGATCATAAGAGCCTATGGTTGGTGGAATCTACCCAAACAATGGGTGAGATGGATCTAATAATGGAGGGGGTCTTCCAAAGTCAAAGGTTCCTACATTGTCCCTTCAAAAATTAGCCATGATTGTATCTTTGTTCTTGTCTATAATGGCGTTCACCAATATTGCATTTCCTGGTTGGTTCATGAAAGCTTCAATGTCAGTAGGTGATGGCATAGCTTTCTCTAGGCTAAAGGATGGCTGAGTGCTCAAGGGGGGTGATGTTGTTCGATCCAAATGATAGGGCTCCATTGTTTCTTTCTTCTTGGCTAAGCGAGTGACGGGTGGCATGAAAAGTGCTCCTAGGGATGAGATGCAATAATGTTGATGGATGCAAAAGGGGGAAGGCTTCTCTATGCAAATGATTTCCTAGGTTGAGGCAAAGATATATGACAAAATCTAAGGAGGATTGGGTTGGGGATTTTAACTTCAAAGATATGTTGCCAAAGCACAAAATGTCTGCTTTCCTATGTGCAAGCTTGGTAGTGATTGTGTCAACTTAAAGATAGACTGATGATCCTTTAGGAAGAACACGAGATTGACCACTTGTGGATCCCAACCTTTAGCTCAAGGTGATGAGGGATAACAAGTGACAAAGCTAGATTACCCTAGACAAAGCTCTGTCAAAGGGATAACCTTGGTGAGATTGGTGGATTTGGAAGATTTTAGGAATGGCAAACTTTTGGCAAGGTGACAACAAATTTTGAAGGCTTGGATCTGAAGATTTTGGATTGTTGGCTAGATGGTTTGATTCTAAATGAGATGGATGAGCTAATAATGCTTACAGGGATAACCTAAGATGGCTGGCTTTTCTACAAAGATGACTCTAAAGTGAATCTTATCCAAGAAGATGTGGAGAAACAAGGGTGTCTAATCATAGAAATCATGCCTAGTTGGTAAGGCATAAGTAGGATTAACTCCTGGACATTGGCTAAATTTGATAGTGCGCTCTAACCAGGCCTCTTGAAGTGCTTCATCAGTAGCTTTGTCCTCTGCTTTGTGGAGTTTGGAAATTCATGGGCTTCGTGTTATTTCTTTTCTCTTGGCTGAAACTTCTTTGTATGCCAGAGATGGCTTGATTTTGAATTTTTGAAACTTTTGTTTGGGTTTGGGTTGTTCCAACATAAATTCCTAAATTTGCTTGGCTTTAGGAGATCTCAGTTGTTTTGCTTCGACTCATTCAACTTCTAAAATAGGCATTGACTATGCTAAGTGTGCCCAAAGCTAGGATTGACCAAGTTTGGCAAACATTCATTCAATAAGTAAACTAAAAACAAGCAATATATAGGAACACCCAGATAGAAGTTTGTGGTTCTCAGAATGTGATACTCGCGCCGAGGAGTGTGTATGTTCTACAAATGTTTTGATCAATCACTCCAAACACTTTAACACCCTAAATGGTTTTCTGCAAGGCTAACAGTTGGTTTAGCTAGGGATTCCTCGATATACGTAAGGTACGTGAGGCCCAAATCCATAGATGAGACCAAAAAGATGTCACACAGCTGAGAGGAGCGATAACCCACTTCTCCTCTTTCACTTCTCAAGGGTATAAAGTTCCTTGAGGCTTAGCCCGAATGAAAAAATCTTGATCCCAAGAGAGGTGTCTTTCGATTCACCTCCCGATTCTTATACTCCGTCGGAACGCTGGAGTTGAGGTCGTCCAAGGTGTGATGAAATCTCCAAGTAGGCCTCCTAAAAAGAAACAAGGTTTTGGATCCTAATCTTATGCACCCAATATGGCCTTGAAAGACGACAAGGGGAGAGAAGACTTGGATGACCTTGGGCTAAAAAACACGCTTGTTCTTTTACCAACTAACTCTTATGTGTGCTAATCTAGACTTTGCAAGCACTCATGTTTAAGAGAAAATGTTCAATTCTAACTTGAAGCACCAACAAAAGTAAATTGATCGAAGAATGCAAACAATAAGAAGAGTTAGGGTCAATAAAAGCAAACTCGTGCGCCCGGAGGCCCTCCATGTCAAGTATCGATTAATTTTCTTTAAGGCATTCAAGATTGAGTGTGAGTTTCTTTTAAGCCCAAAACAAAAGTGTGTGAGATTCAATTTCAAGCGTGTGTGCAAAGGCTCTCCACGTCAGTTGTTGTTCAATTTTAGTGTCCAAACTTGAAGTGTGATCAATTTAATCTAGAGTTTTGGTCATTTAAGAATTTTGATAAAGTTAAAGCAAACGTTCAAAGACCAAGTGAGTTAGATTGTGGAACATTTAACACCTTTTTCAAGTAGACCCATCCCCATAAATGGCGTTGAGATTGTAACCAATGGTTAAATTGATGGGTGATTAGAAAAGAGGTGAGTCCAAGGAACTACTCAAATTGATTCTTGAAAATTTGTATTTAACTTAACAAAGTTTCTTAATTGTCCAAAAATCAAACTTTACCTAAATTGCATGTGAAAGAGAGATTTGTTTTGTTCAATTTTAGAAGCTCCAAATGAAGTGTTTGATATTGCAATGGTTAATTGATCCTTGGCATTCAAGATTGGATTTGTTGTTTTAAGCATGCATTCCAAGAAAAATTGATTTTAATCCATGGCATTCAAGAGTGTGTTTTGAGCAACATTCATTCAATAGAAAATGTGTTTAACCATTCAAGTTCATTTTTCAGCAACATGCATTCAAAGACAAATGGTTAAACATTCAAGTTCATTTTTTAGCAACATGAGAACCTGTAAGAAACATGGTTAGTGGTTCCATATGTGCTCCAACATGTAATGAGACAAAGAAAAGAAATTTAGTTAGTTACCCAAAATCTTCAAAAATGAGAGCTTAAGTATGGGAAAAAAAAATTATAACTTTTTTTGTTGTTTTTCCTACGCGTAAAAATGCTTAAAATGGTCTAAATCCTACGGAACCACTAAAAGTCAAATTTTGATTTATACTCTTTTTAAAAATAAAATAAAAACTACAAAGTGCAGAAATAAAGATTTTAAAATAGAAGTGCAACAAAGACAGGCGAAGACGACAGTTCATTAGGCACAGACGCCAAATTGCAGAGATGCTGATCTGCGGAGATGCTAATCTACCGAGATGATGGCAGCAGCGGAGACGCTAATCTGTCGAGATGATGGCGGCAGCGGAGACAACAGTTCAAGTTGCGGAGACGACAGAGTAGCTGACAGAGGCACTGATCTATGGAGACGACAGTCTAGGATGCGTAGACGACAGTCGGAGATGCCAAACTGTGCAGACGATAATTTGGTTGCAGAGATGACAGTTTGCAGGTGCAGACACCAAACTGCGAAGACGACACTACGTGAAAAAAAAGCTGAAAAATGCAGATTTTTTCCAAAAAAAAATTTTAAAATTTTTTGTTATTTTCAAATTTTTTGAGGGTATGTCTTCTTCCTAAGTGCGTTCTTTAACCTGCAAAAATAAGAAAAACACCATACAACTCACTCAAACAACAAGAAACATTAGATTGTTAGAAAAACAACATATAGATAGAAATTGATGATTAAATGACCCATAGTGGGGTCCCACCGAGCGTGCCAAAATGTAGAACAAGATCTAGTATGCAAAGAACATTAACAATAAGAGAAACATTCACAAACTAAAATTAAATTCACATATATGCTTAGACAAAGAAAGCAAACAAGAAATGCAAACCTCAAAATAGAAAACACTCCATGCTTCTTTGATTTTGTAGATGTGTCATTTGATGTGGATGTATGCTCAATTGCTTACCCAATTGCTTCAATGGTGGAGATGGGTAATGGCAAATTGGTAGCTTTGTGAGCTCTTAATTTGGCATTATAAGGGTAAGATTGATGACTTTGATTCTCAAAATAGCATGGTAACTTTAGCTCAAAGATTGTTGTTGAAATGGCTTAGGATGGGATTCAATTTATAGGCCAAGGGGTAGAGGGATGGAGGGCTTAGATGCAAGGATGGGGAGATGGTTAAGGAGGGTTAAGATGCACTCAAAGGGGAGCACGTGGATTGTGTTTGTTTAGCACCAATGAGAAGGTGACACTTGTCACAAGGAGGATGAGTGTGAGAGGGTAGGGTAAAGGGTTGGTTAAAGGCATGATGAGTGGGGTTGAGTATGTAAGAGAGATGTAAGAGGAATGAGTGTGGAAGAGGGAAGAGTGTGAAAGATGGATGTAAGAGTCATGAGTGGGCTTGTAAGAGTCTTTTATGGTTTGTAAGAGCACTCATGACTCGATGGTTGGGATTTTTGAGGGGAGACTTTGGTTTGGTTTAGGAAAGTCTTAAACTTGTTTAGGGAATGTGACAACATTAGGGGGTGGATTAGGCTTGGGTTTAAGATTAGATTAGGGATGTTAGAGATGTGCAAGTGGATGGCATTAATGAGAGTGGGTGAGTTAGTGGCTAAACTTGGTTAGTATGGGTGGATGGGGTGGATTAGGCTAAATGGAGGATTAGGGATAGGTTAGGGGTTTTTGGATTTGAGGATTTTACTTATCAAATAGATTTATTTAATAAATGGGGATTTTTTGAATTAGATAGAAGAATAGGATTTAATTGATAAATAATATGTTTATTTGATTTATCAATTGGGATTATAGATGATTAATTAAATTAATCAGCTAGGGATGGAAAAGAATTAATTAAATAAGAATTTAATTAATGATGCCTTTAGAGATGGCTAAATTAGATTACCAAAGCGGTGTAATCAAATTTAGGTGTCTACAGAGCCGAGTCAGGAAAGACTTCAGGTGTCGAGTAGTTTTCAGATGCCAAGTGAAGATCAGGTGCCGAGTAAAGTTCAAGTGCCGAATGACTTTAAGTGCCGAGCAGAATAAAGTGTTGAGTGATATTCAAGTGCTGAGTCATAGATGATGCTGAGTAATACAGAAATAAAACAAGTGTCGAGTAAGCCAGTTTTATTTAGGTGCTGAGTTATCTAGGAAACAGCATGTGTCGAGCATCAATAATGCTTTAGGAGCTGAGTAACTCAGAATATCAGCATAAGAGTTTGTAATTGCACAAACTATGATGCAAACAGTTTTTGTAGCCGACATAAGGTAAATCTCGAAGGATTAAATGATAAAATCAAATCTTTTATCTTTCCTATGCAATCTACATGCAGCCAATAAGAAAAATGATGAAGGCATGCAACCAATGGAAGAAGTGCAAACAATGAGTGAAAAATAGAGATTGAATGTGGATCAAAGATCCATACCTAACCCTAAATCCTCAAATGTCTTTATAAGGAAGATGAAATTTCATTGTAAAATATACGAGCAGATATACAAGGGTGTATAAGGAAATCTACTTTCAAAACAAGGGTTATCAGATCACAAAGGATCAAGATCAGAGAAAGCAGAACAAGTGCCTGCATTCAGCAATCAAGGATTGTAATTTATCAGGTTCATTGTACCTAATACTTTCTAAGAATTGTATTAGAATGAAAATCCTATGGTGATAGGTTAGCTTAATAGCTATTTCGTAGATCCTTTAAATAGGTGATTAAATCCTTTAACAGGGTGACACTTCATGTAAAGTGTTTGTAAATCCTCTAACCAGGTCACTATTGAGACAATGTAAAGCCTTTAACAGGGCAGGCCTTTAATAGGGCAAACCATCATAAGTGGTTGAACAATATTACTGCAGTAATTTTTGTGGGTATCATCCCCACCCTAGTTTTACCTTCTTATTCTTGGAGGGTTTCTAGGTTACCAAATTCCAGTGTTGTGTTGTTGATGCATGTCTTAGTTTTATGTTTACTTGATGTATTTGCATGCATGCAATTTACTTCCACCTAAAATTTTTATTGGTTAAAAGTGTGATACTTCTGATTCACCCCCCCCTCCCCCTTCTCTCATAAGTATTCTTCCTATTTGAATATTCCAACAAAATATACCCTGGAAAACCCTCATTGAAGGAAAAACCCAGCCTCCAAAAACATCCATCACCATGTATTGTTCAGCTTAAATATCATTGAATACAACCATGGAAGCCTTCAAAGCCATAGCCACAACCAAGTAATCCATGTGAACAAGTATGAATCCAAAGCCTTCAAAGCCATAGCCACAACCAAGCAATCCATGTGAACAAGCATGAATCCACACATCCCATGCCATGCTTCCAACCTTCACAAATGTTCTCTTCGCTAACCTGTCAAGCCTTGTCTTGCTCGACTCTTTCCCTTATTACTTTTTGTCTTCTCACACCAACAACTACCCTTGTGGCTGCTTATATAGTAGCCAGTCCCACAAAACCACCAAGTGGTATTACATAAACTATATGCTAAAATCATGTGCTACCTAACTCATTGACCCCACATTTAATATTGGAAATTTAATTCTTTACTCCAATATTAAATAATTATATGAAATATTATCACAATGTTAAAATACAACTCATCAAGTATATCCCATGGGAATCTTTCCATGTTGCACATCCATCTAGGTGCAACATTACATAATAAAATAAAATAATACAATATAGCAATATTATGCAATGTGTGCAACACCCATTATCTCAACAATCTCTCACTTGTTGTATACATTGCATAGGGTCAATCTTTACCCACATAAATGAACAATGGAACAATCCCTCCTAGCACATCCACTATCATGGATCAAAGTACACCATATGCTCCATCCTAGTACCCACAACAAAATCAACGAATCCAAAATCTCAATCGTGAATGATGTGACCTCCTATTATACTACTGCTAGTGAACATACATAGAAGTCATCCAAAGAGAAAGACACCCAACCTGTTGCATTAGAAGATCATGAAATCTTGTACTAACTAAAATGCCAAGCATAAAAACCTTATCCAAAGGTAATCACATGTATCTATAGCTATCAAATATTCATAGCTAAAATAACACCCACAACAAGTGCCAAATCCATCCAACTATCCATACCTTCAAAGGTATACCAAGTGAATCTCACATCATCAACATATCCAATCTATAACCTACAATTACAAGCCTCAAGAGAAATACCTACCACATATATACTAAGAAGCTCTCACTACAAAAGATAATGTCAAATCTATAACCAATCCACTCACAACATCTCAAAGAAGTGAATCCATGTAGTCTCAAGGACATCCACAACACATAAATCAATAACCTACAAGAACAACTCCTATAACAAGTCTCCAACACTCTCCCAAGTTCTCCACAACCAACAAAGGAAAAAGATAAAGGAATAATTGTGTCATCTCCCATATGGCATACATGAGCACAAACCAGTGATCATAATCTCTAACCAATCTCAAATCCATTGTAAGTGAAACTGAACATCCAGGAAGATAGCCAAGACCAAAAAGAAATGATGCAAATCATAACCTATATCATGTCCTTCTACACATAACTCTAGATGTAAATTTTGCAAGTATGATCTCTTCCATAAAAATCCCAACAAGAAGCCACAATAACACCCAAACAATACCATATAACTAATCATAGATGTAAGCCTTTTCATAAGAAGATCAAACTCATAAACCATTTCTAGTCCAAGGAATATGCCCAAAATAAAACCATCTCCCAAACTCAACCAACATAAAAATATATGCAAATGGAGATAACCAATGCTAAACCATCTCTCAAATGAACCCTCT
This sequence comes from Cupressus sempervirens, assembly GCA_028749045.1. Classification (NCBI taxonomy): domain Eukaryota; kingdom Viridiplantae; phylum Streptophyta; class Pinopsida; order Cupressales; family Cupressaceae; genus Cupressus; species Cupressus sempervirens. The sequence continues at coordinate 533,263,482 of CM053783.1, read as the reverse complement.
AGAACTAATTCATATACCATAGCTCAAGATCCATATCCATGAAAGATAAGCATAAATCTAATGGACCTGAGAGAAACAATGGGCTATATCTCTTAAGTAGCAAACCACTAATTAGACCAAGAGTGGGGAATGAAAATACTCATCAGGATATCCAAGTCTCCAACCAAGACTCATCTAAGAAAAATCTCTTCTTAAGTCCATATCAGGTGACTGCCCCTCAAAATTCCTACTAAAACCATCAACCATCCCAACAAATACATCTCTAATCCAAGAGAAATCAGCATCACCACTATCTTTAAGTATCCATGAGCACCTTTAACCAATCAATCCATGCCAAGTCCAAATGCAACATAACAATATCATGAAGTATCTAGCTGATGATCAATGTACTTAATACCAAGAAACCAAAACAAGATCATTGTTAAAGTTCCAATCATGGCCTTAGGAACATAAACATGACAACATGATCTAAACCATCTCAACTAAAGAGATAACATGCTCCATATGATCATACTATAATATGTCACAACTCTAAATGTGTATCAAGAGTATACCATGACATAATAATGAAACCATCCTCACACCAAGGATAACCTGTCAAATGGAAGCATAAAACACACCTTTACCAAGAACCTCATTATTCCTCAAGATGTAACCATCTCGACACATCATGAAGAAAACTATCTCCACATACCATGAAGATAACAAGTGTACCATGCAAATCTTAAAGATGCTTCTGTAGAAACATAATCTAAGACAAACCTCCAACATCTACAAACACTTAATAAATATATCGATGCCAAAAACTTCCACTCAACGATGGTACCAAGTCACCTCTAGCATCATAAAATTCATCTCCTATATGAAGATCCTCTAAGTCTATACACACAACCAAAGTGTTAGGGCCAAGTGAAACCAAGATCTTCAAACCAAGAAGATACAAACCAAACCAGGAACTAATCCTACACTATCATTTCATCACTATCACAAGCTCCCACTAAACTATGTATCCAAGTCATCCATGAAATCATGATGAAAAACCATCCTCTAACCATTAGAATAAACCAAGGCATCAAACCATCAAAGAAATCAAAATTCACATCATGAGCTCCTCAAAAGAAACCAAATAACCATGATCCTCAACCAAGAAGATATACCACCATAACCAAATAAAGAATCCAAACCAATTAACATCATGGATGTACCTCTATATCCAATCATGTCATGCCAAAATCTATGGCACCATGATCACATCCATGAACCAAGCATCTGATTCTCAATATGTCCAACCTATCAGCAGAAAATAATCAACCACAATCCTCCACCATGACTATACCTAGTAACAACATCTCATCCCTTCTACATGAAGAAAAAAATTGCAAATCATGTTGCTTAGGTCATAGACAACCCAAATCTAAGCCACAATCTGAATAGGCATCAATAATGAAAGATCAATGGGCAAAGACAACCCATAACCAAGCTATAAATGCAACTTGTAAGTCTAGACTACTTACAACACTACACAACTTGTAGACCCAACAAGTCATCATACATATCCAAATCAAACACTAATAACCATATCATCATGAGACCAATATAAAATATGAACTGAGTATGCAATCACATCAAATCTTAAATCTCCAAAATATACAATGTCATAAACTCACAATGCTACCATAGTCAATATATACCATAAACTATTCAGATTAATATATCACCAAATAAACCATGCCAAACTTGCACCAAATCTGAACCAATGTGTAGAGCTCTCCAATAGCTTTCTATTGACTACTTGAAGTCCAAAATCCAACTTTGTATGCCCAAGTTATGCCGTAATTTGTGCTCAAAATAAACAACATATAACTTTTGAGCTCTTAAAACCTAGCAAAATATCAAAATCGTAGAACCAAACCTACAACATGTTGTAGTGCTCTGAATTAGCTTTCCTATCCCTATAAAAAGTTTAAAATTTGATATCTTGAGAGAAAGTTATGGTCATTTTACTAAGATAGTCTTTTTACCATTTTCATTGTAATTTTTTTTTGTGATGAAAATTTTGATCAGATTAAATTTGACGACCATCACAAGCTGAAACTAAAAAACTCTTTGATTTCCTCTAAACATGGCCAAACTAGGGCATATTATATATCAAATTTTATGGAAACATTGACCCGGATCCAATGGTGAGGTCTATTTTTACTCAGGAGGTCATTTATGCAAGCTCCCCCTAAAACCTTCATTTAAATGAAACATCTGAAAAACCCTTTTGTCCAACAATTTCACATGCTCAAAATCTACCAACATCTCATCATAATAGCAAAATCAAAAGCCTCAGATCTGCAATAAGAAACCTATAAGATCCACATATCTTGCCCTTTCTTTTATCTTCTCATGCATTCATATGGATTCAATCTAGGGTTTCAACAATAAAATCCTAGCTCTGATACTACTTATGAGGAAACTTGCAACAAAGAATATAAATTTTTCCAAATAACCTAAAATAGATCTAAAATAAATGAACAATTAAAATCCACATGCAAGAGAATAGACAACATACCCATAAAAAGTGTGATACAAGATATACCCTAGGAACCCCTCATTAAGGGAAAAACACAGCCTCCAAAAGCATCCATGACCATGTATTATTCAGCATAAATACCATTGCAATACAACCATGGAAGCCTTCATAGCCATAGCCACAACCAAGCAATCCATGTGAACAACCATGAACCTACACATCCCATGTCATGCTTCCAACCTTCACAAATTCTCTCTTAGCTAATCTATCAAGCCCTATCCCACTCAACTCTTTCCCTCACACCAACAACTACCCTTGTGGCTGCTTATATAGTAGCAAGTCCCACAAAACCACCAAGTGGTATTATATAAAAAATGTGCTACCTAACCTATTGACCCCACATTTAATATTGGAAATTTAATTCTTTACCCCAATATTAAATAATTACATGAAATATTATCACAATATTACAATACAACTCATCAAGTATATCCTATGGAAATCTTTCCATGTTGCACATCCATCTAGGTGCAACATTACATAATAAAATAAAATAATACAATATAAAAACATTATGAAATGTGTGCAACACCCATTATCTCAATATTTCCTAAACTAAAGAAGCCTGACAATGCTATGTGTAAACAATGTCAATTGGGAAAAATGACCAATTGATGTTCAAAGTTACTATGGAGATAAGTAATTCATTCTATTTGTTAATGATTACTCTAGGATGATGATTATGATGTTCCTTAAAGCTAAATCTAATGCTTTTTAGTTATTTAAGTGGTATTTAGCCAGAGTTACAAAAGAAATAGGGAAGAGTCAGAAGTGCTTGAGATCTGACAAAGGTGGTGAGTTCATTTCAAATGAGTTCAATACATTCTACAACGACATAGGAATTAAAACATAGAGTTAGCACCAAGGACCCCTCCAAAGAATGGGATAGTTGAGAGGAGAAACAAATCAATAATGGATTGTGCAAGAACATTGATAATGGAAAAGACTGTATCAAAGAAATATTGGAGAGAAGTTGTTAGTATTGATGTTTATACTCTGAATAGAGTACAAGTCAAGAAAGGTACAAATACTACACCTTTTGAACTATGGTATGGATATGCTCCTAATGTGAAATATTTTAAAATATTTGAAAGTAGATGATATATACTTAAAGATAATAGGAATGGAAAACTTGATGCAAATAGTGAAAAAGTAGGATATTCCACCAAGAGTAAAGCTAACAAGTGTTGGAACTCTAATACTAACAAAGTTGTGGAAAGTGCAAATGTAAAAATTGATGAGTTTGCAAAAAGAAGTGACACTGCATGAAAAGAAGAACCTGAAGACTATAGTCCATTCATCTATATGGATTATGATACTCCAAGCACTCTTAAAAAATAAGAAAATCAAGTTGTAGTTGTACACTCAATTTGTGTCACACTCTAAACCCTTCTATCCAAACGATTCCATGAGTTGGAATGTTCGGATGCCGTCTTAGAGCTCCCTATCCACGGAGTGCAAGAGAGTATATTTCAAGAATAAGAAGGCTCTTAGATGAGCTTTAGAGATACTCTTATTGCTAGTAAACCATGCAATGGGAGGTTCCAAAGACAAGATGCAAGAATGCAAATGTCCCAAGGAGTTCCTCAAGGATGCAATGCAACTAAAGATTAAGCTAGCATGAATATGAAAAGTGCAGCTATTCTAAGCATGGATGAGAGTGTTACAATCCAAATATTAAGCTATCTGAAATAGATTATTGCAAAATAGAAGCTAAAATAACATGCAATATGAATCTAAGTTAAAATGTCATGGTATGAGAGAATGTAGACAAGAAAGAGAAGTTCTCCACAAAGCTCCAAACAAACCTGTTAGAAAACCTGCAGCATAACAATATTCAAAAAATGAGGATTGAGGGGGAAAGCTCTCTCCCTTTTAAAGATGTATGGATGGTAGAGATCAAGATGAAGATGGTGGATGATCAACAGTGGAATTAAAAAAGAGGAGTGATCCATGTGCACACACAAGTCAACCAATAGAATATAAGTTGACTTGTCATATAAGACAAAAGTCTCACAAGCCTTTTCTTTTAATTGTAAAATATAAAAAGGACTTTTTGTGTGTATTTTAAGTGGGTTAGAAGAATGGGGTGTTTTATTTAATTAAAAGGGGACATGTTCTTTTAATCAAATAATGAACTTAGGATAGCATAGTCAAACTATAGGTTATAATCAAATAAATTGATTATTAGCAATTTGGTCTAGGCAAATGATTAAATTAATTTAGCCAAAATGTTGAAAAGGGGGCTAATAGTCTAGATGACCATTTTTAGGTGATTACATTTGCCCCTCTTTGACTAATGTGTGATTGATCTGGAAACACATTATGTCAAAGAAAATCGAAGCCAAGTAGGCGATGATAGATATAGATGTCTAATTCCGAAGAGTGAAATACAGAAATAGATAGCAAGTCCTGAATGCACAGCCTGATAGCAGTAGTATTGAACACTAGGAAGAGATGATGTCAGAATTCAAGAAGAATACTAACACTTAGAAAATCAGATAGAGTGAGAGCAAGTGAGAAGATCAAACAAATGCTCCTAAGCAGTGATAGAGTATTTCTACCCCCTCGGGATCGAAATTGAAATGAGGTAAGGGGGTGCAAAAATTGGCTAGAAATGAGAAAATTAGAATATAGCAATGTCCAAGATGACAGATAGATGATTAGAACCCAAGAATGACAATAAGAAAATGATAAAAGGCCCCAGTTTGACTAGAGTTGACCTTGAAGGATATAGCATAAAAATTAGGTCAAAATGAGTAGAAAGGTGATTTTAGACATGAAATAGTGAATTTAAGTAGATATGAAGTATGGAAATGATGAAGACATGAAGAAATGAAGATGCCCCAGTGATGATTCAGAGATTAGACCTCAAAAGGTCAGCTAACTGCTCAGAAGAAAGTAGAATTTTAAAAGACAATTTTGACCATCAAGATGAACTCGAATTTGGATTTTGATCCCGAAAATGAATCTAGGACATTGAAATTATTTGAGAGGTCAAACTTTATATAATGTGATGATAAGATAGAAAAGAGATGAAGCGAAAGCTTAAGAAGGGGAAAAGACATGAACAAGAAGAAAGTAAAGAAATATATGAAAGGAGTTAGCTGATATGTCCACAAAAAGATGAAGAGAGAGCTCTCCCCATATGCAAGAATGCAAGACTAAGCTAGAAAATGAACCTAAAATGCAAGCTAATATGAAAAGTGGTTTACCAGCAAGAAGTGCATAACATTTAGACTCTTAATTTCATCATTGAGCATTTATTAGGGACATCATGAGATCATACAACCATCACTAGTATAACTATGAGGATATGAATATGATTGATATTAGATACGTATGTGGAAATCCAATCTAAGCATCAGAGACATGTAAGTCAAGATAACTACACGATTAGATTCCCTAAGTTTAATTTAGCAAGATCATACTTGTACCAAGGCATAAGCACCAAGATAACCCCTTAGTGTGGTCTTGCGAAACAGTCAAGGATGATACATTTATAAGTCAAAGTGTTGAATAGGACAAGGACGAATGCTTAAAACACTATAGATAAACAAAGTATACCCACAAGAAAAAATCAAGAAGACATGCCCCATGCCCCCAGTCTTCTAGTCAATGACATCCTCGAAAGACTATTAGGGAGGGAACACATGGCAAAGAAATCATCATAGACAGCACACAAAGTAGATAAATGTCAGCATAGCTTAGTCGTTTAAGTGTTAAAGTGCATGTGTGTAAGTCACTTGGCCATTTCTTCCAGACTTGATTCTGATAGTGAGAAATATCGCGACATCGGAGACCGTAGGTAAACTATCTGAAAATTGTTGAAAAACACTTGATGTCAAAGTGGGGGAAGTGTTGAGGAACACTATTTTGTGAGTTGTCAAAGAAATCCTAATGCACAAGAATACCTCAATAGGCTAAGTAGCTATGCCCCCAAGATGAGGACAAGAAACAATTCCAAGCTAGGAAATGTGTAGCGAAGTGGATGATTGAGTTTGATAGACATAGGTGCAAAGGTTTCAAGTAGCGCCTATTTCCAGGTTTTCACCACTTTGACAGAGATTTTTTTTTTTTTTTTTAATTTTTTTTTGATGATACATAAAAGTGAGGTTTTCACTAAGATGATCATTTTTTTAGGATATTTTCTAATTTTTAGGATTTTTTCAGCATCATATATGATTTTTTTTGGAATTTTTTAGAAGGTTTTAGATATCACTAGTTCTCAAGCAAGATCACATCATTTTCTCCCAATGTCTAGCAAGGTATAGGACATGATGGAGCAACAAGCCAGTGGATAAGAAAAGATGGATGAAAAAGGAGTATGAAGCAAGTGAAAGTGATCCTCAAGGACTGACTCCTCAAGAGTACCCAAGCTAGGGAAAGAGGTGAAATAGTCATATGAAGCATGTTTTGGATAAGCAATGGAAGAAATGAGCAAGATAGCATGTAGGATAAGTGGTGAAGCCAACAAGTGTGATAGCATATAAGATAAGAGATGGAAGCTAATGAGTAAGATAGCATGTAGGGTAAGCAGTGGAAGCCAATGAGAAAGATAGCATGAAAGCATGAAATCCAAGAGAGCAGACATGTCAAGAGGCCTATGAGAACCATGTTTTATTTATTGTGATCAAGACCAAGGGGTCAACTAGATAGGATAGCAATGGGATAGAGCAATAAAAATAAAGCTCAACATGGAGGCTATGAGGGAATGAGAAAGCACAAATAAAGAATCTCATGGATAAGATAGCCAATATGCAAAGATAGCTCAACATTGTCAAGATCAAAGAGAGAAGAGGGGATAGATGGATGATGGAAGAATTACACATGATGCCTGTTTGCCAGGTTTTCATCATGGTACTTATCTAAGGTGCTACAAGAAGTGGTTTTCACCATAGGATGCATTTATTTTGCTTTAATTTTGCTACCAAGGTGCCAAAAGAAGTGGTTTTCACCAAGGTACATTTTCATATTTTTTCATTTTTTTTTTTTTTGAATTTTTTGAATTTTAAGAAAGAGCTCAAGATTTTTGAATGTAGATAGTGCTCCTATAGGAAATATAAGTCATGATAAGCCAAGACCATACAAAGGTATGCTCAAAGATGTTGATAGGGTGATGAAAGACAAATGGCAGTAGGAAGAGTATATGGAGGATAATAGTTCATGTATAGAAAGTAAGTGTAAGCTTAAGAGGATTTCATGAGGGTGGTTGAAATATTGTACAAGATCAACATTGACACACACCTTGAAGGGTATTGGAATGATGGAGGAATCATGGATGAAGTAGCTTGAGGTTTAGATCTATGAGGTGGTAGAAGAGATTTGGAAAAAAGTGGAGTGGAAGGCTTTGGAATATTTATAGAAATATTTTTAGAAGAAGATGGAATGGAAGCCTTTGGAAGCTTGAATGTCAACTTTGAAGTATTTTCAACATTCAAGTCTTCTAAAAGAGACTTGGGAATCCATATAGCTTTAGATTTTCCTTTGGATACTTCAAAACACATTTCTTCAATAATGGGTTTAGGAACCCATATTCTCTTCGATTTAGCTTTTTTAATAGTGGACCTTTGTGGTTTCTTTTGTGCATTCTCCTTCTTAGCATTCACATGTCGATTAGATGGGACATAGTGATCTTTCTTTTTCAATGGATTCTTATGTTTATTCTCACTTCCAAAGGACTTGGGATTTGTGGATGAATAAGGATGATATGACTGGTTTAGATGGATAGATGGGTGATAATTCATCAAGGATGAGCATCTTTGTTGATCTTGAGGTATTATAGGAGAGCTAGGGAATGAGCTAGGAGTGAATGTAGGAGATGGAGAAACATAAGGTCCCAATATGGATGGAGGGTTTGAATGCTTTAGCTTAGATGGATAAGGACCAAGGATAGATTTAGAAGATGCAAATGGATAGTGGGAAGGGATATCAACATCTTTAGAGTGAGCAACATGGTCAAAGCCATCAATAGACTCATGAGTAGCTTTGATAGGAACAACATTTTTAATAGGAGCAATTGAAGCTTGAGCACAATTTTGAAGTGGATATGGAGAAGTAGAACATGAGGGGATGCCTTGATCTTGACAAGTAGCTTTGGATAGCATATGAAGAGAGTTTTTCTCATAATTTTCAGTAAGCTCAAGGGAGATAATGGAAGTGATATCTTCATCATACTTAGGAGGTGGACAAGATATAGGATATGGAAGGGAAAAATCTTGAAAGAGATGAAAGGGTGCTTGATCTTGATCTTTCTTGACATTTATAGCTTTTTCTTTTTGAGAGTCCTCTTGACATGGAGCCACTTGTAAGGACAAGGGGGAATGAAGAGTGAATGGAGTAGTGCTTGGATTATGTATAGTAGTGCATGAAGGTTGAGGATGTTTAGGATTAGTAGCATGGAAAAGGTTTGCAGCCAAGTGAAGGTAAGCTAGAGTTTCTTTTAGAGGTAGCCCTTGAGGATACACGTAGTCTATGTGGAAAGCATTAGTTTCTTTATTTGATGGAGGCAAGTTGGAAAGCTTTGAAGTGTTGGGAGATGCATGAGAGTTGGAAGAAGTGGAGGTATCAAGGGAACCATCACTAGACATAGGTTCATTAATATGATCTTCCTCAAGAGAAGTATCCTTAACACATGAGTCACTAGAGGCTCCAAGATCAACAATCTCATCATCAATGAGATCTTGGATTTTATGTTTTAGCTCTATACAATCAGAAGTAGCATGGTAATTAGATTGATGATAAGCACAATAAGCATCCAAGAAATGATTTCCATAGGAGCTAGACTTAGGCAACATGATGAGCTTAGTTTCAAGAAGTTTTTGCAAAGTGTCATCATAAGAATCTTCCAAGGGAGAAAAAGTTCTATTAGAAGTATGTCTAGGATCTTCTTGTTGTTTCTCAAGTGAATAGAATGCATTCATGTCTTCATCATTATCTTGGTCAAAGATAGGTCCATCATGAAATTTTGGCATAGGCTCAAAGGAGGTATCACTTGCTTTCTCTCTAAGGAGGTCTTTAGATCTAGAAGATGAAGATATTTGATGTCTTGAAGTAGAGCATGTAGACCTAGAAGAAGAGGATGACCTCAAAGAAGGTGACTCACATGCATGTAAAGACCTTAAGGAAGATTCATGTAATGATGCAATCTTCTCCTCTAACCTTTTCTCAAGTTTAGACTTCATTTTTGTCATGCGCTTAGAGAAATGAAGGTAAGAAAGATCATTTGTCTCTTCTAGTTCTTTGTATTGTGCATATAGATCTTGAAACTCTTTAGTGACATGGAGGATATCATGATCATCTAGATTTGGTTGAAGTTCCATAGCACAAGGTTTAGATCCCATAGTTTTAGATGCAAAGCCAAGCATAAAATAGTCTAGAAGATAACTTGATGTTGAAACTATAGGAGGTAGAGTGTTCACTTGCCAAGATAGTAGAGAGAGATTAAAGTGACTTGTCAAACAATATGTCCAAGAAACTTACGACATGAATGACTCAAGTCAATAGGTAGGCAAGATGCCCAAATAGCCAAATAGATAGAGCAAGTAGGGTGACAAGTGAACAACTTTCCCAACCCAAGAGTGTAGTCAAGAAATCATGGCAGCCATTTTAGAAAAAAAATAACTAGCAAGTGGACATAGACCATGAAGACAAAAAGACCAAGAGTACCAAGACCAAAGAGTCACTTTAAGCATGTTCAAGAACAAGATAAATAGAAAATAAAAATCAAATGATGAGACTCCCCTTAGCAAGCAACACAAGAAAATGTTTGCATTTGATGTTTTGATTTGGTTGACAAAGTTTGACAATAGTTGATAGCATAGCAAGTTTGATGTTCAAAAATAATTTCTTTTCAAGCAAGATAGTGACACATGAAGTAGTCTTCAAACAATCAAGCAAGGGACAAAGCAACCTTGCATGATACAAGCATATGTGAGGTCTTAAAAAAAATCCCTAGAACTATCGTCATATGTATGTTCAAAAAAAATTTATAGGTCTAGCACATTCGAGAACACATCAAGCAATATCTACCTAAAAGTCATGGTTCATTACTCAACAACTTGGACCACGCTTGATGCTCCTTTTCCTCACACCAAGTGGTTTCCCACAAGAGATATTGGCTTTGTCATGGAAGTGCCATAAGCACAACCAAGGGAACACATATGGTGAGTGTAAAATCTTGGGGTGATCCGAGTAGTCCACTAGGATCAATCCTTGCACCAAGAAGTTGAGCGGCTAAAAAAGGTAGTTACTAACTTAGGGTGTTTAGATAGGGCTTCCGTTCATAGTGTTCCTCTTGCTCCCAATTACGAGACACCTCACCTTGCGATGAGTAACCGATCTCGCGATCACAAGAGTACCTTAAGCATTCTTGCCTAGTGATCTCCTTATGGTTGAAATCCCATAAGCGATCACACTAGGCGAAGACAAATACTATGTCTACCAAGGTTTTGTGTCCTTGATAGCCTTGAGTTTATAGTGGGTTGGAAGAGCCAGGTAATCAGCTTGTCCCCACTTGGGTCGTTCCTCTCAGGTTGTCCGAGAGCAGGCCCTCTAAAAGATTCTAACTACACAAAGTGGATCAAATTTTGGAAGTCAAAATTTTTGGTTCACCACAAGGGTGAAGAGAATACTCTCCTATTCCAATCATTTTATCCCAAACATGCCAAGAATATTCAGTTACCCCTTGCTTTTGAAACCAAATGGCAAGTCAAGATTTCTGATTCACCACAAGGGTGAAGAGCATACTCTCCTATTACCAAAAGGCTCCAATCACAAGTTTTATGTGCCTATAAAAGATGAACAACTAGTATGTGCCACACATGTAAAAGTGAAGAATAAGTAAAATTGGGTTTTTATGCATTTGGCAGCCCTGCAAACAATCGTTAGTAGCCCTTGTGCATTTGAAGCTTTGACATGCGTTCTTTTTATGCAATGTTTCAATTTTTTTTCATAAGGATGGCAACCTATAATCACAACTTGTTAGCACCAAAAGTTAGTGTGAAATAACATAAAAATCTACAATAAAAAGTGGTGATTTGCTTCAAAAATCCAATTTATCTTCCAACTAAGTGCATGCCAAGAAAGTGCAAGTTAATCACAAATGTTCTCATTTTTACTCTTTGATTTTGACCTAGTCAACAAGATTGGACTTTTTTGCTATGATTTCAGATCCAAAAATAAAAATAAAAAGAACAAACCCCTATTAAAAATTAGAGATATTTCCAAAAATGCAAGAAATTTTAAAAAATCTCTTCATTTGCGCTCTAGAGATTGATTTTGTCAAAACAGACCAAATTTATCAAATCAAGTTTTTGATCCTTAATACGACTTCAAAATTCAAAACACAAAGAAAGAACCCCCATTATAATTGAAAACTCTTTCTGAAAATGTAATTTTTTCTAAAAAATATGCTGATGTGCGACCAGAAAAAACTTTTTATGAAAATAAAAGAAAATATCATAACTTTCGCAAATCATGTCAAAATACTCTAAAAATTGGACTAATACATTTTGAGCACATACCCAATGTGAAAAAAAAAATTTAGAACCAAACTCTAAGTGGTTTAAAAGATATGATCAAATATTTAAACCAACTAAGTTTTTGGCCTTCAAACCAATCTACTTAGGGGTTGGCCTTAAAACCAAAGTGATAATTCTACAAAAGTATTTGATTAGATTCAATATGCTGCTATAAAAAATCAGAGATGAAAAATAAAAGCAAATGGAGCTAGAAACTTGATTCAAGCCCCACGGTGGGCACCAAAAATGTACACTCGAAAGTGTCCCACTCTAAACCCTTCTATCCAAACGATTCTATGAGTTGGAATGTTCGGATGCCGACTTAGAGCTCGCTATCCACGGAGTGAAAGAGAGTATATTTCAAGAATAAGAAGGCTCTTAGATGAGCCTTAGAGATACTCTTATTGCTAGTAAACCATGCAATGGGAGGTTCCAAAGACAAGATGCAAGAATGCAAATGTCCCAAGGAGTTCCTCAAGGATGCAATGCAACTAAAGATTAAGCTAGCATGAATATGAAAAGTGCAGCTATTCTAAGCATGGATGAGAGTGTTACAATCCAAATACTAAGCTATGTGAGATAGATTATTGCAAAATAGAAGCTAAACTAACATGCAACATGAATCTAAATTAAAATGTCATGGTATGAGAGAATGTAGACAAGAAAGAGAAGTTCTCCACAAAGCTCCAAACAAACCTGTTAGAAAACCTGCAGCATAACAATATTCAAAAAATGAGGATTGAGGGGGAAAGCTCTCTCCCTTTTAAAGATGTATGGACGGTAGAGATCAAGATGAAGATGGTGGATGATCAACGGTGAAATTCAAAAAGAGGAGTGATCCATGTGCACACACAAGTCAACCAATAGAATATAAGTTGACTTGTCATATAAGACAAAAGTCTCACAAGCCTTTTCTTTTAATTGTAAAATAGAAAAAGGACTTTGTCTGTGCATTTTAAGTGGGTTAGAAGAATGGGGTGTTTTATTTAATTAAAAGGGGACATGTTCTTTTAATCAAATAATGAACTTAGGATAGCATAGTCAAACTATAGGTTATAATCAAATAAATTGATTATTAGCAATTTGGTCTAGGCAAATGATTAAATTAATTTAGCCAAAATGTTGAAAAGGGGGCTAATATTCTAGATGACCATTTTTAGGTGATTACAGTAGTCTCTCAATAAATAGGAAATGATGTAGTGCAAAAAATTATCGAGCAACAGAGAGTGGGTGTCGAGCAATAGACTGAAGATGTCAAGTCATAGATAGGCAATGTTGATCATTAGATAGAAAATGTTGAGCATGTAGAACATGACCCAGAACCTAAACAAGAAAGAGAAAATGAGCCTGAGATTATTTTCCAAGATGAACTTGTAGAAGAATAGAGAAGGAAACCACCCGTGCTAGAAAAGTTTGTTAGAAGACATCACAAACCTAAACAAATCATTGGTGATGTTGAATTAAGTGTTGTGATAAGAAAGAGACTCAAAGATGATGCATTCTTACTTTGTGAATTTGAGCCCAAAATAATAAAATATGCTTTAGACAATGAAGATTGGATTATGGAGAAATTTTCACTCCTATGGCAAGACTTGAAGGAGTCAAAACCCTGCTTTCATATTCAACCTACAAGAGTTTCAAAGTATATCAAATGGATGTCAAATCTACCTTTTTGAATTGTATACTTGAGGAAAAAGTGTACATGAACAACTTGGAGAATTTTGGATCAAGGAAAAAAGAATATGGTATGTAAAATTGAACAAAGCACTTTATGGATTGAAACAATCCCCAAGAGCATCGTATGAAATATTACATAATTATTTGGTGAAGATTGGTTTTGAAAGGACAAATAATAACAGTAATCTATATTTGAAGAATGGTAAGAAAAATGAAGTACTCTATCAAAAATATTTGTTGATGGCATTATATTTGGATGAAGAGAAGCATTATCCAAATCATTTACTAATGAAATGAAGAAGGAATTTAAAATGTTTATGTTTGGTGAAATCAAATTCTTTGTGGATTAAAAGTATGTGAATTGATGTTTGGTATTTTCATTACACAATCCATATACATCAAAAAGATACTAAAGAATTTTAGTATGGAAGATTCAAGACCAATGAACACACCTATGTCAATAGGACATAAGCTATTTAAGAATGATGAATCTGTTGGTGTGAACTAGACCTTATACAGATCCATGACTGGAAAATTGTAATATGTTGTTCATAGTAGACTTGATATTGCATTAGAAATTGAGATAGTTACTAGATTTTCAGAAAATCCTAAGGATATTTAGGCAGTGAAAAGGATAATGAGATCTCTAAAAAGTATAGAAGACTAGGGATTGTACAATAAGAGAAGTGATAGATTTGAATTGAATGTATTCACTAACTCAAATTGGACAGGAAATATTGATGACAAAAAAAGAACTAGTGGAGGTGCATTCTTTCTAAGAAAGAGATTGGTGTCATGGACAAGCAAGAAATAGAATTCTATTTCCCAATCAACAATTGAAGCCAAGTATGTGGCAACTATAGTGAACTAGTCAAACATTATGTGGATAAAGCAATTAATGAAAGGTATGAAAGAGGAAATTATAGATCTAGTAGTTATCCATTGTGATAACACAAGTTCTATAAACATTTCAAAGAATCCAATAATGCACACTAAGATAAAGCACATTTCTATCAAGTATCACTACTTGAGGGAACTAGTTCAAGACAAAGAAGTGAAGCTAGAATATTTGCACACCAAATAAAAAATTGTTGACATATTCACAAAACCCTTACCTAAAGATGCTAATGAGTATAGAGGTAAATTAGGGGTGATTCCCCTAAACAAATCTACTTAAGGAGATAAGGTGCATTGCATCAAATGTGCTAACTAGAATATCTTACACATTGATGCAATATAACTCTACTTTGGGAAATGCCTAAGGTAGATAGTCTAGTACAACATAATCGATATATAGGCAGGTAACAGATATTAGCCAGACATGAAAAATCTACATAATTCAAATTTATGAAGAGATTGAAGCTAAGAAAGCTAAGTGTTTTTGGTATTGTTGTCAAACTCAAAAAGCTAGACATAGAGATATAAAGAATATACATTAGAAGCAATATACCAAAGAAGGAGAATTAACCAAAAGGAGAGATAGAAAAAGACAAGAGTTATATCAAAGAGGGAGAATATGAAGATAGAGGAAGATCTGATATCTCAGGGGGAGAAAATATTTTTGGATTTTATGCTAACGAAGTGAGATACATTTGATACATTGAGATATTGCTAATATTGACATGTAGAGATGTTTCCATCAATGCCAAAGAGGGAGATTGTTGGAAACTTATAATTGGACCAATTATTGTTTTTCCATTGATGTCAAAACTACTGATAAGAAATATTGCTACCTAATCTAAATGTCATATCTATTTTATTGATGAAGAGGATTTGAGGAATTGTTCATAACAATAGCACCTAGAGGGAAGGTTGAGTTATGAAAAGGAAGCTATGATGGAAATTTGATTAGTTAGACTTTTATGAGACAAAGTGATTAGTTATATCAAGAAAGTTAAGCTAAGCTAAACAATAGAGTAAATGGTTAAGGAATGTCAAGTGATGCTAGTGTCAACCGAGCCACAGTAAGTGTTGAGAAAATCTAGTGTTGACCAAGCATTGGTATCAATCGAGCAAGATAGTTGATGCCAAGCTAGAATATTTATAGCAATCAAGTGTTAAGTGATGATCAAGTGTCAGAACTTAGCGATGGTCGAGTGTCAAAACTTAGTGATTTCCAAGTAATAGTGTTGAGAATGAGTTTGAGGAAATCATGATTCTCGGCCAACTCAATTGATTTCTTGGGAGACGTAAATTTTTTGAAGATAAGATTGATGAGTTAGATCATTAAATTAAAGGTGAGGATTAGGTAGAGACCTAATAGATAGATTCCAAAGAAGTTTCTAGAGGAAGATCAAGATGGACAAATACAATAAATTGTGTGGAACTTAATCATAAAACCTAAGATCTACAATGATTGTGGAAAATGGTAAAGAAAGAATTACCTATTAAAGGAGGTACAAAGTCGAATGAATAAGTGTCAATATCTATGTGAATGTGTGTGAGGCGAGTACAAAAGAAGGTTGATAAGAGATGCATAAGTGCAAGAGTGAATCCAAATCTAAAGGAGATTATTTACACAAATATTGATGTTGACAAGTGAATCTAAGTAGAACGCTTAAGTTTTGTTGAAAGAGAAAGATTGATTGCTTAAAGGGTTGCCAAGATAATTAAGAACAAAAATAACAGTGGAGAGCTTATCAATGAATCAACACATGAACTAAATAGAGATCTAAACTTGTAAAGTGAGTTGTAATCATACAAATTAGAACCCTACTATTTTCTTTCTAATCATTTTAAATAGTTTTTATTTAAATCCTTTTAACTAAGGTTGACCTAATAGTCATTTGAAGGACGTCATAGTCTATGTAAATCCTTTAACAAGGTGATATTCTAAATGGAATGATAAAAGTCCTCTAAAAAGGCCACTCTTGATAGGGTGATTAAATCCTCTAACCAAGTCATATTTAATAGTGTGTATTGTAAACCTTTAATAGGGTTGGCCCCTAATAGAGCTCACTTTGAAAGAGTCAAAAAGTAGCGACATGTTGCTAGTGGTTTTTCCTAAATTGGGTTTCCACATAAAATCCTAATGACAAACTTGTGTTGAATGCTTTATGTGCTTTACATTTTATATTCACTAAAGAATTTTATGTTTGGAACAGTAATTTTGGTTTATCAATACAGTAGAGACCAAGCAATAGTAGGATAAGCAGAATAGTAAGAGTTTTATGTTTAATTGTTCAAATGTTACTTATGGACCTTGAGTAACTAATTCACCACCCCCCCCACCTCCTTTTAGTTAATCTAAACATTTATAACAAACCTCTCTTTCTAACATTGTGTGGATTATGGATGGTGATTTTGATATGGTGGAAAGGGCCCAGTAAAAATCTAGTGGTCTAAAATTTGAATGGAAAGGTAATGAGAAATGTTTTTGGAATAGATAGTTGGGAAATCTTAATCTCATGGACCCTCTTGAAGGACTCAAGAATCAATCTAAAGGCATATGGTTTACTTGGTATAATTTTTAGAAAGGGTATAAGTTAATCTACTCCAGGTTAGATAGAGTTTACTTTAATAAATATCTCTTCAGTTGCACCAAATACCCTAATGAAAATCTTGTAAAAGTCTTACCTTACTCTCTTTCAAACCATCACCCTATTTTGACTAAAAATATTTAACTAGGTTGTCTCAACTCAATGGTTAAAAAATCCAATTCAGTTTCCCTTAATGATTCCCTTCTTGAAAACCAAGATATGTTAGCAGCTATCAAAATTGTCCACTAATAAAACTCCTCTATTTTTCATCATGTAGATCCTATCAGTAGATGGAATTTTACTATTAATTCTTGGCATAAATTATTCAAAATAGTAGGCAAGAAGAGAGCTAAAGATAATAGAGCCCTTGAGATTTCCCTTATCAACTACCTGCAGTTAGCATAAGCCTTGGTCTAGAGTCAACCTTCTAATTCTCAAGCTATGGAGCTAGTCTCTAAAATGAAACATTACCTCGGGAAACTTCAAGCTAAGAAGAATCAAGGAGCTAGAATAAGATCAAGGTTTAATTGGTTGAAGATGGGTGACAAAGATTCTAAGTTCTTCTTTAAGGTATTGAAATATAAGCAATCTAAGGACAAATTTGATTGTGTATGTGAAAATGGTACTACTCTCACCAAATTAGAAAGCATTCACAATGCTTTTTCCCAATAATATAAACTTATTTTCACTTCTAAGGATGTGGGAAATAGCATGAAGGGTTCTAGGAATAATATTCAAATCATCATTCCTAAGAGGATTCTAAACCTGGACTCTGCCCAACTAGCAGAATAATAGGGAGGTTGGATAAACTAATCGCTGGTTCATACTCTTCGTCTTCTTGTAATACTTTTAAGTTGTCTTCCCCACACCACTTGCCACCTATAAGACCCTATTTGTCTTCTTGGTCTCTCTATCCAATCCAACTACCAAGAAAGATTCACCAATCAAGTCAAAACTTGATGCATTATTGCTTCACTCACCATAGCCCTTAAAACACCATAAAGACTCTTAACCTCCAAATCTTGAACTAAGCCTTACAGAGGTGTGGAGGTATTGTTAAATACTTCAACTCAACCATCTAGGAGTATTAGAAGTCTCACTTGATTTATCTTCTCATCTGATTCATCAATTCTTTCCAAATAGGCCTAAAAGGCTACTAGCCCCAATTAGATCTCCTACAACAACAAAATAGGGATTTTCTCCCAACCCTTCCAAAGTAACCCTAAAACTTTTATTAGGATTCTTGGATCATGTTCCAACCTCTCAATTATTTTTGGGATCTTGGGTCACTACCTTTTGTATAGTACCCTAACTCAACATGAGTGAATTTAGGGGTTTTAGGGCTCCAACTAGCTATTCTTAGATGTCAATACCACCTGTCTTGGATTTGATTGTAATCCTTTTTATTACCCTAGAATTAGTACAAAGTCTCCACTTACCACCTTTCTTGTATTCTAATACCATTAGTACTACACAAGGGTTAATGCTCTATCTTGATCAAGCCTTGGTCTAGCAACTCCTGCACTTTTCTAGCCACTTATTGGTTTTGTTCTTGAGTGAGCTTCTAGGGTGTCTTTTTTCATAAAGAATTCCTTGGGATAAAGTCTATATGATGAAAAATAAACTTTTTATGAGGTAATGTTGTAGATGTGCTATCACTGATTATGTCCTTGAACTTCCCAAAAAAGTTGTGTACTTCTTAAGGTATTAGTGTCTACGTAGTCTTTTCTCCCCCTTTAGGTTGCACCATTATAGCATATCCTTCACCTCCTTGTTGAAGAGTGTTAAAAAACTCCTTGTCACTAATTAATAGGACACTAGGATTCTTTTACTATGTTTACTCTTCCTCTATCAATGACTGTATTCTGAAAGTCCTTCCATCCTTCTTCAAAGAAATGGTGTTCTCCTTTCCATCATAGATGGATCCTCTATCATATTGTCATGGCCTTCCCAATAGGAGATGGGATGCATCCATAGGAAACACATCACAAATAAACTTGTCTTTATATCCTCTAATGGAAAACTCTACCCATGTCTGCTCATTCACAAGTACACTTTTCACCTTATTCAACCATGTCACCTTGTATGGATTGGTATGGGGTATCCTCTTGAACTTAAGCTTCTTTACTGCTTCCTTTGAGATTATGTTATGTATGGAACTTGAATCCACAATAACCTTACATACTTTACCAAGTATTTTACATGTTCTCCTGAATAAGGCCCCCCTTCTATGTTTTGGCTCCTCTTTGATTGGTTATCTGAGTAGAACCCTTCTAAACATTAAGTTCTCTCTCATCTTTGACTCAATATGGCTATTCTCTGGTGATTTAACACTTGATATATCCTCTTGAACATATTTTACTCTCTTCTACATGTTTGAAGGAGATGCTTTCTTAGGGTGCCTATATACAGGGTGACCCAACTACCCATAGCTATAGTACATCATGGTAGAAAAGTATGAGTTAATTTTTCCTGCACCTCTTTCTTTGTTAGAACCCCCTTGATTTCCTCTACCTCTTCCATGGTCTACTCTAGAAGTAGTTTCATTCCCATGATCTATAGATTTAGACTCTCCTTGATGTCTTGACTCAGTCCCTCTACCTCGGTATCCACCCCTATGACCTCTTTTGTCTCATCCTCTTCCTCTTCCCTTAGAAATCTAATCATGTTTCCTTCTACTCTTATCTTCAACTTTAATAGCTAATTGATAGCATTGGTGTATTGTCTTGGGATTGAGAAGAGTCATCTCTTCTTGTATACTCCATTTCAACCCATTTAGGTATCTAGCCACCTTAGAACTTTCATTTCAACTATATTTGATCTCATGCATGACTTTTAGAATTCCTCAATATAAGAATTCACATCAAGATCCCTCTTTCTAAGACTTTGTCACTTCTGATGCAATTGGATTTCATAATCCTCTTGTGTGTATGCCTCTCTCACTTTGTGAACCATTCCCTTCTAAGTGAAAATTGGTTTCTTACCTTCCTTCTCTCTCTCTTCCTGGATGAGCTTCCACCTGTATATGAGCAATGTTAGTATGCTAATAGAAACCAAATTTAAATAAAGCTTCTACAAACTAAACAAAATTCATAAACTTCAAGATAGACTAAGATGAGCTCTTAATTGAGAATATGAGCCATTAATGGGCCCTCTCAATGAGAAGCTCTTTTGTTGAGTAGCTTTGTCTAAATAGATAGGATGTATGCTCAAGCTTTATGCTTCAAAAAGGGCTTCAAATGGAGTTGGAATTTGGGTGTGAGTGTATTGTTTTGATGTAAAATGGCTTCTTAAAATGGCATTATGACTTTACTTCATGGATTGTGTTATTTTGCAAAGGGGAAGGATCCAATTTATAGGCAAGAGGCTTGAGGGATTGAGGGCTAAGATGCAAGGATGGGAAAAAGCTCATGGAGGGCTCAGATTGCATGAGAGGAGAGCACATGGATTGTGCTTCCTTACAGCCAATCAGGAAGTGACACATGTCACAGGGTGAGAGGATGGAGGAAAGGGGAAGGATGAGTCAACAAAGGAGGCTCAAGGGATAAAATCTTCATTAAGACCCTCATAATGGCTTGTAAGAGCAATAAAAGGGCTTGGAAGAGTCATTTATGGCCTAGTGGGCTTCATAAAGTTTTATGGTTGAGATATTTTGAGGGAGATGAGAGCAATTTCGACTTGGGCTTGAGTAGGAGGGTTTTAAGCTTGCTTAGGATTGTGCAAATGATTAGAGGATGGATTAGGATGATTTAGGATTAGCTTAGGGATAGGCAAGTGGATGGCATTTAATGAGGGTGGGTGAAGGAGGAGATATTTGTTAACTTTGGCTTGGGTTAGTAAGTTTTAACCCATGTTTAGGGAATGTGACAAGGTTAGGAGGGGATTAGAATTAGGTTTAAAGACATCTTCTAGAAGAGTCTAGACTTTGGATGAGGATAAAGACTTTTTAGAATAGTCTAGAACTTCCTAGGATGAGGATGAAGACTTTCTAGAAGAGTCTAGAACTTCTTAGGATGAGGATAAATTATATTTTAGGAAATAAATAAAGTTTTATTTATTTCAAGGTTTGGGTTGAGGAGATATTTATTAAAACTTTTTTAATAAACATGAGGATTAATATTTAATCTTAATTAAATATTTTGAGTTGGGATTAGGGGTAGGAAATGATGGGATTAGCCTTTAATCAAAATTAAATAAGGATTAGAAGATTTTGGAAGAGGTTAGTGGTCTTAAAGAAATTGGCCAAGTTTTGGGCAAAAAATAAATTTTTTATTTATTTTGGGTTTTTTGGTCAATTTATTAATTAAATAATTAATAAATAAAGAAATAATGTTTAAATAAGATTTAAACATTTTTGGGAGGGGTTCCTTAATTAAATATTTTTAATTAAGATAAAGGGATTTAATGGCATAAAAATAAATTAAATAATTAATTAATTAATTAATTATAAATGATGATGTCATCAGGAAATTTTCAAAAAATAAAAATACTTTATTTTCTAAAGGTTTTTAGGTGTCTACATTTTGCCCCTCTTTGATGTGATGTCGCAAGTGGCATGGCATCAAAGATAAGAAAATAAGATGCCCAAGGCTAGAGCAGAAGAGGAGAGAATGGACTGTGAGATGCCCCCTCAAGAAGGCGGCGAGGAGAGAAAGCGAGGGTCAACGACTTCTTGAAAAGTACAAGAATCTGATATGAGCAAGAAGACTCAGATTGGCAAAGAGAAGGGGCTGAATTAGCTCAAACTCTCACTATGGGAGAATGATAAAGGAGAATCAGATGCACAAGAGGAAGCAAGCTTAAGACTTTAGGGAAGGTGGAGGATGAAGGAGTGGAGCGCTATAAAAAGGAATCCAGGATAGGGAGATGGATGAGGGGATTATAAAGCTGATGCAATATGATTTCAAAGAGCTAGATTGGCGGAAGATGGGTTTCGAAGATCCCTAGGACTAGGATTGTGGATCTCGAAAGATGAGGCTTGGTGGATTGATTTGGATTGGTGGATCCCTAAGACTAGGATTGTGGATCCCAAAAGCTAAAGGTGAGGAGTGATTCAAAGAGATACTGATACATAAGCTGGGGTAGGAGAGACAAATGCTAGATATGGATGGGGGATAATGGAGATGAAGGAAAACCATTGAAGCTTTTTGAGCGGTGGGATACTTCAAAGAGAAGTACCACCATGTAGTTGAGCACTAGATTTGCTATAGGACTGTTGGTTAATTGCCAAGGTTACCAAGAACATCAAGGCCTTTTCACCAACTGTCCAGAGGACTGACGAACTAACTCAAAACAAACATGCAAGGATTGCCCCAGTATCACACATGAATCTCAAAGGAAGCAGTGTGGAAATGACACTGGGTAACCCACAAGTAGAAAAGAAAACAAGAAAAAGACATGATCAAGACCTTATGCTCTGATTGCCCCATTCACAGTATACCATGATATGGAAGATCGTGGCAACCTTGAGGAGGGAACAAGGAGATTGCTTGGAAAATATATTTTAAGACCCAACAGGGAAGAATCCAAATCAAAAGAAAGAAAAAATCCAAAAGAGAACCGTTTGCCAACGAGATGGGTAGGACGAGGTACTAACGGACCAAGATTAGACATGAGGAAAGCTATATCCTGCAAGGACCTATCGGAGAGCACCTAAGCTGGTGGATTTGGATGAGTGATGCGTCTGGCAAGCTAAACTAAGAAAGATAACACTTTGGTGACAGGAAATCTAGCTAAAGGATGCATTGGAATAACTAACCAAGATGTGCGATGGGTGCAAGATGTTGATCAAGGACGAACTGACACGAACACTGGATAGATACAATGGTACTAAGCTAAAGAGGATGTACAAGCTAATGGACCAAGATATGTTACAAATGTACAAGTTTGTTCATTTTTTGGTTTTTGTGAGATGGAAATGTTTGTGAAGGATGGGATGTCTATAATAGGTGATAGGTGGATAGGTAGATGGTTTCCAAAAAGCTTAAGTGAAAATGGGGGTTTGTGTGTGCACGTGATAGTATACAAGCTAGGATACAAGATTATTTATAGGCTGGAATATGGTACAAACTTTGGACAAGATTCGGATATACAAGGTATGATACAAGATTTACAAGGTATAATACAAGCTTTGGTACAAGATTTTACAAGCTGAGGTAAAATATTTTACAAGCTATACAGGAGGTATTTACAAGCTCCATTAGATTTTGGATATTTGGTTGGAACACCAAGGGAACAAGCAGGTGTTTTATTGGATGGTGGGTGAATGGATGAGGGATAGGATAGTGATATATAATGGATTAGTCTTAGTACACAAGGCGCCTGAATTACCAAGTTTTCACCAAGGTACCTATCCAAGGCACTTGAATTGCCAAGTTTTCACCATTGGACGCTTATTTCTCCTTACTATTTTTTTTTTGTATTTTTCAAAAGCTGGGTATACCAAGGATCTTCAAGCATAGAACTTCTTGAGATGAATGATGTTAGTAGGATCATTCAAGAGTTCTCCTTCTGGTGTAGATAGCTGATAGGCTCTGGAGCCAAAGGAAGCAGTGACAACTTAAGGACCAAGCCATGTAGGTTCAAACTTGCCTTTCTTTTCTCGATCTGCTTGGACTTTCATGTTTTCTTTGAGGACCATGTCACCTGACTGAAAGTGTCATGGAAGCACCTTCTTGTTAATATTCCTTTTGAGACAAGTTTGATAGACTGTGAGATGAGCATAGGCTTGTTGTCGCTTCTCGTCTAAGAGATCTAGTTGGGTGAGCCGAGCTACTCTGTATTCTTCATCTGATATTTGCCCTTGCAAAGATATGTGCAAGGAGGGAAGTTCAACCTCTATAGGTAGTACCACTTCGGCACCATAGACTAGGGAGTATGGAGTTGTTCCTATGGATGTATGGAAGGAAGTTTGATAGGCCCATAGGGTTGGATTTATTTGTAGGTGCCAATCATGGCTAGAATCATTGACAACTTTCTTTAGGATTTTGAGGAGGGTTTTGTTAGTTGCCTCTGCCTAGCCATTACCTTGTGGGAAATATGGGCTAGAAAAGTGGTGATGGATGCAGAGGGAAGTGCATAATTCTTCCATGTTGAGATTTTCAAAGTTACCTCCGTGGTTGGTGAAGATGGTGGATGGGATGCTGAAGCGGCAAACAATGTGGTACAAGATGAACTTGGAGACCTGAACTCCTGTAGCTGAGACTAGGGGGACTACTTCCACCCATTTAGTGAAATAGTCTATAGTTGTTATTATCCATTTATGTCCATCAGATGAGAGGGGTGTGATAGTTCCAACTAGATCAAGGCCCCAACAAGCGAAAGGCCAAGGTGGTGTAATAGGCTGTAGATCCTGTGTTGGAGCGTGCATAAGATTTGCATGCTGCTGACATGGGAGACACTTTCTAACAAAGTCACAGGAGTCTTCTTCAATGGTAGGCCAATAGTAGCTTGCTCTAAGGATTTGTCGCGCTAGAAAAATACCACTCATGTAGGCACCGCAAAGTCTAGAGTGTACTTCCTTTAACACCATCACGGCCTCGTTTTGGTCTAAACATTGAGAGAGAGTATCGTGATAACCCCGACGATATAGGGTATTGGCTATGATAACATAGTGGGATGATTTTTGAATGAGGTTCTGGTGTTGGGTACGTGTGAGGTGAGGGGATATGATACCATCGTTAAGGTAAGCATGAATCTCATGGTACCAAGGGGATTGGGGACCAACCAAGATACAAACACTTTTTGAATCCTCATTCGCATAGGCAGGTATGAGGAGTTGCTCCACTAAAAACTCATACTGTGTAGCTGCTTGGGGAATTTCCAAGAGCGAGCCTATAGTAGCCATAGCATTTGCTACTTTGTTCTGTATTTGAGGAACTTGTGTAAATTGAAGCCTTGTAAAATGCTAGGTTAGCTGATCAACTAGCTCTTTGTAGGGTAATAGCTTTTCATCTTTGGTTTGATATTCATTTAGGGCTTGCTTGATGATGAGCTAAGAATCACCAAAGATTTGTAGCTCAGCAATGTTCCATTCTGCAGCTATCTTTAATCCTGCTATAAGGGCCTCATATTCAGCTATATTGTTGGTGCTAGGGAATTATAGCTTGAAGGCTTTTGGAATGTAATCTCCTTGAGGTGTGACCAACAATATTCCTACCCCTAATCCATGAGATGTGTATGAGCCATCAAAATAAAGTTTCTATGGGGTTGTTCTTCAATTAGATAGATATGCTCATTTGGAAATTTTGTAATCAATGGATAAGCATCTATTAGAGGTGCATTAGCTAGGTGATCTGCTATAGCTTGCCCTTTGATTGCCTTTCTGTCCACATACTGGATGTCAAATTCGCTAAGGAGCATAACCCATTTGGCCAAACGGCCTATAAGTGCTGTTCTAGAGAGCATATACTTGAGAGGGTCAATTTCAGAGACTAGTTGGATGGTATGACTTAGCATGTAATGGCGAAGCTTTTGAGTTGAGAAAACAACTACCAAAAAAACTTTTTCCATAGGAGTTTAATTGAGTTCATAACCAACTAGGGTTCTACTGATGTAGTAGATGGCTCTTTCTCTGTTGTAGTCATCGAGCTGTGCTGGAAGTGCCCCTAAAGTAGTAGTGTTGCTAATATGTACAAAATCAGGGGACGACCAAGAACTGGTGGAACCAAGATAGGGGGATTGATGAGATACTACTTGAGATGGTCGAAGTTGTTCTGACATAAAGGATCCCACTTGAAGTTCTCATCCTTCTTCAGTAAATGTGAAAATGGTGTACACTTATCTGCAAGCTGGGAGATGAAGCACCGAACAGATTGAAGCTTTCCCTGAAGAGAACGAAGTTGTCACAGTGTCTAGGGAGGAGGCATGTCTAAGATAGCCTTGACCTTCTTGGGGTCGATCTCTATACCTTGTTTAGAAACTATAAAGCCTAGAAGCTTGCCAGATGTGACCCCAAAGACACATTTCTTGGGATTCAGCATGAGATGATATTTGGCTAACCTATCAAAGACTTTCTCCAGGTCAACAAGATGATCCATGAAGGTATGAGACTTGACCAAGATATCATCCACATAATCCTCCAAAATGCTATGGATGAGATCATGAAAAATGGCTTTCATAGCTCTTTGATAGGTAGTCCCAGCATTCTTTAGGCCAAAAGGCATCATGTTGTAGCAAAAGGTTCCCCAAGGGGTAGTGAATGTTGTCTTATGCTGATCCTCTTCTGCAATCTTGATTTGATTATACCCAAAAAATCCATCCATGTGGGACAAAATTTCATGTCCAGCTGTAAGGTCTACAATCATATCTATGTTGGGCAAGGGAACATCATCTTTTGGACAAGCTTTGTTAAGATCTCTGAAATCAGTGCAGATTCTGATGTCACCAGAAGGCTTAGTGACGGGGACCATGTTGGAGATCCACTCTGAATAGTTGATAGGTCAGATAACCTTAGCAGCTAACATTCTTTCTAACTTAGCTTTGACCAGTAATGCCACCTTGGGCTGCATTTTTCTAAGCTTTTGTCTAACAGGCTTGATTTGTGGATTGACTACAAGATGATGAACTATAAGCTTTGGATCAAGTCCTGGCATGTCCTAATATGACCATGCAAATCGGCCAATGTTCTCTCTTAAGACCTCAAAGAGGAGATCAGCTTGGTCTTGTGATAGGGATGCAGCAATGTGAACAATCCTAGGGATCTCTGAGGAACCAATGTTGACTTCCCTAGTATCCTCAATTAGAATAGAAGATATCTCTAGTCGTTATCTTGAGGAGGTAATGCTAAATCCTCATGTTCTACTTATGGCTCTAGATGTTCTTGCTAAGGGGTTCTCTTCGCTACCTTAGCTAGTCTCATATTCACCTTAGTTCTAGTTTTGGGTGTATCGGAACTAGGTTGGGGATTTTCTCCAAAATACCCCTTGGGATCTAGCTTGTAGATATAGGTAGAATCTGGCTTTGTTTTCTTGTGAGGTGTTTCAGCTCCCATGAATCTCAGAAGTGTTTCCTCTGATGTGAACTCATCAATGTGTATGATGCTTGGTTGGTCCCAATCTATGAGTTTTGGATGGGCGAGTGGTAGGTCAATGAGGTGGATGGATAGTTCTTGGAGAACAGAGTCTCTGAGGGAGATTTGGTCTAGGATATTGTCATAGGCTCTCTTTTCAACTTCCTCAAGAATGTCTTCAATTTTGACAAGGTTGCGATGAATGTTCAAAACAGCGTGACCATCTATATTGGTGCCCTTAGTGTTGGGTATGCCAAAGCCAAGACCTGACTTTGATTCCCACTTGTGTGCGTCAATGGGGCACTGCATGCCTCTTTCTTCTGGTCCTAGACCACCACCTTGATAGTTCCATTTGTCAGTGATGAGCTTATGTTCTTGGGGATACTTCTGGCTGAAGTGATCAAGGCATGCATGATTCCTTTGAGGTGCATCCTTATGTAACCAATTGTTGATATCTGGAGTGAGCTCCTCATGAAGAGGGATTTTCGAGGATACAAAGGTTGTTGGGCCAAACTGTTTGTATCAAGGAGGTGGAATCTCCTTAGCTTTGTGATATGTCGATCATCCATGGGCATGTGGATCAAGTGGGAGTGCCTCGACAGCAAATGCATCTGACAGACTATACTCTCCATAGCCCTTGTTATTGATCTTCACGGTAGATAGGGTAGAGGCAAGGATGGTTTCTAAGTCATTACAAGTGTGGGATGAGCTGGAGATGGATGTGCCGATATCAATTCTAGGGAAATGGTTTGTATATGAAGCTTCAACTACATTGCAGTAAGCAAAGGGTTCTGGATCGGCATGGATGGTTACCTCAGTACCTTGATGCAAAAATTTGACGCGCTGATGGTAAGTGGATGGAACGGCTTTCATGGCATGAATCCATAGGCGACCAAGGAGGATGTTGAATGGTAGGTTTAGATCAATAACATGGCAGAGTGTTTCTTGGATGACTGGCCCAACCTTGATTGGCAGCAAAATAGTTCCTTCTATGGTTCTTTCCAAGTTGTCATAAGCTTTGATGGTGATAACCTCACTGATGATATCTGCCTCAGTATACCCAGCTTGTTTTATGAATTTTAGGGTGCAAATATTCAAGGCTGATCCATTATATATCATTACTCTTTTCATGGCAAAATTGGATACCATGATGGCTATGCGAAGCGGAAGGGTGTGATCTGGCTCGACCATAAGTATGTCGGTGGGTTTGAATGATAGGGCACATGAGGATGAAAGGTGTCCAACAAGATTACGAAAATTAGTAGCATTGATATCAAAAGGGACACGAGATTCTATGAGAGCATTATCAAGGATGTTCTTGTACATAGGACTAGTGTGAAGAAGGTCTAAAATGGAGATTTGGGCTGGCATGTTCCCAAGGTGTTCCAAGATATTGTACTAGCTTTTTGATGGAGCTGATGGTGCTGGTGAAATGGGTGGGCCTGCGATGTTAAATCAGACTCTTCGAGTGGTGACTACACACTCATTGTTTGGTCTTTAGATATTGATAACATTGACAGAAGGCTCTTTATCAGATATACAACCTATGAGGCTACCATAGTCTATATAGGATGAAGTGTGGTCATTGTTCTTCCCATGCTGTTGGTTTGGCTGATGGTTGTTGGTGTTGTTTTTGTTGGTTTGGATAGGTGCTTTTCCAGGATTTTGATTGTTGTGAGGAGGAAAAGCATTTTGATAGATCTGTAAGCCTGCATTGGGAGAGGTTTGGGCACTAACAGTGATTTCCTTCCAATCAATGAGGTCCTGCACATAGTCTTTCAGTTTCATGCATCTGAGGGTAGTGTGACCTTTTACCCTATGAAATTTGCAGTACTCATTGTCTTTGTACCATGCAACTTTGGATTGGCTTGGGTCAATTTTCTAGGTATGAGGAAATTTGATGAGGTTTTCCTTGACTAATTTCTCAAAAATGACATCCAATGGCTCACCAAGGGGTGTATAGTTTCTAGGTGTAGGTTGGAATCTGGGCTTTTGTCTTGCAGCTACATTGATGGCATTAGCTTGATTTCTAGACCCTTGAAAGTTTGGTCTTGGATTGTGGTTTTGATAGCTGTGGTTATTCTTCTGTTGGTAGTTGATAGCTTGCTGATTGTTTGGTTGATAGGGTGGGTTGGACTGGTTGTGAGAAGGACCAACAATATTCACATGTCTGGTGTCAGTGATGCTATCTATTGCAACATGCTTTTTTTTGTTCCAATACCTAGACTTGTCATTAGAATGTGATTGATTTTGGTTGGCTTCCTTGTAAATCTTGACCACACCATCTTTAATGAGTCCTTGCTCAAGGATCATTCCTTTCTCTTTGATATCTTTGTAGGTCTGCAAACAGTTCATGGTCATGTGGTGAGCCAAGCTAGGATGGGCATTATCAATAAACATTTTCACCAAATGGTGCTCTAGCAAGGTGCAAGATATGTGGGTGGTAAGGGTTTGCCATCTTTGCAGATATTCGAGAAGGCTTTCTCCACCTTTTTGCTTAGTGTGGACAAGATCAACTACTGATAGCTCTGTTTCAACAAGATGGGCATATTGGGCTACAAATGCTTCAGATAATTCAGCAAAAAATTTTAATGTGCCATAGGGGATTCTATAAAACCATTCAAGAGCTGGTCCGACCAAGCTTTTGGGAAAGAGACACAAGAGGAAGACGTCATCGTATGCCACTTCTTGGCAATGCATGTAAAATTCTTTGATATGTGTGACAAGGTCTCCTTTTCCTCTAAATTTGTCAAATTTGGGTGTCTCAAAATGCTTGGGGAATGGTTTCATGGTAATGGCTCTGTCAAATGGGTAAGGGTACACATTCTCAAACTTGAAAGTTTTTGGATCATTTCCCTCTTGGATGTTCTTCAAAGTTGTTTTCATGGCTTCCCATTCTGAATTAATGGGTGATGGTTGGGGTGCCCCCAATGTAGGAGTTCCCTGAGGTAGGTATGTGCTAGATGGGGCAATGGAATATGGATGGCTTTGAGGTATGGGTTGGTAGGGATTGTACATGGCTTGGGAAACTGAATGGTGGATGATGGGTTTCTGAGGTGCAGGTGGCACATATTGTTGCATGTGTTGTGAGGCTTGCTTTTGATATTGGATTTGAGGTTGGGATTGAGGAACATAAGCTGGCTATGGGACAAATGGATTTCTTTTTGGAGGTAAGGTATAAGATGGTTGTGAAGCTTGGGGAAAGGATCGAGGAGCTTGTGGAACTTGACTTTGGATTTGAGGAGTTTGACCAATATATGTGGGTTGTGCCCCCATTTGGGAAGGTATCTACATGGCAAAGGAGGCCAAGTAATTGGTGGTTGGTGGTGGTGGATTTCCTCCTAGAAGTGGCATAGAAAAATAGTTGGTAATAGGAGGTAATGGATTAGTTGGCTGTGGAGGTGGTGGGAATTGAAAGCTTGGAAATGGAATTGATGGGGTTTGATAGCTTGGTGGTTGGATTTGAAAGCTTGGTAGAGTGGTGGCAGGGGCTTGGGTCACTTGAGAGCTGGGCAAAACATTTTGTGGGGAGTGATAGCTTTGTGGAGTGAGGGTAGTAGCTTGTGGATTTGTGGCTGATGGCACTGAGCTCCAAGGACTGAGTGGAAATGATGGAATCATGTTCTGAGCTAAGGTAAACAAGCTGGAGGTGATGAAAGCTTGATTACTTGGCCCCATGGATGGCATCCCTGTTGTATATTGTTGAGGTTGGCCAAAGATACTAGCACTGATTTGGGAGATGGGTGGATTTGGAAGGCTGGGTTGGGGCACAGCAGCAGCAATAGTGAAGGGAGTGAATGATGAGGTGTTTTGGGCAAAGGGGGTTTGGGATGGAGTGGTATGAACCAATGGTGGAGTGATGGTGGCTGGATTGGCTTGTGGAAGGGAGATCTCAACTTGAGTGGAGGATGGTATGTTTGGGTCTGTTGGATCATATGGGGTGGGTTGAGGCTCTTCTTTTGGCACATATTGAGGATAATTTGAATCATAAGAGCCTATGGGTGGTGGGAGTTGCTCAAACAAGGGGTGAGATGGATCTGATAAGGGGGGAGGTCTTCCAAAGTCGAAGGCTCCAATGTTGTCCCTTTGAAAGTTAGCCATGATTGTTTCCTTGTTTTTGTCTATAATGGCGTTCACCAATACTACATTTCTTGGTTGGTTCATGAAAGCTTCAATATCAGGAGGTGATGGTATAGCATTCTCTGGGATGAAGGATGGCTGAGTGCTCAAGGGGAGTGATGTCATTGGATCCAAATGATAGGGCTCCATTATTTCCTTCTTCTTCTTGCCTAAACGAGTGACGGGTGGCATGAAAATGAAAAATGTTCCTAGGGATGAGATGCAACAATGTTGATGGATGCAAAAGGGAGGAAGGCTTTTCTATGCAAATGATTTCCTAGGTTGAGGCAAAGCTATATGATAAAACCTAAGGAGGATTGAGTTGGGGATGGTAACTTCAAAGATATGTTGCCAAAGCACAAAAGGTCTGCTTTCCTATGTGCAAGCTTGGTGGTGATTGTGTCAACTTAAGGATAGACTAATGATCCTTTAGGAAGAACACGAGATTGACCACTTGTGGATCCCAACCTTTAGCTCAAGGTGATGAGGGATAACAAGTGGCAAAGCTAGTTTACCCTAGACAAAGCTTTATCAAAGGGATAACCTTGGTGAGATTGGTGGTTTTGAAAGATTTTAGGAATGGCAAACTTTTAGCAAGGTGACAACAATTTTTGAAGGCTTGGATGTGAAGATTTTGGATTGCTGGCTAGATGGTTTGGTCCTAAATGAGATGGATGAGCTAATAATGCTTAAGGGGATAACCTAGGATGGCTGACTTTTCTATAAAGATGACTCTAAGGTGAAGCTTATCCAAGAAGGTGTGGAGAAACAAGGGTGTCTAATCATAGAAATCATGCCTAGTTGGTAAGGCATAAGCAGGATTAACTCCTGGATGTTGGCTAAATTTGATGGTGCGCTCTAACCAAGCCTCTTGAAGTGCTTCGTTGGCAGCTTTATCCTCTTCTTTGTGGAGTTTGGCAATTTGAGGACTTGGTGTTAGTTCCTTTCTCTTGGCTAAAAGTTCTTGGTATGCCTGAGATGGTTTGAATTTAACTTTGTGGAACTTCTGTTTGGGTTTGGGTTGCTCTGACATCAAATCTTGAATCTACTTGGCTTTGAGAGACCTCAGTTATTTTTCTTCAACTTGTTCAACTTTTGGAATAGGCAATGACTGCGATAAGTGTACCCTAAGCTAGGATTGACCAAGTTTGGAAAACATTCATTCAACAAATAAAAAAGTAAGCAATAGATAGGAACAACCAGATAGAAGTTTTTGATTCTCAGAATGTGATACTTGCGCTGAGGAGTGTGTATGTTTTACAAATGTTTCAATCAGTCACTTCAAACACATTAACACTCTAGATGGTTGTCTACAAGGCTGACAATTGGTTTAGCCAGGAAGTCCTCGATATACCCAAAGATACGTGAGGCCCAAATCCATAGATGAAACCAACAAGATGTCACATAGCCGAGAGGAGCAGTAACCCACTTCTCCTCTTTCACTTCTCAAGGGTATAAAGTTCCTTGAGGCTTAGCCTGAGTGACAAAAATCTTGATTCCAAGAGAGGTGTCTTTCGATTCACCTCCCAATTCTTATACTCCACCAGAATGCTGGAGTTAAGGTCGTCCAAGGGGTGATGAAATCCCCAAGTAGGCCTCTTGAAAAGAAACAAAGTTTTGGATCCTAATCTTATGCACCCAAGATGGCCTCGAAAGACGACAAGGGGAGAGAAGACTTGGATGACCTTGGGCTAAAAAACACGCTTGTTCCTTTTCCAACTGACTCTTATGTGTGCTGATCTAGACTTTGCAAGCACTCATGTTTAAGATGCAAATGTTCAATTCCAACTTTGAAATGCGCTAACAAAGAAAAATCGATCGAAGAATGCGAACAAGAAGAAGAGTTAGGGTCAACAAGAAAGTAAACCCGCGCACCCAGAGGCCCTCCACGTCAAGTATCGATTAATTTCTTTTAAGGCATTCAAGAGTTGGTGTGATTTTGTTTTAAGCCCAAAATAAAGATGTGTGAAATTTGATTTCAAGCGCACGCTCGGAGGCCCCCCATGTCAAGATTTGTTCAAATTTTAATGCCCAAATGAAGTTTTAGCGAGCCTAATGTGCATTCAAAGAATTTTCTAAGTTAGAAAAACTAATAAAAACACAATTAAGTGAATTTGGATCTTTTTGGAGAACTTAACACCCTCTTAGGTGGTACCATCCCCATAGATGGTGCTGAGATTACAACCAATGGTTAAATTGATGGGTGATTAAAGAGGGTGAGTCCAACTACAAACTCACTCAAAGCGTCTTTATTTGGTTTTTATAATTTAGGAAGTTTCTAGAATGTAGATTCCTTTTATGCCCCAAAAGATGATTATTTGATCTATGGCATTCAAGATTGGATTTGTTGTTTTAATCATGCATTCATAAAAAAAAAAAACTTGATTTTAATCCATGGCACTCAAGAGTGATTTTAGCAACATGCATTCAAAGACAAGTGATTAAACATTCAAGTTTTTTTCCTTTGAGCATTCAAGATTGAGATTTTGTGTGTTGTTTTAAGAACTTTGAAGTGCTTTTTTTTAACCTTAGAGCATTCAAGATTGTTTTGGACTAAAAAGTGAAAATGACTCTTTGGACTTTGGTTTTCATTCAAGATTTTGTGTTCTAGTTTGCATATTTTAAGTCCAAAAATGATATTCCTAGATTGTTTTGATGCATGAAAAACCTAAGAAACATTCAAGATTTTGCAACAAGACATTTGTTTGGAAAAAATAACAAAGCTTTTAGGACAATTTTTGGCAACCATTTAGGACTCTTAGTTTTCATGAGATTTTTAAAAGAACTTTAAAATATTTGCAAATGAGGTTCATTTTATCCTTGATTGATGCTTTGAGTTTGATTTAGATTTTAGTGTGCACTTAGTGTTGATTTTTGAACCTTTTGAAATGGAAACTTGAAGTTCTTTTTAAATTCTCAAAAATGAAGTGTTCCTAACTTTGCATGAATGCATCTAAAACCTTGATGTTGCAAGGATGCAAATGATTGGATTGGTTTAGTTTCACTTGTTAAAAGATTTTTTCTTTTTTGCAATTTTTTAATTTTTTAATGGATTTAAGTATGATTTGGGGGTTCATTTTAAGCACTAAAAAGAAGTGTGTATGATTTTGCTTCTTTAAAAAAAATGGCCAAGATCTCCCACAAGAAGAAGAAGAAGAAGTAGATGGAATAAGAAGAATATAGGCAAGAAGAGGAAGAAGAATTCCAAGTGCTTTGTCCACCTATAAGCTTGAAAAATATGCAAATACTATGAGATAGACTATGAGTTCCTTTGTCTTCTTCATGCTCATGTGGACCTACAAAACCAATTTATACAATCCTACCAATCACAAAAACAAGCAAAATTAGCCAAAATTAGCAAATGACATACAAAACTTGACTAAAAAAGCTAATGAAGATGACCCATGCGGGGTCCCACCGGGCGTGCCAAAATGTATATGAGCAATGTTAGTATGCTAATAGAAACCAAATTTAAATAAAGCTTCTACAAACTAAACAAAATTCATAAACTTCAAGATAGACTAAGATGAGCTCTTAATTGAGAATATGAGCCATTAATGGGCTCTCTCAATGAGAAGCTCTCTTGTTGAGTCGCTTTGTCTAAATAGATAGGATGTATGCTCAAGCTTTATGCTTCAAAAAGGGCTTCAAATGGAGTTGGAATTTGAGTGTGAGTGTATGGTTTTGATGCAAAATGGCTTCTTAAAATGGCATTATAACTTTACTTCATGGATTGTGTTGTTTTGCAAAGGGGAAGGATCCAATTTATAGGCAAGAGTCTTGAGGGATTGAGGGCTAAGATGCAAGAATGGGAAAAAGCTTATGGAGGGCTCAGACTGCATGAGAGGAGAGCACATGGATTGTGCTTCCTTATAGCCAATCAGGGAGTGACACATGTCACAAGGTGAGAGGATGGAGGAAAGGGAAAGGATGAGTCAACAAAGGAGGCTCAAGGGATAAAATTTTTGTAAAGACCCTCATAATGGCTTGTAAGAGCAATAAAAGGGCTTGGAAGAGTCATTTATGGCCTAGTGGGCTTCATAAAGTTTTATGGTTGAGATATTTTGAGGGAGATGAGAGCAATTTCGACTTGGGCTTGATTAGGAGGGTTTTAAGCTTGCTTAGGATTGTGCAAATGAGGGTGGGTGAAGGAGGAGATATTTGTTAACTTTGGCTTGGGTTAGTAAGTTTTAACCCATGTTTAGGGAATGTGACAAGGTTAGGAGGGGAGTAGGATTAGGTTTAAAGACATCTTCTAGAAGAGTCTAGACTTTGGATGAGGATAAAGACTTTCTAGAATAGTCTAGAACTTCCTAGGATGAGGATGAAGACTTTCTAGAAGAGTCTAGAACTTCTTAGGATGAGGATAAATTATATTTTTAGGAAATAAATAAAGTTTTATTTATTTCAAGGGTTTGGGTTGAGGAGATATTTATTAAAACTTTTTTAATAAACATGAGGATTAATATTTAATCTTAATTAAATATTTGAGTTGGGATTAGGGGTAGGAAATGATGGGATTAGCCTTTAATTAAAATTAAAGAAGGATTAGAAGATTTTGGAAGAGGTTAGTGGTCTTAAGGAAATTGGCTAAGTTTTGGGCAAAAAATAAATTTTTTATTTATTTTGGGTTTTTTGGTCAATTTATTAATTAAATAATTAATAAATAAGGAAATAATGTTTAAATAAGATTTAAACATTTTTGGGAGGGATTCCTTAATTAAATATTTTAATTAAGATAAAGGGATTTAATGGCATAAAAATAAATTAATTAATTATAAATGATGATGTCATCAGGAACTTTTCAAAAAATAAAAATACTTTATTTTCTAAAGGTTTTTAGGTGTCTACACCACCATGTCAATTCACAACCTCTCAGCCTTGACTTTTCTACCCTCACCTTTTGTGCCTCTATGCCTCCATCACACTCAAAATGGTTTTCCATCCCTTCTATCTAGTCCATAACTAGATCTACCTCCATCTTCCCACTGAATAGTGGTATTCCCTCTAGTGCCTTCCCACTCATGGCTTTTAGTGCCTTCAAGAATGGTTCCTTTGTAAGTATAGGATTAGGTGTAGTTTCTTCATCCTCTATAGCCACCTCTTTCTTCTTTCCCTCAACCTTGCCTTTGACTCCCTTAGTCATTTCTTCCACTTGATCCAACTTTTCTTCAAATTGGGCTAATCTATTTTTGAGCAATCTATTTTCTTCTTCTTGCTTAGTCACCTTATTTTCTAACTCTACATTTGTCACCATTTTAGTTTCTCCTATAGGTTCCTTAGTATGGAACATTTATCCACAAGCTTAATCTTTAGAGGCTCTGATACCAATCTGATAGGGAGATTGGATGAGCCAATCACTAGTTCATGCTCTTGGTCTTCTTGTTAGACTTTTAGGGTGTCTTCCCCAAACCACCTACCACCTATAGGACCCTATTTGTATAAGGATCCCCTATTCCATTTATCCAATCCAACTACCAAGAAATATTCACCAATCAAGTCAAAACTTGATGCATTCTTGCTTCACTCACCATAGCCCTTAAAACACCATAAAGGCTCTTTACCTCCAAGTCTTGAACTAAACCTTATAGAGGTATGGATTTATTGTAAAATAATTCAACTCATCCATCTAGGGGTGTTATAAGTCTCACTTCATTCATCTTGTCATCTAATTTCATCAATTCTTCCCAAATAGGCCTAAAAGGCCATGACCCCCAATTAGGTCTCCTTTAGTGAGAAAATAGGGATTTTCTCCCAACCATTCCAAATTAACCCAAAATTTTTCTTATTATTCTTGCATCATGTGCCAAACTCTCAAGGATTTTTGGGGTCTTAGGGTCACCACCTTCCGTACAGTCTCCTAACTTAACTTGAGTGAATTTAGGGGGTTTCGGGCTCCAACTGGCTATTCTGCAAATTGGAAAATGTGAGGCTATAAACTACATTGGCATGACCACACCCTCTTCACCATACCTTATAAATAATCCTATATTCAATCCCCAAGCGTAACCAGGGCTCTAGTTATCCACTTCTACAAGTTATGTTGATTTCACCTTGGTCTTCCCTAGCCAGGCTCAGCACAAGCTCGCCTAGGGAAAGACTTTAGAAATGGTGTCCCTTCATTTGAGGGCCCAAGATTATATAAATTGAAGGTACACAAAGTCTACTCAGTATTCCCAAGGGTTCATTTATATTATATGGTGGGAAGGTGAGTTAGAGCTCCATCTTTGCCAACTACCTAGACAAAACCAACAACAGTGCAAGAACAAGAAATTTAACAAAATGAAAGTAATTGAAAACAAAATTTTTATCAAATGCCACATATAATTATGAAATCATCTAAGATACACACACCAAGTGTTATAGTAACAATTCCAATCTTCTAATCAACTATTGTCATCAAAAATCCACAAATTTACTTATAACTGCTTCAAAACTCAAATGTTAGAACTTCTATGTCCATACAATAGGTATCCAACCCTGCATCTTGGTCAGGACAAGTCTTTAATAGGGTATTTGATTGTATATTTTCCCCTTAGGGATCTTTCCCATTGAGTTGCAACTTTTTGACAATGTTGCTCGAGCAACTTTTCAAAGTTGCAAAGTTGCACAATGCAACTTTTACATCTTTTTGGCAAATTTTTCCTAACTTAGCCAAATGAACTCCAATTCTTCCCAAACTTAAGCAAAGACCTCCACTAATCTAAAAATATCATCCTAATCCATCCTAGATGCTACTGACCTCATGATGACATCATCATCATCCTTGTGCAATCAAGGGCTTTTACATCTTGTTGATCCCTCATTATTGCACTTACAAGTATCCTAGGACTCTTCAACTCACAACCTATTGTACTTCTACCATGGTCCACATGACCTTATGTAAAACACAAGAAAAAAATCCCTAAACATACACACACAAAAAATAAAAACTTGGATTGACCAAGCAATCCTTGGGTGCTCCTGCACCATAGAACCCATCTTTGTCAATGAAATCAATTGTGCAATTTCTATCATGAGAAAAGAAAAGACCACTGGTCTTGGTGGGCTAACTATAGAGATTTTATAGTGAATTTAGATTTGATCTTCCCAATACAAAAAGAAATGTATGATTATGCTCGAGCCAAAGGTGCTTTGGGGCAAGGGACTAATGCGGACCTCTTCAAATTGCTTCCCAAAGGAGGCAATAAAACCCTTATCAAAAATTGGAGACCAATAACACTCCTTAAGGTTTCTTACAAGATTATTGCCAAGGTGTTGGCTTCTAGAATTTAATATATTCTACCCAAGATTATCAACCCTACCTAGATCAACTTTTTCAAAGGGAGATTCCTTCTAGATAACCTTCTCTGCTATTGGGAGACCATCGATTAGACTAAGAAGTCAAGAGAAAATGTAGGGATGTTGTTGATTGACTATGAAAAAGACTATGATAAGGTTGAATGGGGGTTTATCTGATGATGATGGAAGCCCTTGGCTTCCCCTTAT
This sequence comes from Cupressus sempervirens, assembly GCA_028749045.1. NCBI lineage: Eukaryota > Viridiplantae > Streptophyta > Pinopsida > Cupressales > Cupressaceae > Cupressus > Cupressus sempervirens. Next base: position 533,224,611 of record CM053783.1, on the reverse strand, counting down.
CCTTTTCTCACATGGTGGGAATTTTTTTAAAGAAAGAGTAGTTGTAAAAGCTAATGGAGATAGACCAGATTACTTTGAACTCTCAAAATTGATTAGGAAATGTTGTCATTTGGCTTCCACTCTCTTTGTCATAGAGTAGACTCTCTACATTATTTACTTAGAGATAGTTCTTTGTCTCCCATTGTTCAAGGCCCTAGCCTTCCAAATAGAGATATAATTTTCAATGTTGAGTTCACCAATGACACAAATAATCATTTTGCCCTCAAAGAGGAAAATATGAGTCATTTGATGACTAAACTAGATATCTTTTGTTCAGCCTTTAGTAGAAAAATTTCCATCACCAAATCCATTTTATTGGGATGGGATTTTCCTCCTCCCCCCCCCACCCCCCCCCACCCCACCCCCCTTGATGTTGTAAGTTTAGTATTATTTGAGGGGTCTTAGCCATGTTGTGAGGTACCTTTGGATCCCATTCATTGTTAATCCAAGCATTAATGATATGTGGGATTGGGTTAGAGAGAAAATGAGTGCTAAGATTAGCAAATTGAACTCCTATTTATTTATGGCTAGGAGGGTGCAAGTATGTCAAAAAATTCTCTCTTCCTACTTAGTGTATTTCTCATTAGCATGGCTATTTAATGTTAATTAGTTTAAGTTTTATAGAAAATTATTCATGACTTCCTATGGTTTGATGAAAAAGGGGAAAAAATCATGCAATCAAGTGGGTTAGTACACCAAGGGAAATTAATATGGAGGAGTAGGCTTGAATGATCTGAGAACTCAAGGCATAGCCTTGGCAATAAAATGGATAGCCAAAATAGTTAAGGGAAATGAACCTTAGAAATTTATTATTAGACATAATTTGAGAAGTGGACACTCTTGTGGACCTATATTCTGGAGAGATCTAGGCATGTTATATTTCCTAGCATTGGAAGGTAAAATAGTGGTAGGGGGTTCCAATGTGTTTAAGTCACTATGGAAAAGTTGGGCAAGTGTGAGACCCCTACTCGATTCTATTTAGAAGATGGAAGTAGGTAACATTTAGGATAGAAAGAGATCTATTTGGTGGAACTTGAAGAGAAACTATAAACCTCTTTCCCTTGTGCAAGGATGTTTAGCATAGAAGTGGGCTAAGAGGGGCATAAGCACTTTTAGCGACATCCTTTGCAATGGGGAGTTGTTAAATTGGGTGGATTTGATAGATAAATTCAGTATACCTACATTTCAAAGGAGATCATATTATCTTATCAAGAGTGCTATTGAAGGCTCAATTGTTAGACTTGAATTTTTCTCTCCTCATTCTTACCTCTCCTAACTATGGTGGGCTGACTCTTCCCCTCTGCATCTTATGAAAGCTAAATGCGTATAATCTATCCTTTCCTCTAGTGTTGTCATTCTTGGTCACCTAAATTCTTGTTCAAACTTATCCCTTACACATGCTAAATGGAAAAATATTCTTTCCAATCTATGGGTTAGGCCTATTCAACCTAAGGTTACTTGCTTCTTGTGGAGGATGTTGATTAGTAAACTACCTTTAAAAAAATTGGTGGGGGAGGGGGGGGGGGGGGGGGCAACTTTTTATTAGATAATATTATTTTCATAAAATTAGTAGTAATAGCAAATGGTATAATGTTTTTTGGTCTATTCTTTCTTCTATTGTGTTATTGTTCTTTGTAAATATAGGAATAATGACTTATTTCATGGTAAAGTTAGATGCCTTACTGAGTCTTTGAAGGGTCTCAATTTTTTTGACATTGCATTACAAGTTACTACAATTTTCAAACTCAAGGAAGATCAATTCTACTAGTTTTTGGAGGATGGGAAAGGTTTATTGGATTAAAAGGACTAGGTTTACAAATATACTACTCTAAAAGACATAAATAAAGGTAACTCTATGGATGTTTTTAACATCCCTTTGGTGCAACTTATCAAGAAATTCAAGGATGAAGGCAGCTAGAAAATGCATACTATTGATAGAGAGGTCCCAGCCAACCTTTTCATGCCCTTACCAGTGCACTTCACTACCTCAGATTCTAGTGAAGAAGAATAAGAAGAAAAGATTAAATCTTTCTTTGTTTTTGTTATGTATTAAGATCTAAACTCTCTGTGGCAATCAAAGTGGCTGATTTTTGTAATAAAACTAGGTAGTATAGATATAGTAGATGATTAGTGGTGTTTTTATTTTGACATTATGATAATGTAAAACTCCTTCATTTCTTTCTTGATATGAAATACAAAAGAAAAAAATGTTCTTATTCCCTTCTCTTTCATGCTTTTTATAATCAATTTTTGAATTTTCCCATTGATTTCTTAAGCACACGCGTATTTACTTTGGATAATGAACATTTCATCTTAATCACATGTCTTTTATTTTACATAGATAATTAACAATTTAATTTGGAAAGAACAAGTGGCTGGTGTGTTTCTAGGAGTGTTTCTCAAAGACTTTTTTTTGGGCTCATTTGATTTTGCACTTTATACTCCAATTAATTAAGTGATATGTGTACCAAAAATTTTTTAGTAAGATCATTTACAACAACCTTAGGAGCACTTCTAGAGAGGCTTGTCCTTTGAGAAGTGTGTCTCCATTAGAGAATGAGCTCAAATACATAAACTCCCTGGTCAGTGTATAAATAAAGTACTAAAAAAACTCTCGCTTCATCCTCCCAAGCTCGGGTGATGTGTGTTGATAGTAGTCCGAGGTAGGAAAACTTTCCTATAATTTCTGCATGGTCAATTAGGCTCTTTAGTGAATCATGTACATACAAACTAATTGAGAGGACTTTATAGGCCTTATTATGAACCACTATAGTAGCTACCCTATTATCCATGGTATTTTATCTAATATTGGAAGGGAATATAAGGACACAAAACTTTAATAGAGAGAAGCGAGTCATCTCTTCTAGGAAAAGGATTTTGAAAATAGAACCAATTAATATGTATGTTTTACAAATGTTTTCCACAAGATCAAATCACAATACTGATACTTCAGTCATACACTCTACATAATGTCAAATTGTGTAGGTTCCTTAGTATCATTTTCACACTAAATCTTTTTGGACTCATGTGTAATACCAAGGAAATCTTTGTGTGTCTATTCTGAGTCATCCTTATGTAATGTCATGAAAAGGCCTTGACATTCTTAGTAACCTTGGAAAGTCCCTGACATTTATATATCAAATCAAGTTCTCAAACTATGTGGTAGTAATCCTTCATAGTGTACCCCACGCTAGAGATTCAAAGGATTTGATCCCCTCATCCAAAAGGAAACAAAATAGAACATTTCTTAGAATCTCTAAAGACCCAAAAAATTAGTTGATCCAAACAATCCTATCAAAATAGTCCTACAATCATGATCCTACAACAATCCTACAATCCCCAAAGAAATCCCACAAATCACTACCCTAAGGATTTAATTTAGAAAGAGAATTCCCCAATTTATCCGACCACAAATCCCTAATTTTTCAATCCCCATGCTTCAATTTGTGCAAGTAATTCTTCCCTCACAATCAAGGTATAACCGGTGAGTGATATTTTCTATTTAGTTCTATTTGTCATTCATTGCACTACATTTATTTGCACATTTAACTTACTTGCATTCATTTAATTTATGTATTTTCATTTTAGTTAGGTGCAAATAATTTATTGCATTTAGTTGCATTAAATTCATTTCATCTTAACTTAATTGCATATCATTCATTTTTATAAAGTACTAAGTTTTCTGGATTCGATTGTGTGTGTTTATTTATCATCAACATTTCAGATCACACTACATGATCCATCATCAGGATGAGAGAGTGTAGGATAGTAAGATATAGATCTCATCCTAATGATGGATCATGTAGTGTGATCTAAAATGTTGATGATAAATAAACACACACAATCGAATCTAGAAAACTTAGTACTTTACAAATGGATTGTGGAAATCTGTTACTATTAATTCATTTTTATGTTAATTGCACTAAGTTGCATAGCATTCATTTTTAACGAAATTAAGTTGCATATCATTCAACTTTAATCGAATTAAGTTGCATACCATTCATTTTAATTTCATATATTCATTTTAATTTGTACTAAGTTTCCTATAATTCATTTCAATTTATGTATAAATGCATTTAATTTATTTTCATCTTACAGTGCATTCAGTTGCATTTAAATTTATTTCATCTTAATTGTATGTTGTTGCATTTAGTTTATATTACCTCTTAAGGTACATTTAGGTGTGTATTAGTTATTATTCATTGCATTCATCATTACCATTCCACTCATTGCATAGTAAGTCATGTGCATTAATTTTTATATCCATAATCAAACCATTAATCATTTTTTCATTTGTAGGATCATTAAATTGATTTTGCATTTAGGTTCACTTTTAGCCAATCAGTTTAGGTGTGTGCAAAATGTTTACATTATACATCTACTCATATAAAAGTAAATCTTCACAACATCTCGTATAAAATCTCATAATCTTATAGAAATAGAACATGTGCATCGCATTTTGTATCACCATATAAATACATCACAAATAAGATTACATCACATCACATAAACCTGCATAACACATCACACACAAGGCATAAATCGCATAGTAATAATCAATGCATCACATCCTATATGAACATGTTAGAAATATACATCATAAATCATATAGATAACACTGCATCCTCCAATCACACATGTCAATATCACATTAGATAAGCACCATAAATATAATGGGACACATAATCTACAACCACACATCATATCCCATCCAATCAAGCTCATCTATATATATTCATATACATATACATATGTATATATGTATATGTATACACACACTCACACCCACACACATAGATGTGTGTGTGTGTGTGTGTTTATGTATGTATGTATGTATGCATGTATATATGTATGTACACATGTATGCATGTATGTATGTATGTATGTATGCATGTATTTGTATACGTATGTATATCTATACATATGTGTGTGTGTTTGTTTGTATACATATACATATATGAGTGTATATACACATATATACATGTATATGTATATATATTTTTATATATACATGTATATGTATATATATTTATATATATACATTTGTATATAATTAAATATATTTATATATACATATATGTGTATATATATATGTATATATATACACACATATATGTATATAAATATATTTACATACATATATGTATATACATATATACACATATATGTATGTAAATACAAATGTGTGTGTGTGTTGCATTTTGGGTTAATATACTTGTATGTATGATGTATTTGCATGTACTATATGTTTTTAGGGGCACATACCCCATTGTATCCGGTGGACACTTTGTTGTTTGGCAAAATGGATAGTTAAGCAGTCATCGACATGGACACGGTTGTGTCATTTCATAAGCATCATTTCAAATATTATAAAGGTAGCTTTTACTTATGTATCTGGCATCAATCATTATATGGAACATTACTGTCATGTACGGAAAGAATTTGATTAATGAATAGTATTTTACTTTGATAAGTTATTATATGTTTATTTCCTCTTCACCTACAGGCTAAAAATTTGGTGTCATTGCTAGTTAGAATCCAAAATAGTATGGAAGGCAAAGGATAAATGGGAATAACTGTACAAGACAATTGAAAAATAAATGAGGATGAGAAAATAGAAATTCTTGAAGGTGAGCATGAGGAAGCCCAAAATTTTCACATCCTATAATTCAAAGGCCTTGAAATCTTTGTACGGAGAGAAGCTGTGGAGAACAAGGTTACACCAAAAAATGTGTGGGATGTTATACACGCAAGCCCAAAAAATTTAGACCAACTCATCCATCTCATCGCACAAGCATACTTGGTGTAGAAGAGACGCCAGGAGGGTGTGAGGAACATCGCCAGGAGACCCTCAAGAATTTCTATGAGGAGAGAGATGCACAATGTCGCAAAATAGAACCATGAGCTTTTGAGTCATGGAACCAAGAGCACTTGAGTCTACAATTATCACTTGAGTCGACACATGATGTATATAGATTAAATAAATAAAAGAGCATTCTATTTTGTTTTGTTTTATAATGGTATATTTCAAATGCCCATTCTTTTAAACAAAAATGTGAGCTTGAAGGAGGATGTTGAAAAATTACAATCTATGCAGGGGGGTTTAATCCAAGCCAAGAAAAGGTGGTAGCTAAGAAAACTTGTCAAAGATTAGACTATGGGGCAATCAAAGGAATCATCGAGGGTGATTGAAGGCAATCGCGTGAAAGGCACTAGAATTGTCGAGGGGTGCCACATTTTTCCAGAATGACAAGTACAAAGCATTGAGGAGTTTCTTGAGGAAACATGACACAAATTAATAGTGTTGGAAGATAAAAGAGAAGATTTTATGCACTCATCCTATACACCACTATGAGAGAGATCTTGTAAAGAAGTAAGAAGGGAGGCGAGGCCAACAGAAGACACCAGGGCACAAGAAAGTGTTAGGACATTGCACGGTGATCATAGTAAGAGCCAAGATCAACTCCTAATAGTTCTAGGACACAACTGAGTGGTCACCAAAGGACGAGGAAAATAATGTCTCAAAAGAAAAAAAATCCTAAAGTTCATAGGTGATGGGAAGGAAGACCCCGTATGGCATTGTCATATAGCAAAACCATCTAGACCACCAACTTGGTCACCGACACCAATGATTGGTTGAACCAGTTTCCAACCAAACTATAGGGAGTGGCCATAGATTGGTTCTCTGACATGGACAAGATGAATATGTCCACTTGGGATAATCTAAAGAAGGAATTTCAAGCAAAATTTCAATTGCTACGAGACGACAATGAGTTTGTCACAAAGATCTACAATTTGAAATAACAGAAGGACACTGTTCAAACCTACAATCAAAGGCTCAAAGATCTTCTTAGCCAAATGGGTACTCAACCTATAGATGAACTAAAGAAATTTTGGTTTTTCAAAGGAATCCATTGGGCATTGAGAAGGACAATAAAGATAGTCCCACCTGTATCATATATAGATGCCTGTGACATGCCCTGAACTTAGAAAGTGAGGTCAAGACAAAAAAGAAAAAAGAAGAAGAAGAAAAGTAAATCTTCCTCCTCCTCTAAGAATGATGAGTCCTTTGATGAGGAAACTAGTGTAGATAGCAAGGAGGAACCTAGAAAGAAAGTATAGGCCCTCCAAAAGGACTTGAAGCAAATGAGGAAAGAGTTTAAGTCTATGAAGAGAGCCACTGGTCACATGGAGAGAGGAGAAATATGGTGTACGGATTGCAAAGAGAAAAGCCACCCAAATGGAGCGTCCCCTAAAAAAGAAATGTGTGATATCTATCAAATTTTGGATCATTCTAAGGAGTGCCCATTCAACATGAAAAAATATTGTTCACGCAGGAACAACCATCCACTTTGGACACCAATAATGAGATCCAGAGCAACAAAGATGCCACATCTAGTAGCTATAAAAACAACTACAGAGGAGGATGGGGTGGCAATGACAACAGGAATTGGATAAAATATGATTCCAAGGGAAGTCCCATAATCTAATGTTGAGCATGTAACCAGTGGGGCCACTTTGCTAGAGAGTGTCTAAAGAATGAGACTCAAAAATTATGGTGATGGTGTGGTCCAGGGGACCACAAAAATGCTAATTGACCAAAACAAGTAAACCTCATTAACATTGAAAATGAGGAAAAAGTTTTGGTTGTCACTTGCTACTAGGCTAAGTAGGCCACCTATCCTGACCCTCGTATAGAGAAGGAAAGACAATGGGAGGCATAAGAAGATGTAGAAGGGGAAATGAAGGCTACGAAAGAGATGATTAGAGAAAGAGAACAACTTGGTGAATTAGATGCTACAAATGGAGGTGCCTATTAGACTTAAAGACCTATTAAAAATGGTATTGCAACTAAGGATGGCATTATTGAATGCCTATGAAAATCTGTCAGAGAAAAAGAAACAACCAAGGTACTAGAAGGGTTAGCCATAGATCCCATTTTGCTAATAATAAGCAATGATCGACACCCAATAGTGGTCGAGATGGAAATCCTCAGAACTATCCTAACAGACACCATTGTGGATGGTGGGTGCAAGGTGAACGTTCTTTCCAAGGAGATGTGGAAGAAATTGGGAAAGCCTACCTTGTGGCTGCCCACATTCAACTTGCATGACACTGACCAACAAGGGATAAAGCCCCTAGGGACCTTGGTGGCTCAACAAGTAACCATCAGGACATAGCCTTTTATGTTGGATTTTTTAGTGATTCCCTTAAAGAAAAAAGATATGATGCCATTCTTGGAAGAGGATAGTTGGTGACCGCAAAAGTAAATCACAATTGGAAGGAAAATATTTTTGTCAATTGAAAGTGGAGGGTGGAAGTTTTCCATTGATCTTTGAACCTAAAAAGTAAGCGAAGAAATGGCATTGTCATCAGAGTCTAAGTTAGACAGGGAACATCAGACAAATGAGGGAAGAGCCCATATGGATCTGAATGACAAAGGCATTTTAGAATTGGAAGAATGTTCAAGAGATGAGACCAGTTCACTAAATGGACTTCTTTATTGGTAGATGGAAGATTATGAGCTCTTCCAATCCTATGTGCTTGGCACCAAGGAGTCAGAAGATGAGAAGGAGGTATTTCCATAGGAGTTCATGGAATACAAAGAAGGCAATGCGAAGATCAAAAAAAGTCTCATCCATTACTTTGAAGGGAAAGCTATAAGATACGAAGAGCTATCAATAGAGGCTACTAATCTTGGTGATATAGAGAATCCAAGGAACATACTGGTGAGAGATGACTGGAACTCGGTACTAAAGGTCACAGCATTTAAAATCTTTATGGAGTATAAATATGTATTTGCATGGACTTACGAGGATTTAAAAGGGGTCCTACTAGAAATGTGTGTCCACTGCATACCCTTGGTACCCAAATCTATACCTATATAGAAGCAACCATACAAAATGAACAAGAACTACACAACCTATGTCAATGAGAAAATACAATGAATGTTAGAAGCTGGCATAATATTTAAAGTTCAAACAAGTGAATGGGTGTCACCAATTGTGATATCTATGAAGGAGGATGGGATCCAAATCTGGATGTGTAGATTTTTGGTGCCTGAATATAATCACAATAAAAGATCCCTTCCCAATCCCATTCACCAACACAATTCTAGAAGAAGTGGCAGGACATGAGATGTATTCCTTCATGGATGGATTTTCTAGCTATAACCAAATCTCCATTGCTAAAGAAGATAAGCTGAAAACTATTTTTGTGGTGGAGGATGGAGTGTATGCTTACAACCAAATGCCTTTCGGATTGTGTAATGCACCTGCTATGTTTCAAAGGATCATTTTGCACATATTTGACAAAATATCAGTAGGCAACTATCAAGAATTTTTGGATGATTGGTCCATCTTCAGTGGATAGCACAACCATTTGAAGGAACTTTAGGAATGTATGGAGAGGTTTCAACAAGCAAGGTGGGCACTGAATCTTAAAAAATGTCAATTCTTGGTTCCTTAAGGAAAACTACTTGGGCACATTGTTTGCAAGTCAGGATTGAAGATCGACCCTAATAAAGTAAGGGTGATCATGGAAATGGAGGCCCCAAAGAAGGTATCTAGAGTCAAGTCTTTTCTTGAGCATATTGGATATTATAAATGGTTGATAAATAACTACACCCAAATTGCTCTTCCTCTGGACAAGTTGACATAGAAGGGAGAACTGTAAGTCTAGAGTTTAGACCAGGAGACTACCTTTACAAAGTTGAAAAATAGACTATTGGGGGCATCCATCTTGGCATACTCAAACTAGGACAAGGAGTTCCATGTCCATGTGGACACTTCAAACTTTTCCATAGGTGCAACATTGGCACAGACTGATGACCATGGCCTTGAACACCTAATGTATTTCACAAGTCAGCTACTATCAAAAGCCAAGAAGAATTATAGCACCACTAAAAGGGAGGCTCTCAGGATGGTATACTCAGTACAAAAATTTAGACATTACCTATTGGCTACACCATTTACCTTTTACATGGATCACCAAGCATTGATGTACCTGGTGAACAAACCAATTATCCAAGGAAGAACTAGCATATGGTTGTTGCTACTATAGGAATTCACCTTCACCATCATTGTGTGACCTAGAAAGAGTCATGTCATTGTGGACTAGCTTTCCCAAATCAGGTCCAAAGAGCCACCAGAAGGGTTCAATGATGATTTCTCAAATGCACACTTATTCAAAATTGTCATTTTTCTAGGATGGTACAAGTCTATCAGGGAATATCTATCGATGTCTCAATTTTTGAGAGAGATGTCGCCAAGAGAATGGTGGAAGCTAGTCTTAAGGAGTCAGACTTTCCAACTAATAAATGGTCTCCTATACAAGATGGGTCATGATCAAGTGATGCGGTGATGTGTAATGGAAGAAGAAGTGTAGAGTGTTCTGAGGGAAGCACATGAAGGTCTGGCAAGCAGTCACATGGGACCCAACACAATAGCATGGAAGGTTCTGCTTGTTGGGTTATGGTGGCCCACACTTTACAATGATGCACAGGAATGGGTGTGAGCTATGATACATGCTAGAGAATTGACAAACCACTCTAGAGGGACTTCAAGCCATTAAATTCATCCCATGCCCATGAATTGTTTAAACAATGGGGAATAGACTTTATGGGTCCACTAAAGGCAAGTAGGGCCCGGTGTTGTCGATATGTGGTGGTGGCCTTGGAGTATTTAACTAAATGGGTAGAGGCACAAGTACTACCCAAAAACTCCACAATAAGTATGACAAAGTTTTTGTATGAACATATTATCACACATTATGGCATACCTATCCAGTTGACAAGTGACAAAGGTGGTCACTTTGTCAATCACGTGATCAAATTACTAACAAGAAATTCAAGATTTTTCATTCTTTGTCAAGTTTGTATTACTAACGAGCTAATGGCTAGATGGAGGCAACCAAAAAAATCCTTGTGGCCATTATATATAAAACATGCAGAGTGGAATAGGAAAACTAGGAGGAAAAGTTTCCTTCGGCACTATGGGCTTACTTTACCACATTCAAAGTCACAACTGGACAGACATTGTTCCAATTGATGCTTGGCCAAGAAGCCATAGTAGCAGCCAAATTTATGGTCCTAATTCTATGAATTATAATAAAAAATAGACTTGGAGATATGGAGAGCCTATGTGAATGCTAATATCAATTAAACAAACTAGATGAACATAGATTAATAGTGCAATGGACAACAGAGGTAGTGCAGACCTGTCTAAAGGGATGGCATGAAAAACATTTGAAAAGAACAAGGTTTTAGTTAGGCCAACTTGCGATTCGGTACGATGGCTAAAACAAGATAAAACTAGGGGAATTCAAGGTTAAATGGCTCAGAGCATATAAAGTGAGAGAATTCAGTGATAATGGATCCATAAAACTATGGACCTTAGACAAGTGCAAAATCCTCAACACCATAAATGGATCGAAGTTAAAAATTTACCAGGAACAATAGGGAGGTGAAGCAAGGAATCATCATAAATTAGACTTCAATAGTTTTTAAAAAAAAAAAAAAAGGAAATTTCCTAGGGATATGTGGCCACAGATATATGGCCTGCTAACACATTGTCTTGCAGACATGTAGCCACAGACATATAGTTGTGAATAGGTGATCGCAGACCCATATCATGGATAATAAGTCATGACTACTTGTAGTGAATAAAGGCCAACCAAAAAGAAGAAAAAATAACCAACATCCACGACGAAGGAGAGTAGGTCCATGAGAAAGAAGAATGGAGTGTCCATGAAGAAGGTGTCATGTCCCTATGTAGAAAAAGATAAAGGAGCATTGTGGGAAATTAAGGAAGTGCCCAAAAATAGCAACATCCATGGAAAAGAAAGAACAATGACCTCTATGGAGAAGTTCCCATAGAGAGGGATGAAGGGCTATGGAAAACTGAAAAACAATGCCACAAGCAGGTGTATGAAAGGAAAAAAAATTCAAATCATAGCATCTATGGGAAATAGAAGAATATCTATAGGGGAGTAAAAGACAAAAAAGGAATTGTGGCTAGAGAAGCATTGCCATGGAAGACAAAAAGAGAGGAAACCCTAACCATTTTTTTGGTTACAGTAGAAGACAAAACAAGAGACCATTATGATGGAGTTTGTAGGGAAGAGAAGGTAGTGGAAAGACCAGTTGAAGGAAAATAGTATGGAAAAGAATGCAAGAGTGTTGGCTTTTGGAGTCTAAGTTGTAGGGCCAACAACATCTACCAACAAGAAATAGAAGGTGAAGGCCAACCTGTCACACCTCACAGTTTAGTTTGAAGGGTTGAATGGTAGTAAGTCTCAGAGATGGTGACAAGAGACTATAGATATAGATTTAATCAAACAAATTTTGAGATGAGTGCAAGTACATTGGGAAATACAACTCCCGGTATTCTCCATTCAACTATTTGAGTCAATCCTAAGAACTATTATAGAAATGTACAACAAGAACAGTAGAATAAGTACATTTTTGTACAAGACATAGCATATAACAGTATCTTTAAAACCATGAGATTTTAGTAGGGTTTTTGGCATTCCTGGTTAAGGAGGTCACAAAGTGGTGACCAAGAATCACAAGTTGCTACAAGAACACAAGGAATTTTGGGTAATCTTCGTGGCCCATGACCTCACACTAGAGGAATTGGAGTCTATGGTGAAAGGTACCAAGAGCTAAGGACTATGACGAGATTTCATCTGAGAAGGCCATTAGCGATGTATTATGGATGTAATTAAAAGCGGGTTGATGGGGGAAAGTAGGGCCTCAGATATCACCTTGACTCAAGTTACATTCATGAACAACATCATGAATGGTATTATGTATGATTGGGCCATGGTCCTCACAGAAAGGATGAAGGAGTTTATGACATTATAGCATCAAAGATTTTTATGCCACTTCATGCCATTAGCTTGTTTCTGGAAGCATCCCTTCATCAAGTTCTAGCAAATGACTTTGAAGTTCCAGCGAGGGAAAAATTGGCACCAGGAGAACCTCCAGTATTCTACTAGAGGCATTTAGATGCAGGTGGAAATGTGGCCAATTAGAAGAGGGTATTGCAGGCATTGGAGGCATAGGAGGACATGGATAGTGGAAGGGAGGAAGCCATAGATAAATGGGGCCAATTCTGAGAAAGAGAGTACCTCGATAGAAGTTGGGAGCGATGCAGTAATCAGAGGGTCCACATTTTTCACCCCTTCCCAATTGCTAACTTTGGCACACTTGAGAGCCACTACCTCACTTATCCCTCCATTTGGCCAAAGAAATGTGCTAGTTATCATGACTCCACTGAAAGCTAGAATAGAGACCATAGATGTTATGACTTTACCAAACGTTTTAATAGATCTAGTTGCACCAGTAGTGCCAGCAATCGAGTTAGTAGAGATGCATGTGCTAGAGCCCAAACCTCAAGTTTGACTAGATGTGATCAGCTCTAAAAGTGTGGTCACCATATGTTCATCTTTATTGGTTGAGGCCTAGCCAGCATAGCTAGTTGAGAGTATTGAGAGGACATAGGTAGCACAACTCAAGAAGGTTGAGGTGATGGACAGAGCCAATGTATTTTTGAGACAGCAGTTTTGGCTCATTCTTCTAGAGGTCAGTCTCTCCATTCAATCCTTAAGGTAGGGAGAGGTATCCCCAAGAATAGCTACCATATTAGAGCCACAAGATTTTGGAATACCACAGTTGAGGATGTGCCCAGAGATGAGGAGGTGACATCAGATATGGACATGTCTACCATAGGAGAGGCAAAGATAGATATAGATATGGAGTGGGATATTAATGTTGTGGAAAAAGAGGATCATGGGTCACATGAGGATAGATGCAAGGCATACATTAGAACCATGGAGGTTGTGATGGAGAGATGAAAAACCATTGGATATCAAGCTTTGACTCATAGGAAGGAGTTACATTTGACTTGAGCCTATATTCAAGGGGTCTATCTTGAGCATTTTCACTCCTGCTTTGAGGCTAGGAGATGGCCAGCAGTGGAAACACTAGAGATGTTGGCTAATTGGGCTACAAAGCCTAAGTTGGGACTATGCAACACTACTATAGAGAAGCTAGCACATGAGATAGTAGGGGCGTATAAAGGTGTCTACTATGCTCATAGGTGTATAGAGGCAGATAGGGAAACAAAGAGGATTGTAGCAATGAGGTCTACGATAGTCGAGATAGAAGCTTGAGAGAAGGTAGTTGATGAATTGGTTAGCCATTAGGAAGCATGGGTAGCTAAGTGATCAGTGCTTTTGTGAGATAATGAGAAGGTTGTACATATATTGCAAGTGGTTGAACAAGGATTGCAAATAATTTAGGCCCAGGCCATGGAGGCAGCATTTCTCCTAAAAGAGGTAGTGGAAGTTAACACACAAATGTAGAAGAACTTACGCATCCACACTAATCAATTTTATGAGCTGCATTGGCAATAGAATACTTTAGGGAAATGACCTCCTCTCTACTCTATGTTGTTTCTATGTTTGTATGTTGTCTCCTAATTTTTTTAGTATTTGAATCACCAGGAGATGACTTTTCTATTTTGGGGGGATGATGTTGTCTAGAAAAATGGGTAATTAGGAAATTATTGGTGTGGACATGGTTGTGTCATTTCATAAGCACCATTTTGGATATTATAAAGGTAGCTTTCACTTGTGTATTTGGCATCAATCATTGTATGGAACATTATTGTTATGTATAGAAAGCTTTTGATTAATGAATAGTATTTTACTTTGATAAGTTATTATATGTTTAATTCCTATTCACCTATGGGTTGAATACACTTTAGTACGATGGACTGTGGGACATTAATGGACATTTATTATTCTTTTATGGGTGGAATGTATTATTTCATTCTTTAATTTCCCTACAAAAGAATGAAAGAATGCATCCTTCCCATGAAAGAATAATAAATGTCCATCAATGTCCCAAAGTCCATCATAATAAAGTTCCCATAGGATACAATGGGATATGTGCCCCTACAAACATATAGTACGTCTAAATACATCATACTTAAGTATGTCAATCCAAAATGTAGTATATCATTACCCATATGTACCTTTTTCTACATGTTGATCTATTAGGTCTATGGTTGGCGATGGCACTATGGCTAGATCTATAGTTGTGGAAACTTGAGGTGGACTTGATGGCGGTAGTGATATTATCAAAACCCTGAGAACCCTCTCTTGTAGCTTGCTTTGAGTAATCTAAATCCCTCCTAGCACCATAAATGCCCTATAATCACTTGTCTAGACAACTCCAATTTTATACCCTCCCACCTAAGCTCCCTCTGCTCCTCATCCCAAGCTTTGATCCACTATTATGTGCAATGATTCATGCCCTTTCCTCCAACTCTATCCTATCCTCTATGAGCCCCTTACCCTTAAGCTACTTCTGCTAGTAACCTCCATCCTTATCCATATACCTAAGATCCTTGATTAAGAGGATCACTTGTAGTGGTTTATCTTCTCTATTGGCACTGCAACATGATAATGAGCCCTATAAAATCCAACCCTCTCCCAAAGGTCCATAATCTCTACCTCCCACCTATCCTAGTCACATTGTAATCTATAAATCTCATTAATGTTTTTCTATGACCTCCCACCCTGCACCATGACTTGGGTCCTCATCATCATCCCCTCCACTAATTTTTTGTCTCTATCGATTCATTATTTTTCCCTCTCTAACTATATTCGATCCATTCCTCCATGAAACCTATCTCATTCAGATTAAAATGGGTCTCTCTCAGCCCACATATGGTTTATCTTTTCTTATGTATTCTTAAGTAACCAACTCACAACATTGTAAATCTATTGTAGAGAGGCTAGTCATATTTTCATCCCACTTTCCTTGCCCCTAGTTGATGATCCACCACCACTTGATCCCCCTATTGACACTTGAGTACTTGGTAGGACCTGTAGACAAAATTATTTGTCCACATCCATATGATCTTATTCTCTCTCCTCCAGTACCCTCTTTTCCTCTACTTAGGTGGACTCTGGACCAAAACCTCCCTCTTCCCCCTACTTAGGTAGCATATCTACCCTACCTCAACATCATCATTTCCTCCCTGGTCCTCTTAGATACTCGAGTGTTTGAGATCTCCCTATGGTCAAGGATTCTAGAACTAACCCTGATACCTTTGAGTAGACCCTACATCTTGCATCCCTCCGTACCAATCCCATGCAATAGCTTGTGGATCCCTCCACCTTGCTAGTCAACCATCATGTTCTATCCACTAACTGAACTCTCCTACCCTATCTTAGGTAAGTTGTCGATACCACATATCTATAGTAGGAATATCTTAGAATCATCCAAACTATCTCATAACCCAATCTGGTTGGTACTATTTAGCTATGTACTCCCACCAACTGAAGAAAAAAAAAAAAAAAACTAGGAGTGATAGTGTAAGATAGTTGTTGTTTCTCCTCTCCCCAATGTCCTAACCCCATGTATGGTCTAAAGTAAATGTTGTCTTTGATCCCATCCAATGTAACCTTGTAGTATTCAAGATCATTAGTGTGATGACCAGTGAGTGACTCAGGATAATTATAAACTATCAGATCCTTGACATGCCTATCTTGCCTAATGACCAATCTAAGCATTGTAATGTGTTCCCAAGATTGTACTTGTAGGAGCAAGGCAATTCCTATGCTCCATCAGTGAGATTCATCATTGTGATATATAATTTGATGGAGATATTTATATAACTTTGCTAACATAAGAGTGTCCCATGTTGCTAGCACTCTCATATCAATAATTTGAACTATGACCAGAATCAAAGTCAAGGTAATTTTGGTCCCTCATATGTTCAGGGCAATATACCCTGACACTAGCTTGCATATGTAGAAATGTGCCTATCTCTATGGTACCACTTCTAAGTATTGGTCCAACATGAACTATCATTGTTAGATCCTAAATAAAACTTTATGTCTAACTAACATTCACACTATTTTTTGTGCTATTAAACCTGTCATTGCATTAACCTTAGTCCCCTAGATCAATTGTTTGAAGATCATGTAGACATCCTCCAAGGTCACCGTCATCTCCCATGTCAAAGATAGAAGGTTGTCAACTCACCCTTTCATCACTTAGATAGTGATGTACCCATAGCCATGTAGGTACACCTATGAGGCATCTTATCAAGATACCCAAACCTAATGGTGTTAATCCTCACCTATTCCACATCCTTGAACTGGTCAGCTACTCTTAGTACTGATGTGTGTTGCTCCCATGATGCCAAGCAATCTATGGACCACTACATCCAAAAATTAATATCTGTCAACCTTACATTACACTACTAATTATCCTTACTAACTAACCCTATCCTTATATTTACCTATTTAAACCATACTCAGCCCATCCCACCCTAGTCTGGTCCCCCTTTCTTGGTTTAATCTTACATTTTGAACCCCAACATGTTATCCCACTGGCTGAGAACCACAATCCTACAAGAATTTGTAGACCCATTTTTTCTATCATTACAAGAACATAAACTTAGCCTTTACCCCTAGTTGTCACCCTAACCTTAGTCTCACATTGCCCCCTAAATCATTTGACCTAACAAGAATACATTCTTGCACCATAAGAATGCATTCCTGCTAAAAAGCCCACCAAGATCTATGACCCCATAGAAAATTCTCTGTAAGATTGCATTCCTACATTTAATCCTTGTCTCCCCTGACCATTCATGTTCCCAAAAATAATCTTTAACCTGCATATTTCAATCCATAACCCTCTAAAAAAAATCATGAAATCATAATCTTGTTGATCCCATTGGCGTTCTCATTGAACCCAAGCCTGTGAGAATGCAATTTTTAAACACCAAGATTGAAATAATTGAAAAATTTATGAATCACAAGGAAAAAAATTTAGGCTTTATTCTTGTTCCACCATCCCACATTCTTGACTCACCTCATCACCTCAACTTGGTGCAATGATCACCCTCCTCTAGCCATCATCATAGTCACGCTCAGAGCTCAAAGATAACAAGTACTAAATAAGGAAAATGAAAGTAATTAAGCATTTTCTAGCCCTTCAGGCCCTTTTATAGGAGCCCTTCCAAGTTTTTTTCCCCTACTTCCTTCCTAGATGACCCATTTTTGTCCACCCCTATTATTTTTTGCATCTTGGTCATAATTTCAATCCTATTTTAGCATTTCTTGATCATCTTTCTTGTCCTAGTTTTCTTTCTTTTCAAGATATTGTTAGGCCTCATTTTCTCTCCTCATTGCCTTTTGAAGGGAAATCATCTTATCTAGTCTCTCCTCTCTCTTTTTGAGACTAGGGAAACCTTGTTGCTTTAAAAATATTCTTCGCATCATGTATCTTTAAACTTCTTTGAAATAATATAATCCCAATACTATGTCAAAAAGGGGCAAAATGTAGGAGCCTAAATCTAATTACATAATTAAGTAATCTTATTTATTCATTTTATAAGGTATTATTAATTAATTATTTAATATTTAATTAATTTATGTTATCCCCTAGTTGATTAATTTAATTAATTGACTATAGTCTAATTAAACAATCAACTGATAGTTAATAGTTTATTTATTAATTAAATCCTTTTTCTTCTATTAAATTGAATAATTGCACTAAAAATATTTAATTTAATTTCCATTTTCTTCCTTTTGATTAAATAATCCAAATAATCAATCATCAAACTTTGGCCTAACCCTTAACCCTATCCTAACCCAGTGGCTCATACTCAACCCGACCCATTCCCCCATGCTAAACCTACTTGATTAGCTAATTGAATCTAGTTGATTAACCACTCCACTTGCATTTCTCTAACAAGCCCTCTTATCATCCTAATAACCCTCTAACCTAAGCCTAATCACCCCCTAATCATTGATACAACTTTAAACATGAGGATTGAGAAATCCTAAGTGAACTCATGTCATATCCCCACCTAAATGTATTAAAGTCCACCTTAAATGCCTCTTGCACATTTCTTACATGTTCATTCCCATAATTACTCATTTTTCCCTCACAATCCCCAAAATGGTCACATTCCCTAACCTAACCTTGATGCCCTCATATGCATTCTCCTTGTGACACTTGTCATCAAGCTATGCATTTAAGAAAATACAATTCATGTGCTTCACTCTCCTTGCATCCTAGCCACTCCTCAAAAACCCTCCATCTTGCATCTTGACCATTCATTACCTTATGTATTTTCCTATAAATTGAACCCTTTACCCTTCAAAAATCCTCCATCCTCCATTGTAAAGTTATAATATTCCATTGAGAAACTACTTCATTCAATACACCCTCATAATGCTAAAATCATTCCATAACTCCATCACTTGTTCTCACCATTTAAATCCATATTTTGGTATATTTAAGGCTTGAAGAACACTTGAAAATGCATAACTCCATCCTTTGGAAACATATCTTCATCAAAGGAATCTTGGAGTTTTGCTTATTGGTTTACACTGCTTTATTTTGTTTAACTTTTTCCATTCACAAGTGTTTATCTAGTTATTCATGTTGAATGCTTTGTTTAATCTTAGTATTCTATCAAACATTAACTTCTTAGGCAATACACCCTCTATGGAGTGACAATTTTGTGTGAGCTTACCAAGTAACAAGTTATGGGACGAGGTATAAGACCAAAGCCAACTTGTCCTTAGGTAGAATTGCATGAAGTATCTTCTTTGTGTAAAGAATTTGAACATACACTATATGTTTAGAAGATAGCTATTTTATATTGTCTAATTTTGTTTTCATGATTAAAATATAGAAAATCATCCAAGAACATTTATCATGATATCACAAAATTGAGGTAAAACAAGATTCAAAAAAGAGTAAAATAGTGCTTCCAGATCACACTCTAGTACGTAAGGCTTCCCTTCCAACACATATAGCTTAATAGTAGCATGTAAAAATCTTGTTTTTGTGCATAAATTGTTCCTTTTAGTGCATATTTCCTACATTCTAGCATATATACCTAGCAAGCTATTGGCAAGACTTTGTTTTGCATACTGTCGACATATGTAACAATTGTCACCGGGCAGGAATGTTTGGTCAATATTGCCTAAAAGAGCAGAAAGAAAAAACTCTCTACTATCAAGATCCTTGTAGATCAGGTCTCAATCCTATAGGGATAGGAAAATTTGGATGAGGAGGTGACTAAATTTATAATAAGGTGGGCGGGCACTTCAACAATTTCCTATGCATCTTGGTTTGGACAATGAATCACTTGAATATTAGGAAAATATCTAAGGACAGAACCAAGGAGTAAAAGGAAAGTAAATAATAGAAATTAAAGAGCCTACAAGGTTAGAGATTTCATCTACCTATAGTCTAATATTATTATCAAAAATACATGCTTGAAAGGTAGGATAACATTAATACATGCTTGATTGATTAATCTAACATAAATAAGTGTTATAAATGATATAGTGTCAAAGTAAACAAGATAATTTTGTTTTATCTGAGCCAAGAAAGATAATAGAAACAAAATAGAAATATCTCAGTACTCTAGAAGATAAATGGATCCCATAGAAAGAACTTCAAGATTCTTCTACTCAAAGCACAATTTATAAATACCAACATGCACTAGGTGAAACAACAAGAATTGCAGAAAAGGTAGTATTGATTTCATTCATAACAATGGTGCTACAATGAAATGGAAGATAAAATCATCAATTTTACTAACCCTAAAATAGTCAATAATCTACTTATTTCAAGATGAGTATCTCCAACTTTGGATAAGAAACCAATTTCCTGCCCTAACTAACTCATCTATCACCTTTATTGCCTAAATCTACAAGATCTAGTACTATCTTCATGTAGAAACAACTATGAAAGAAGAATTTACACTTGAAAAGCCACAAAAGGGGGGACTGAAAAGAACTGGATAATGGAAGAGGGTATTTCCCAAGGAAAATTTGATCCGTAGATATTAATCTTTACACGCTTTTTTCATCAAATCTCTTCTAGTTATCTCCTTGAGGCACCCACTAATTGATAAGAGCATTCCACTCCTCTGACAATTTTAATTGCATTGAGTACATGAGGAAATGTGTAGTTCAAAAAAAGGAATTTTTTTATCTATCATCATTGACTACTTGCAACATCATTGATAAGTCTGTCAGCGAACAATGACAGTGGAAGGCCAGACTTAGAGAGAATCCTAACACATCCACCCATGCATCAAGAGGACTTGAGTTTTGAGACTTCTGGACATAGAACGTTGAATACTAACTACCATGTAATGTAATCCCACCTGACCAAGTCACTGGGAAGAAGGGATCCTAGACCTGGATCTATACTTCATAGAGTTGTGGTAGATCTAAAAGCAAGTGAAGCTCCTTCTAAGTAGGTATTGAATTTGGCGTGTAGCAGGATCTCTCCATGATGAAAATCCTACATATAGTAGGATCCTTTTTATGAAACCTCCCATGTCATAGTACCAAGAGGGTCAGACATAGAAGGGGAAGCCTCATCAAACCCAAAAAACAAACATTTTGGACCTACTCTTACCGAGTGTTGATCATGCAAGCATCCTTTTGTTTGTTAACTTGTTGCTTCTAGAACTTCCTTTTTTTAGAAACCTCATCTCATGTGTTGGAAAGTAGTTCTTCCATGGTTTGGATTGTGGGACCTGATTGGCCTAAAACTCTTGGGAAATCATCTTCCCATCTTTGCTCGAATGTGCCTATTTTAGAAGGTGACAACCATTTGTTAGAATTTACATTGGTCCTTGTTTCACCATGATACCCTAAATCATTTGTGGGTTCTCCAAAGCCAATACCTATTAGCACCTATGGAGACCAAACACATTTTTTTTGGATCTTATGCTTTCCCATCCTCTTTAAGGAAAAATATGCCACATGGAGAAGGAATGCAAAACTCAAAATCCTAGACAAGAAAATTAACTTTTGACAAAAGGACAGAAGAATGGTATTCGGAAGTCATACCTTGGAAGCATGCAAACTACCTCTCACTAGCAGTAAGGGATGGAATCCCCACATCCTAAGAACCCATAATTTCAAATCTTGTGAGTGCAAAATAGATAGTTTCATACTTAACAAAATAATAGTTTTTTTTCTCTCCATTGAAAACCAAAAGTACATCTCCTAGACAAAACTTACAACAATGTGACTTATGACCTTAAGTTGTCCTTACATGATTGAAAAGACCACTATTCAATATTCACTCACTTTGGATTAATAAATATTGGGATACTTTGATATGACAACTATTTAAATTTAAAATACTAGCCAATTTATTATAGAAAACCACTACTAATAGTCATCAAAAATATAATAGAACTATTAGCACAACACTAACAAGCCATCACTTACCCTACTAAGACTAAGGTTGCACATGTGCATGTAACTTGTGATAACATACCCATATTTTCTATCGTTAAGAGCCATAACCACTAGCTAAATAACCATGAAGGCATGCCTACAATATATTGGCCTAGCCAAAGAAAACCAACTCAACTGGTGAGATCCTACCTCATGCAAAATCAAGAAAAAATAGGGTGCCAAGGAACACCTAAGTGGTGAAAACCATTCCTCTGGTAGGGAAAGCACCCAAGAGAACCAAAAAGAAATGAAACTACACCACTAAGAACCACAAACTCAAAAGGTAAAACAAAATCAAACCCACATTCCTAACAATAGAATGTACCCTACATTATGAATTTTGGACAACCTTGTGGTGGCCCAAAACTCTAAGGACCAAGTCAAACCCATTAGAAGAATACTAGCTTGCTCTACACACTAAGGGTGGAGCTAAAACAACTTCGCCCTTAACAAATGACCATACAAGCCAAAAACACAAACCTAACCAAAGAAAAAGTTGAGTGACCACCAAAACCATACCAAGAAGTGGTGCAAGAAACAAAATGACCATAAAAGGCACGTGCCTACAAACAAAAAAAAGAAGAAGCAAAGGGGAAAAACAACAACCTAGAGCACTAGAATGTAGAGATGTTGCAGTACCAAGATCTTTCCTCATTTGAACATGAACCAGAACTAGCATGACCTTAGAAAACACTTGCAAGTTTTTGAAATGACTATTTATAGGTGAGGTGACAACCTAAACAAAAACTTTTACTTACAGAGCACAATTGTGATTATCGAACAAAGTGACAATTAACCCCTTTAACCATATTAAATAACTCATTGACAATGATAATTAAAAGGGCACATCAATTATACTTTTCCTTCATTAATGAAATTTTGTCATGCATCCAAATTAGGACCAATTTCCTACCGATGGGAACAATTTCCTACCTAGTTAAAAAATTGGATTTCTCCAATACCACGAATTCCTACCATGAGATTGGGAATCCTTGCTTCCTTCTCCCACATAAAGGGGTCTAACATCCTAGACAAGGATGTAAAATCCTAAACATCAAAAATTTAAACCAAAACAAAAAAGCTCACCTCAAGCAAAGTAAAGCAAAAAAAAATGAAAAAAGAAGGTACCCAACTTATTGCTCACAAAAAATAGGGACAATTATGCAAAGCATAACAAATGGCAACTCAACTAGGCAAATACCTTGCATTTGAGAACTCTAGAACTCAACCTTATGAAATTACCAATGCCTTATTACCAAGAAACAAATCCCTTTAAACATGAACTCCAAATCCACAAATCCTAACTAACCATAATCCAGGAACTTTATCGATGTCCAGTAGTGTGCGATTTGGAAAGAGTTATATCCATTAATACCTAAAGAAAATGAAGAAACCAAGCTCACTCAAGAATTCCTTCATTTTTCCTTTTGTTGGATGATGTGCAATCTTCAAGTATCAAGAATAATTTTCCTTTAATTATTTTTATTATTATTCTCCAAGACATGGAAGGCAGTACTTCTTTCTCCGAATGGAAAATTTAATTTGTTCATTACAGCGGTACTTCTTTCACCATCCCATACTTAAGCACTTTCTCACTTTGGAAGGATAATGACATTCACTTCTTGGGATATCTCTTGGAATTAAATTTCATCAAGTTTGAGCAAGGTCAATCCATTCATTTTGTTCTTATCATGATTCTTCTCTTCCCTTTTCTTTCCAAGTTGGTCATTTGATTAGCATGAGACAAGAGCATAGTTGTCCAAATTCAATGAAGGTTGGCCATATCTTGAGTTCATACTTGTATTTTTCCCACTTCTAACAACAGGGAAAGAGGAGATCCACAAGGTGGGTACAAGAATATTCTAATACCATGAGACAAATTCCATTGAGTGACATAGTGTCATGCGAAGAATATAAAACCTACATAGAGGAACAAGAAACAAAATCCCCAATAAAAAGAAGCAAAACGAACCCAAAAGACCATTGACCAAAATGAGAAACAAGGACTCAGCCAAACTATTTACAAGGGCCAACAAAGAAAAAAGGGAAAATAAACAAAAAGGAAAAGAATTTATATGGCGAACCCAAGGGCACACTAGAGCAATATTTACAAGAAACTATGCATATGGTACAACAAAAGGGGAATGGACACCCTTATCCCACCTCCTTACTCAAAGTAACACCTAAGAAATTGTTCATTGATGGGAGACTAAATAGATTCTCCAATTAGTGAACTAAGATGGTGGGTATTAGCTCCATAAATTTATGCAATCTAATAAGGTCTGAGATAGAGTCGTTGGGACTTTGTGTGTTTCCTTTTCTTCTCATGCTCCTTGTCCCATAAGAGAACTAGGTTTGAAATATGAAAGCCCTTGTATTGGCCTCTTTTGTCACACCATCATTTGACCATTGATCTTTGTTTCTTGAAGTGCTCAAGGGCCATGTCCCTCTATTCTTTGAGGTGAACAAGATTGAGGAGATGGACCTCCAAAATATTGACCCTCTCATCAAAATCCCTCATGCATTATAGGAATGGAATCTAAAGGTTCATAGGGAATACTAAAGTTTTTCCATAGACCAAGTAGAATGGATAACTTCCCAGAGTGTCCTTAGTTTAAATATAATCCATCCAAAAGGAAAACCCAAACTTGTTGTATCAATCTTAGGGATTTCTCTCCAATATTTGTTTGGTAACCTCCAAGAGGTTCTTGTTGGTTGATTATATTACTCTATTACCTTGCAGGTAGTAATTACCTAAGTATTTCAAGGTAACATATTTTTCATAAACCCACTCTAAGAGTGAAATGGAGGAAAACATCGTGACATTATCACATACAAGGGTGAAAGGCATTGTAAATCTAGTGACAATTTTCTCCTCAATGAACTATATTACTACATACATCATATTGTTCTTACAAGGAGTAACTTTAGACCCCTCTAGGTGAAATAATCTATTATGGTCAGTACATACTAGTGTCCAACAAATGAATTGAGGTTTATCTCCCTAATGATGCCCATTGGGAAAATGGTCTAGCTTCAAAGACTTCCTGAAGGAGCATTGCAAAATTACACTCTCTTCAAGCAACAGTCTGGAAAGTGTGATATTTCTTCACATAGTTATGGACATCATAAAAATAATAGGGCCAGTAAAACCAAGCCCAAAGGATTCCATGGGTTATAGTGTTAGTTGAGCCATGCCCAATCCCAAACTATCCATGGAATTCTTTAATCATTTTCTTTGTTTATTCCTAATCAAGGCATCTAAGATATATACCTTCAAAATTTTGACAAAATAAGGCCCCATCCTTGATCATGAAGTGTGCACTTTTCAATTGTAGGGCACAATTTTGTGGGTTAGGAATCACTCTATTAAAAAATTGTGTAGTAAGAGCCATACCAGATAGGTTTACCATAAGTCTTGGGTTAGAGTTTCTACTATATATGTTTAGCATTATAATTGAGGGTCAGTAGAGGCCATGGTTTTTGATAGTCCCTACCAATAAAATAATTATATGGTTTTCATTTCTAAGTCATACTCTTGGAGAATGGTCATCCACTTCCCACACCTTTCATCAAGTTCAATTTGTATAAGAAATGATTTGACCACTTGGTCTAGAATTATTGTGTGCACTTTACTTCAAAAAATATAATGTTAGAATTTATTTACTTTCTTGACAAGGAAGAATTCTTGTTTTTCAAGGGTGGAATATTTTATATCAAAATTCTTGAATGAGAAACTCATGAATGCAATGGTTTTATCCTCTTATTCAATCTTTTGAGTCAATACGACAGTGATAGAGTGCACAGATGCAAAGAAATAGATGTAGAACAGGTGATCATAACTGGGGCTACCCATAATTAAGGCTTTTGTTATAACCTATTTAATCTTCACAAAGACATACTTTTCCCCTAGAATCCACTTTATCTTACTATCTTTCTTCATCATGTTGTTCAAGGATTTTACCACCTCGCTAAATCCTATGATGAAATGTTGAAAAAAGTTTATCTTCCCAGAGAAAGATGTCATTTCTTTCTTTTTTTTAGGCATCCACAAATTTTGAAGAGCCTCTACTCTATTGAGGTCAATAGTAATACCCTTCTCAGATAATATGTTTCATAGTAGTTTTCCTTCAGTGACCCTAAATATGGACTTCTTAGGGTTTAGTGAGATACCGAATCGGTGACATATTTTACAGATCTTGGCAAGGTGGTTGGGGTAGTAATAAATGTTCCTAGAAAATATTGTTAGATCATCCATGTAGATGATTATACATTTATTTACAAATCCCTTGAAGGTGATATCCATTACCTTCTAGAATGTGGCCTCGACATTAATCAGCTTGAAGGGCATAAATCTATAGGCAAATGTTCTCCACTTGGTGGTAAATGTCATCTTAAGTTAGTCTTTATGATTAACCATGATCTAATTATAGCTTGAATGTCCATCCAGGAATGACATCATTTATGTGGTATTTACAATCTTTAGGACCTCATCTAGTGAAGGCAAATGAGGGTTATTTTTCATTGACACTCTATTCAAGTTCCAAAAGTCTACACATAACCTTATTTCTCCACTCTTATTTCAAATTGGGAAAAAATTATCTACCCATGTGGTATGTTGGACATGGAAGATTATTCTTGTAGATAGTAGCTTCTAAACCTCTTGATAAGTGAAGAGTTTGAACAAGGGATTCACAGGCCTTTGTCTCTACCTGAATGGCTTGGCACTTGGTTTGGGGGGTAAATTTTTTGTCATCATGGACATTTTCTATCTTTTCAAATCTTCATAACTCCATGAAATCACATCAATATATTCCCAAAGAACAACAAGAATCTTCCCCTTTTCCTCAAGGGAAGAGGAGGTTCCAAGGAACATATTTTTCTTCTCGACGCCTGTCCCAAGGTTGACCTTTTCATATGCCCTCCCTTAGAGTAGGGGGACATCGATCTCTAACCTATGGGTCCAAGTCAAAGATATGTTCAAGCATAGTCATCCCTTTAAAGAAGTTTATTATGGGGATATCAAAAATCTCTCCTAAATTATTTTCCTATCTCGTGTCATCATGTGTCTCTTCTTCTAGGATCTAGTCTTTGAATACAACATTATTAGCCAAAAAGGATAGGATATTCTAATCATCTTAAAAAATCTATAATTTTTTAATATTATCTAGGATGGATCAATTTGCTACCATTTCCATCAAAAAGCATTGGAGGTGAGAACTAGCCATGGGTTCGTGAGTGTTGGTAGACACGAAAAGGGCATCAAAGACATAATTGCATTTTCGTGGGATGACTTTGGTACCAACAGCATCAAAATCCTTGATCAAGCCTCAAACCTAGGTGTAATAAGCCACTATTCATTTTTCATTGCATGTGTATTGGCTTCAAACCTATTTGACAATGAGTTCTGAGTCCCCGAGCACTCAAAGGTGGGTAACTCTTTTCCATAGAGCAAAAAGAAGACCTAAAAACAAGGCTTTGTACTTAGCTATATTATTTGTGCATTTTAATTGTAGTTGATAGGAAGTAAGGAAAAATCTCCCCTTTAGGTCAATCAATTCTACACTCGCACTTGATCCAATCTTAGCCCAGGATCCATTAAATTTTAAGGTCTAGAGACAAATTTCTACATGTGAAGGCTCTAAGGGTAGAGTAGAAGATATTACTTTGGGTGGAGGGGATTTTAACCCATCCTTTGATCTGGGGGATATGGGGGTGGGAGTTACCTCTGGAGGCAACACCAAAATGGGTCCCTCATGGTTAGTCCTTTAGATATGATCTTTGGATATTTGTCTTGGGTGAGAATTTCTTCTTATTTTTCTTCCCCAAAAATGCTAGAAAAGTGAACAAAAGCAATATTTACATAGGGATCACATTCCAATTTTGAGATACCTTTGCATTGGACTATACACCATGTATCAAATAAGAGACTAGATAAGGAAGCACGATCACCCTAAAGGTTGATGTCATGTTTCAACCAAACAATGAGGTCATGAATTCTCTATGTAATAAATGGGTCCTTGTCGGGGAGATTCCCTCCTGGAACAAAAATCCAAGGCTAAAGTCACCATAGCATGTTATAAGTTCAAGTTAAGAATAGGCAACTTCGCTCACCTGATCATAGTTTGTAAGATTCAATTTTATTCAAGGTTCACTATTAACCTTAATTTGATTTGATTTTCTTCCCCTCTCTAGGGGAGCCATGGGTTGAAAAAAATTGTATAAATATACCCATCAAGAGCCTTTGACAATTTTTGACTTAACAACATCCCATAAGTTTTGGGGATGTCCACCACTTGGACATTAATAACATTGGACACTCGGGGTTCTTGGGTGAGATGGGTTTGCACATTTTTTTAGCTTGCCCACCATTCTAATGACATATCAAGTTGCACTACCATGCCTTTGGATGGCGTGGGGACCAGTTTGAGATTCTTGTAGGTGGAAAGGGGCATGTCATTGCTAGAAGCTCTGGAGTCAACTAGGTAATTGTGCAAGTTTTTACCATAAAAGTTTTGGCTAAGTAGGAAGGGAGGATCCTCGACATTTCCTCAAAAAAAGATCGAATGGGCATCATTAAATGTTACATTCTTGGTAGCAGCTAGATTTATTTCATAGAAATCAAGTTGTTATATGAGGTCCTTCCAGTGCTCAGGAAAACTCAAAAGAATTTCCATCAAGGAAATTGTAGTATTGGTATTATTCATCACCCAGCTAGTGTCAAATTTCACTCTGGAGGGCCCAAATCTTTTCAACACAAAGTCATGAGGATTTTAGGTTGGTCCCCATGGGAGGAGGTGGATTTACATTGGCATGAGTATTACGTGGTATAGAAATGTTCTTAGGTAGGACTAACATTGTAAAGAGACCCTTATTGAACTAGCTCCTAGTATTGTAAGGGGGTTGTGAGTTAGTGAAAGCTATGGCCTCATAAGTAGGGATGTAGTCATCAAAGAACCCTTGGAGGACAGGCTACTCATCCTCTTGTTCAACCTACCCATAAAAGATAGTTTTGTAGACGAAGGTAGAGTTGGAAGGTTATGTCAAAGTCTTTGGAGGTTTCTATTTAGATTGTCCTTGTAAGTCTACGTGGGAAATCTAAATTACTTTCTCCAAGGTGGCACAAGTGGCCTTCCAATGTGATTTGGTATCATTCACCTAACACCAATGAGTTAAGAGG
This sequence comes from Cupressus sempervirens, assembly GCA_028749045.1. Taxonomy (NCBI): domain Eukaryota; kingdom Viridiplantae; phylum Streptophyta; class Pinopsida; order Cupressales; family Cupressaceae; genus Cupressus; species Cupressus sempervirens. The sequence continues at coordinate 533,195,084 of CM053783.1, read as the reverse complement.
TAGAATTCTAGCAAGTGGACTAAATGACTAGGTCTTGTGTTCCCTTGATTATCTAACTGACTAGGGGGGTGCCCTTATTGTTTAGCATTTTATTTCATTGTTGATTACTCAATCATTAGTTGTAATTGTCATTATTGGTGTTGTAGGGATAGAGTTATAGGAACCTCTTTGTCCCAAGAATATATTCCCTTATTATGGGGGAGCAAGTTGTTGGTTGGTTATTGCAGTCTTGTCTATCTTGAGTTGGCTTATGTCATTAGCCATACTAATGACAATCCTCTAAAAGAATTCTATGCTAGTTACAAGATGTATAACTTGATCATGTGGTTGTAATGATTGCACCTACATACTCATTGAGGTACCAGAGATACTAGGGTTTTTTCCCATTTGGGTCAGCAAATAAAAAGGCAAGAACCTTGTATGGTGACACAACTAGTAAGGTCATAGTAGGATATGAAGTCTCAAGTACCTATGGTGTTATTTATTGAGTCTAATAAGCATGATGGGAAGTGGGATTGGCTTGAAGTCCCACCATAGGAATTATGTTATAACTACTTGGGTGAGGAGCTACTCTAGGGTGAGGATGACATGGTATATTTTGTCGAGCATCGAATAGTTCATTGATAAGTTAGACAGAGACCTCTAAGGCAAAGGCATAAACACAACTTGAGGTATGGTCTATATAATAAATGTTCACACAACTTGGTCAATAAAAACTAGGTAAGTTCTCAAGGAAAGTTCTGATGTGGGTGCAAAAGCATCTAAATGTTGCCTGAGGGCACATTGAAATTGGTTATTAAATGTAGGTAGAGGTTTGTTGGGTTCCTTTCAAATTCCAATGAACTGACAATAGCATAAGGTAGGGTCAATTTGGGACTAAAATACCAAGAGAAGGGTTATCTCCATATTGACCCATCCATTGATAGAATTAGCGAGAAGGTTAAGGTACTAGTTTAACTTGTTGGGATCTAGGGTCATCAGGAATAAACAAAAAGAAACATCTTCATGCTCCACAGTATGACTAACTAGAGAATCATTGAATTATTGTATATGTTCTTCCATTGTTTAGGGACCCAGATGTTCATATTTCAAATAGAGTTTCTTAGGGTGGGATGATATATTATGTATTTTTCGGAAAGCTCCCAAGGGTGACAACTAGCCCTCAAGAAATGTAAGTTGTTGTGGAATAGCCAATTTCCTTGTTAGTAATTAGGACATATTTATACTTTGAGTAGTAGTAGGTTGGGATGTAGATGCCTTACCCTTCTTTCTCTATTTGTTTTTCTTCTTTTGGATGGTAGGTCCAAGTTCTACAAACTTTGTAGAGATGGTAGACGATCACAACCATTAAAGGAGAGTCATGGAAAAGGAGTTGAGTTGTTGCAAGATTTTGGGACTATGACATTCACTAAACTTTCACTTAGGTGGGGACCAATCAAGATCTTCAAATTCAAATTGAAATCAAGCTAAGCCAATGAAATCAAACTTTCCTATGCCATTATTATACTATATAGAATCAAAAAACACCATGGATCACCACAATATGTAAGAAAATCACATAATTCTCAATTGGGCCCTCCGTATAGTGTCATTTGTTCTATTGATGAGACTTTATTTTAGGTATTACTGTCATATGTAACAATTGTCACAAGACTAGAATGTTTGGCTAATATCGCCTAAAAGAGTAGAAAGAAAAAACTCTCTACTCCCAAGCTCCTTGTAGATCAAGTCTCAATTGTGTAGGCATATAAAAATTTGGATGAGGAGGTGACTAAATTCATAATAACGCAGGCAGGAATTTTAACAGTTTTCTATGCATCTCACTTTGGACAATGAAATGCTCAAACTAGGTTAGGCGGATATCTTAGGATGGAACCAAGGGGTACAAGGAAAGTAGATAACAAAAATGAAAGAGCCTAAATGGTAAGATATTTAATCTACCTATAGTTTACTTTTTCACTATTATTGTCAACAATATATGCTTGAATGGTAGGATAACTTAAAGACATGCTCCATTGATCAATCTAATATAAATAAGTGTTGCAAATGAAATAGTACTGAAGTAAACAAGATAATTTAGTTTTATCCAAGACAAGGAAGATAATAGAAAAAATAGAAAATATATCACTACTTTTGAAGATAAATGAATCCCATAGCAAGCACACCATGATTCTTCCACTCAAAACACAACTTATAAATACCAACATGCACTAGGTGAAACAATAAGTATTGTAGAAAAGATAGTATTGCTTTCATTTATAACAATGGTAGTATAATAAAATAGAAGATAAAATCATCAAATCTACTAACCCTAGAACAATCAACAATCTACTTATTTATAGGTGAGTATCTATAACTTTGGGCAGGAAACCAAATTCTTGCCCTAACTAACTCACCTACCACCTTTATTGCCTGAATCTACAAGATCTACTACTATCTTCAGATAGAAAAAACTATTGAAGAAGAATTTACACTTGAATAGCAATGAAAGAGGGGGGTGAAAAGAAGTGGGGAATGGAAGAGGGGATTTCCAAAGGAAAATTTGATCCATAAATTTTAATATTTATATGCTTTTTCCATCAAACCTCTATCAGTTATCTCCTCAAGGCACCCACTAATTGGTAAGAGCACTTCACTCCTCTAAAAATTTTAAATGAATTGAGTACATGGGGAAATGCTCAGTTGACAAAAGGAATTTCTTTATCTTCTATCATTAATTGATTGTTGTGTCATTAATAGTATGTCAACCAACAATGATGAGAGAAGGCCAGATTTGGAGGGAATCCCAACACATCCACTAGTGCATTGAAAGGGCTCGAGTTCCTAGACTCTCAAATATGGAACATTGAATGTTGACTACCAAGTAATGCAAGCTCTCTCAACCAAGTCAATATGAGGAAGTGATCCTTGGCCCAGATATATATTTCATAGATTTGTGGTACTTGTGAAGGCAAGCGAAGCACATTTTGAGAAGGTATTGATCTGGCCAAAGTGATCCCTTCATACAAAAAATCTTGCATGTAGGAAGGTCCTTGTTATGAACCCTCCCATGTCATGACACCAAGAGGGTTAGACATGGAAGAGGAAGCCTCGTCGAATCTAGAAGATGAACATTTCAGACCCATTCTCATGGAGTGTCAATCATTCAAGCATCCTTGCATTTGTTAATTTGTTGCTTTAAGAACTTCCCTTTTTGGGAAACCCCATCTCCTATGTTGGCAACTAGTCCTTCCATGGTTTGGATCTCAAGAGTTTACTCACTTATAACCCTTGGGAAATCGTCTTCCCATATCTACTTGGATGTACCTATTTTTTAAGGTGACAACCATCTGCTAGAATTTACACTGGTTCTTGTCCTGCCATGATAACCAAACAATTTTTTTGATCCTCCAAAGTGATTACACATTAGCACCTATGAAGACCAGAAACATGTTAATATCATGATCCCTTTTCAAAAATAACGCCTTTATCAAACTCAATATCTTAGGTTTTTGGGATCTTATGCCTTACACCACATGGGAAAGGAAAGCAAAAACTAAAAGCCTAAACATGCAAATTAACTTCTGACAAAAGGAAAAAAGAATGGTATTCAAAACCCATAACTTAGAAGCATGAAACCCACCTCTCACTAGTGGTAAGGGATAGAATCCATGAATCTTGAGAACCCATAATTTTAAATCATGTGAGTACAAAATAGATAATTTTAAACTTAACAAAATATTAATTGTTTTCTCTCCATAGAAAACCAAAAATACGTCGCCCAGACAGAACTTCCAACAATGTGACTTGTGATATTGAGTTCTCCTTACATGATTGACAAGACCAGTATTCAATATTCACTTGTGTGACACATGGGATTAATAAATGTTGGGGTACTTTTTATGACAACGATGTAAATTTGAAACAACAACCAACTTTTTGTAAATAACACAAGGCACTTAGCCCAAGGTGGGATGTACATGTCGAGCACAACATTAGACCATGCTGAGTTACAATGAGTGTCGAGTCACTTATGTGCCAAGTCACTCAAGTGCTAAGCAGATAGACCATGCTGAGTGAATCCAAGTGCCGAGTAAACAATAGATACAGAGCAGTTCAGGTGCTGAGTCAGAAGTAGAAATACAATGTATGTTGAGCATCAAAGACTTCATATGCCAAGTGACACAATTTGGACATATTTGTTTGTAATGGCACAAACAACTATGTAAACCATTTTTGAGTTGACTTAAGGATAGATTTTTATCTTTTGGAGATAAGGATAAATCTATATGTGGATTCCCTATGCAATTACATGTAGCCAATCAAAAAATGGGAAGGTTTAAGTGGCAAAATGGATGACTCTTAGTCATAGATTCATACCTAACCCTAAGCCACCAGAGTCTTCCTAAGGAGGATGAAGCCCTAAATTTTGAATATGATGAGAACAACACACAAGGGGTGAATGATTGACTTGGAAGAGTGAACAAGTCAGTTTGTAGAGCATTCAAGATGACTTAGCAATAAGAGTGAATTGCAGAATCAGTTAAGTGGAGAACAGAGGATAAAGGATAAAGCATTGATACATTAGATTGTGAAGGATCAATCAAAGATTGGATAGAGGTGATCTGTTATCAGGCAAGCTAGTGCCAACTGTAGGATCTATGCTGAGACATTTTGACAGGTGATTTCAGTTAAATCTCTTAACAGAGTAGTCCTAATAGGTTGTATGAAATCCTTTAACAGGGTGCTTACTTAATTGTAAGTTAAAGTCCTCTAACCAGGCACACTTCTAACAGGGTGTTGAAATCCTCTAACAAGGTGGAAGTTAACAGTCTTTGTAAGCCTTTAAAGGGCAGGTCTTTCATAGGGCAGACCATGATTCATGGTCAAACCATTGTAACCTTTATTAGATGCACTTTATTGCTATAATAGTGAAGATTTGTGGGTGTCATCCCCACCCCAGTTTTACCTTCTCACATGGAGGGTTTCTCGATAATCATATATGGTGTTATGTCTATGATTTGATTACATGTTTGCATGATTGATGCATATGTTTTTACATTTTATTTTAGTTTACTAATGCATGTGATAGATGAATGGTAAAATTTTTGTGAGTCCAAGTTTAAACTCCTGATTCACCCCTCCCCCCCTCAAAAGTTTACTCTCTTCCCACTTGTAAATCCAATAATTGGTATCAAAAACTAGTTCTCTAAAAGAGAGGCTTTGTAGCTTAGAGGAAAGATATTGAAATGGAAGTCTACAAGCTAGGAAAGACTATTGAGAACTAGGAGATTGAAATACATTTCATACTACATCAACTAAATGAGGCAAGAGGGGAACTAAAGAAATCTTTGAAGAGAAGGAAGGAGATTGTTGTTGCAGAAAATGACACACTATACAAAGAAATAGACACCACCAAGCTATTTGCAGACGGTATCTCTAGTGAATTTGATGCAGCTATTGCAGATCTAATGGAAAGGAATAGAATCCAAGCTGAGGAAATTAGAAATCTCAAGTTGGAGCAAGAATCACAAGCTATAATACTATGTGAGGTGACTAAACAAAAGAAAGCCATGAAAAACAAAACCATGATCGAAGAAGATAAAAGAATTCTGGCAAACAGACTGGAAGAAAACTCCACAGTGCTAACCACATTGAAGTTGCAAAATGAACAATTGTAGAATTACCTAAAAAGAGAAAAGGAATTTGCTAAAAGATTCAAAAAGCCAAATGAAGCCATCAAATACTTTGAGCAATTATTAAAATCCCCTAGATCCAACAAAGACACATTAGGATTGGGCTACACAAGCACTGAAGAAGGAGAATCATCCAAAGTTGCTAAAGAAAGAAACATCAAAGGTAAGAACTTCAAACCTACTTGTCATAATTGTGGAAAGAAAGGACATACTACTAATGTGTGTAGGATCAACAATGCAAATCAGAATGCCAAGCCTAAGAACATGACTCATTGTCATGAGTGCAACAAACAAGGTCATCAGGCACATGAATGTAGAACTAGGACCATGCATAAACAAAAATTTGAAGGATATTGCTACAACTATTAGAAGTATGGACATAGAGCCTTTGAATGCAGATCCAAATCCATGTGGTCATCAAACAAGCCAACAAAGGTAAGAAGCTATGGAAACTCTTATAATTGGGATTACAATACAAGATATAGTTGTCACTATTGCCAAGAATATGGACATGTTCCTGAGAATTTTATTAGAACACATTTCAGTGGTAATTACAAAAATGGTTGAATCAAACTACATGTTTTAGCTATTTGAAGACTGGTCACATTAGTAAGCATTTTCCAACTAGGCCAAAGGCACCAAGTTGTGAGTTTGATAAAGGCAAAGGCAAGGCAAATGCTGAACACATCAAAGATGAGATGCACAAGACATGGAAAAAGAAATATGCTTGTAGCACATCAAATGCATTAGGTGAAGTGATCACACCTCATCAAATTGAACAATCAAGAGGTATGTGGGACTAATATTCAAGTGTACTATCATAGATTAGTTCCAAAAAGGGTGATAGTACTAAAAAGACTACATTAGCATGAAAGAAGATGCAAGATATTTTTGTAAATTCAAGGTCAAATCTTTAAAGCTTTCATGTTGTTGTCGAGCATGAAATGTCTCCTGTGTATGTTGAGTGAAATGCTAGTAGATATCAAGTTTTTAGTAGTTGTCGAGTGATGGTAATATGAATGGATGTAAAGTGATTCTAAAATTGAATTGATGTTGAGTTTACAACTATATAAGCACTAAGCATTAAATCCAAGGGTTTTGAAGGGTATATGATTGTTTTTCACTCATTATTCATCATTTCAAATTCAAGCAAAGAGAGAGAAGAGCAAAAGGGTGATTCAAAAGCTTATTCATTGCATTTGTGAAGAATTTGACAATGATCTCACATCAGTTCTCCAAATTTCACAAGGTAGTTATCACAAGTTGAGCTACATAGTTTTACTTTGCATAAACCCTAGTTTGACAAATGGAGTCTAGTTCAAAGAAAGTAGAAGGGAAAGAGGTTTTAAATGTTCATCTTGTCAATAACAAAGTCAAACAACCTATATTCAAGGCCATCCCTGACATAGCATACAAACAAGATCCTTCTAGGGCCTTATCTATGATCTCGTCGAATGTCATAATGGTGCAAGATGTAAGTAGATGTTATAATTGAAAAATTGGTAGCATTGAGGACTTAGAAATAATAGAAGCATATAATTGATTATGTGAAAATGATATTCTAAAAGAAAAATATAAAATCGTTGAAAAGAAGGGTTTGACGCGTGCCCTAGATTTTTCTAGTGTATTCAAAACTAAATGTATTAGAATTGTGTTGAGTCAAATGCATGATGGATCCTTATGGCTAATGGGTGGACCAATTAATATCACCAAGAGGATAATTCACAGGGTTACTGGCTACCGAACCCTAGATCAGTCCAAGACTCTGAGGAGTGATTCCAAGGAAGTGATAGAGAAAAACACAGGGGCAAAATGGAACAAAAGAGGCATGACAATGGATACTGTTACTGATCCATTGTTAAACTTTTTTGTTAGGGTAATCTCTCACAAATTCTATCACTCTAGCAGATTGAATAGTATAACCTATATTGTTGTAGATGTTGGCTACAAGATTATGAAGAAAGATCATACTTATGATCTAGTTGAGCTTCAACTCCAACAACTAATGGAAAATCTTGGAGCAATTAGAAAGATGAAGAGTGCTCAATGTAAATTTGGTTCAATACTTGTTTTTATATTCTTCTATGTACAAAATACATTTCCCTCCTTTGGTACAATAAGTTGGAAACAAATAGGTCAATTGTAGTGTAAATCAATGAATTTATTGAATAGACGGGAGAAAGTTTTAAATTGTTAATGGCAAGTTAAATTGAAGATTTTAAGAAATCAATGAAGGAAAGAATGAGGATACCTATTTTATTGGTTGAGAAACATTACAATGATATATGTGTTAGTGTAAATTATTGATATTTACACTTTACTTAAGTTTACTTAGTTAAATGCATTTTCTATTAGTTTATTATCTAGGAGTAAGTGTACTCTTTGTGTTGACTTGTTGATAACATAGAAGTTTGCACCTATCTTTTCATACTTATCCTCTCATCTACATGGAGGATAATCCACCTTTTGTATATGTATGCTTAGTTGTCATGCTTATCTCCTAGCTCTTTCTTGCTCATTCTAGAAGCATTCTAGAGGCCTTTATAAATAGGCTCTCCTAGTGTATTTTTGTACAGCAATTTCATGTTTTATTGTTGGAATATAATTTCTCTCACACCATTGAGATTCTCCAAGCCCTAGCTTTCCTTCTTTGGTTTCTCTTCAACAAGTTATTTGCATGCAGGTGGTTTTAGCGATCCGTGAAGTTGGCTTTCACAACTTCTACATGGTATCAGAGTAGCCCGCTAGCGACGACCGTGCACAGACTGCACCATGGTTGTGCCGCCCACTATGGCTAAGCCTAGGATAAGCACAAGTGGTGCTATAATGGTGCCGAGGTGGTGGAGTGGTGGATGCTACGCAGAGTGGCCTGTGTGACCGTTTTATTATTTTTTTGAAAAAATTGTCCGTATGACCCTCCAAGAGGCCAAAAAAATTATTTGATGCTACAATGACCAAAATTCAAAATTTTTGTATGAATTTTGACTATACTTGGCCTTCTAAATGCAATGGCAGTGTCTATTTTTGCCCAAAGTGCCCCGAAAAAATGCACTTCCTCCCAATTAAAGAAAAAATCCCTAAACAAGCTAGGGTCTATGTCTCTAATTTGCAGCTTCAAAAATCTTCAAACCAAGAAGTAGCAGGGACACTCTGATACCATGTAGAAGTTGTGAAAGCCAACTTCACAGATTGCCAAGATCACCTACATGCAAATAACCTACTGAAGAGAAACCAAAGAAGGAAAGCTAGGGCTTGGAGAATCTCAACAGTGTGAGAGAAATTATATTCCAACAATGAAAAATGAAATTGTTGTACAAAAATATACAAGGAGATCCCATTTATAAAGGCCTCTACGATGCTTCTAGAATGAGCAAGAAAGAGCTAATTGTATTATTTAGTCCAGGTCCATGGATTCATGTTTTTGGGCAGAGGTAGTCAATTGTGCCAACTATATTAAGAATTGGATGCCTCATAAGGTAGTTCAACATATGACTCCTAAGGAGGCTTGGTCTCATGTCAAGACTGATGTATCTTCATTCCAAGTTTTTGGTAGTGCAATGTGGGAATTTGTACCTAATACTCAGAGGAAAGAAATGGAGTGGAAGAGTCAACCCCTCATTTTTATTGGCTACTATGAGGATGTTAAGGCTTATAGGTTGTTTGATCTTGATTCCAAAGAGGTCCTATTTTGACGAGATGTCCAGTTTGATGAGAGCCTTCTTGTAGTCCATACCCCACCTCCAGCACCTCCTTCACTTACCACTCCTCCCTCATTTCTTCTAGTCTCTTTTTTGGATGATGAGAATGATGATCTTGGTGATCCCCATTTACCTCCACCACAGGATCCTCCATAGATGCCTAAATGGGCAAGAGCTACAATTGAAGCTGTAGGATCTCTAGTTGGTGATCCTTCCACTTCCTATCTCACTCATTCTCATACTGTAGGTTCAAGTCTTCTCGGTCATGTTGTTTGTGATGATCCTCAGACATTTGTAGTAGTGACAGGACATCTAGAGTGACCATGCCATGGAGGAGGAGTATTCTTCTTTGATGAAGAATCATACTTAGGATCTTTGTACTCTTCCTAAGAGAAGAAAGCTTGTGTGATGCAAATGGATATATCATACTAAGTTTGTTGTTGATGGTTTGATTGATAAGCACAAGGTTCATCTTATTGCAAAGGGTTTTTCATAGGTTGAGGGTATTGACTACATCGAGACATTTTCCCTTGTCACCAAGATGAATTCTATTTGCCTTGTCTTATAACTCACAACTTCACAAGGATGGCCCATTTTTTATATGGATGTGAAGAGTGCCTTCTTGCATGGTGATCTCATTGAGTAAATTTACATAAAGCAGCCTCTAAGATTTGTGCAGGATTCCTCCTTGGTTTGCAAACTTTGACACTCATTGTATGGTCTCAAACAAGTCCCTCAGGCTTGGTATGAGAAGATGGACTCCTTTTTGCTTTCTATAGGCTTCACCCACTGTCATTTTGATCCTACAATTACGTTCAGTGTCTTGGAGCAGAGATTTTGATTCTTGTCCTATATGTTGATGATCTTATTCTCACAGGTAGCTCATCCTCTATGCTTCAGGATGTTAAGTGTTCATTGATGGACCAGTTTGAGATGATTGATCTTGGCCTACTACATTATTTTCTTGGTCTCCAAAATGTTCAGTCTTCTATTGGGATTTTTCTTTATTAGCAGAAGTATGCTCTTGACATGCTTTGATGCTTTGATATGCTTGATTGCAAGCCTACTCCAACACCTTTTTAGTCTGGTGTCACCTTGTCTACCTCTTGCTCTTCACCTTCAATGGATGCCACTTTGTATTGATAGTTTTTTTGGAAGTTTGTTATACCTGACACACACTTGTCCTAATCTCTCCTTTGTAGTTGGCCTTGTCTCTCGATTTTCCCAAGAACCTTATGAGAGTCATTGGCACGTTACCAAGTACATTTTGAGATACATTCAGGGCACACTTATTTATGGCATTCATTACACATCAGGGACTCCTCAAATTATTGGCTATACTGACTCATATTGGGCCAGTGATGTCGATGATCAGAAGTCTACTTCTAGCTTTGTTTTTTGTCTTGGCTCTGGTCCTATCACCTGATCATGCAAAAAGTAGCATGCTCACATGCTCTCATCTACAAAGGCTAAGTATAGAGTAGTAGTGCTTTCTAGTCAGGAGGTTTTATGGCTTTAGCAGTTCATGACTAAGTTTAGTTTTCCTCCTAATTGTCCCATTATTTTGTGGTGTGATAATCAGAGTGTTATTCACATTTCTTGCAACCTGGTGGAGCATTAGCATACTAAACATATTAAGTTGCATATGTACTTCATCTGTCAACTGATACAAGATGGTGTTATCTCTTTGGAGTACATTCCCATTGATGCACAGGTTGTTGACATCTTCACCAAACGTTTTGCATCGCCATGCTATCTTTAGTTGTGATCTATACTTGGGGTTACAAAAGTTGTGCTTGGGGGTCTTGTTGAGGCCTTCCTAGAGGCCTTTAAAAATAGGCTCTCCTAGTGTATTTTTGTACATCAATTTCATTTTTCATTGTTGGGATATAATTTCTCTCACACTGTTAAGATTCTCCAAGCCCTAGCTTTCCTTCTTTGGTTTCTGTTTAGTAGGTTATTTGCATGCAGGTGGTCTTGGCAATCTATGAAGTTGATTTTCACAACTTCTACAATATGTTTTCTAGTTAATGTTGATTACACCTTTGTATAGGCTGCCACACCAAGGGTTAGATGGTTAAGGCCACTTGGGTATGAGATTAATGTTGATGAAGCATCAACAGTAATAAATGTGCTCCTAGTAGAAGAAATTGACAAAAGTGCAAAGATATTTGGCAACTATGAAATGGTAAAATAAAAGATTACCATGGAGTTGAAAATTTCCTCTACACACAAGAAAAAAGATAAGCTAGTAAAGATGATAAAGGCTAAATTTGGTGAAGGTACAGGTGAGGAAGAAGAGGAAGAAGATGAAGAGGATGAAGAGGAAGAACAAGAACAAACACAAGGACCTCTTGCATTAACTCAAGGCATGGGAGAGGATAAAGAGGAGGAAATAGAAGGTGTCAAAGAAGAAGAAGCCAAGGAAGCACCCACACATGCTGAGTCAAAGAAGATAATGGCTAAAGCATAGCCAATGGCTAAGGTAAAGAAAATTGCTAAACCTAGCCAAGCCAAGCCAAGTGCACCCACCATCAAAGCCAGCACACAAGCCACAATACAGAAGGCCAAGGAGAAATCCAAGCAAATAGAGCAAGGAGGCCAAGTACAAAAGAAACAAAGAAAAAAATATGTTGCACAACCAGATTCAGATGAAGAAAGGATTGAATCGGATGACATAATCCAATTCAAAGTGGTAAGTCACAAACCACTTTCTGATATTGAAAATTTGTGTGAAAATGTCAAGAATAATATAGATTTGTCTGGATTGAAGCATAGTGATTTTGAGAAACTTGAGAAAGAAGAACATAATCTAGTGGAAGAAGCCCTATATGCAATGATGTCTAAATTTAAGACTACACCATTAGAATTTTCCAACTCAATACCCAAGAAACTATATGACTTAGTTGAGCAAAAATGGCATTATTGTTTAAATTTGAAAAAATAAATAAGGAAAACCACTTTAGCCTAAATAATGCCAAAACTGACAAAAGGGAAAATTGCTAAGTCTGTTAAGAAATATGGAGTTAGGTTTACACCTAAGTATAGAGCCTTCAACATACTTCAAAACAATATTGAAGATGTGGTCAAGAAATCTACCCAAATATGGAAACTCATCTGTGGGTTGACCACTATTAAACAAGGAGAAGTTGATCCCTCCAAAGGTAAACTTGACAACATAGAGGATGAAAATGATGATGACGATAAGGAAAAGGATGATAAGGAAGATGATACAGTGGGGAAGGAAATTGAAAAGCAAACTGATGATAAGGCTACAGTTGAATGACAGAAAAATGAGTAGAGTGTGCAAGACACACAAGTGTTGAGTGTCAGTCCCCCACATGAAATAGTCAAGACTACTAAAACCATTATTGCAAAAGATATCTCTAATCTTTCAACTTAGAACATAAATCCCTTGACTGTAGAAGATCTAAAGAAGATAATAGACCAATCAACACTGCATGCTAAGTTATGTGATCATCTACTTTTGGTCAATATAGATGAGCTCCAAAAAGCAGCAACTGATGCCACAAGGGACAAGGTGAATCCACAAGAACCACATTCTACCATCCCTTCAGTTAATCAAATACAACCTTTGACCCAAACAATAGTAGATACATCTACTAAGGTTGACACATCTGTTAAAGTTGACACAGTGGAGTAGACGCAGACTAGAGAAGAAAAAGATAGTACTACTAGACAACAGGAAGCAAGAATAGATAGATTCTTCTATAACTAAAGCACAAAGGCAAGGTGTTGTTATGAAGAAAGTGAGAAAACACCTAAGGTAAAGGATCAAGAAGCCATCCAGGCATTGATAACTCTACCTATATCTGGCACTTCTCCTACAAAAATTTTTTAGAAGCTAAGCACATAAGCTATACTATTGCAAATCCTAGTACTAGGCTCAAGCTCTTCAAAAGTTGAAAAGGTAATTCACTATGGAGATATCACTTTTGATGAAGAGATTGTTATTCCTAGGAGAGAACACAGGTATAGGCAAGCACTTCAAGACATTAAAGACATTTTTCTAGATGCATTCAACCTGCCAACTTTTGAAGAGACCAAGCCACTGCTAGAACAACTATCAGATATAGTGGAAAAGGTCAACAATGAAGACATTGAGACTAATGCTAAATTTTTAGAGTGGTTTGAAAAGAAATTCCAGAGCAAGGTAAATGAAAAAATATCATGTGATATAGATATAGCACTCACTCAAGTTGCACTGGCAAAAAAGGTTGAGGATGTGAAGAAGGTACTTGAGAATATATTCTCATTGTACACCAAATTGTGTGACCCTACACTCTTCACCCAAGAGACCAAACATCATATTCTGAGCCTGGAGAGAAATCTAGACATATCAAGTACAAGGCTACCTCAAAACCCTACTTAGAGTGAGAAGCATTTTCATACATTGCTTCAAACACAAAGTCAAGGTTAACAGTAGAAGAGGCTAGTATAAGAACCAAATTGATGTGTATTCAGGCATCCCTCACCCCACACATGGAAATACTGCACAAGGAACTAGGTTATGTAGAAAATCTACTAAAGAAAGACCCCAATCTTTCTACTCTAGATGGTCTAGTACACCTTGCTGCCAAGCTTGCTATCCAAATCAAATCATTAGATGTTGCATGTAAAAATTGGGATGCAGATCTTAAAATCATAATGGAGGTCCATAAATCATTTTTGGACAAACACACTATACGTGTATAGCCCATTTGACATAAGTGTCAAAAAATGGGAAGAGATAAAGAAAAATGGGATAATAAATAACAACAGACATTTGGAGAGATAAACCATGGGGGAGAGATAAAGCAAGAAGAAGAGAATAAAGAAAGGGGGAGCAGAGAATAAAAGCAAGGAAGAAATTACAAAGGGGGAGCCTAGTAATAAAGTTATATCATTAGGGTGATATACATTTTTAAGATATTTTGAGATTCATTTTTCGAAAACAAAAGTAGTAAACAGATATAGATATTAGCCATAATGGAACATATAAGATGAAAAGAGTATCAGATACAGAGCATTGAAGTCAAAGAGAAGCATAGATAATGGATACAAAACAGACACGTTAACTCAGGGAGAGTTATGAATTTTGAGGTATATAGGTTATTGTAGAGTTTCAAAAAATTTGAAGTTTTGTATATATAAGTCGAGCCATGGATATGTTATGCTTGAGAAGTTAAGTAGAATATTGTATATTTAAGTGTTTTTGACACTCATGTCAAAGGGGGAGATTTTTTATCTTAGATTGGTTTTGACGAGTGTCAACACACTTAAACCATTTACTCAATTCATGTCGAACTAGTAATACATGTTGAGCACAACATTAGACCATGCCAAGTTGCAATGAGTTCTGAGTCACTCATGTGCCAAATCACTCAAATGCCAAGAAAATAGACCACGTTGAGTGAATTCAAGTGTCGAGTAAATAGTAGATGCCAAGTAGTTTAGATGCTGAGTTAGAAGCAGAAATACAATGTATGCCAAGCATTAGAGACTTCATATGCCTGTTGGAAATATTCAAGACTAGCTAGGTTACTGAGAGGGGACGGGTGAATCAGTAACCTCAAAACTTTTTAACCAATTCAGACCTTAATTGCAATAATCCAATTACCATTAATAAATTTAATCTACTACATGCATGAGAAACTAAAGCATAAAACATTCACAACACATGAACACAACAATTTTGGTGACCCAAAAACCTTCCAAATAGAAAGTAAAACTAGGGTGGGGATGATACCCACAAAACTTCAATATTGCAGCATAAAGTTGGTTGGTTAAGGCTTACATTGATCATTTTGATGATCTTCCCTATTAGGAGCAATTAGGATTGCTAGGTCCACCTTGTTAGAGGTTTTACAAACATACAATGAAGTATGCACTCAGTAAAGAGATTTAAGAAAAGATTGTTAGGTCTACCTCGCAAAAGGATTTGAAGTTGATTCACCTATTAGGATGAAATAGTAGATCTTTGAATTACAATTGAATTGTTGATTGGGATATCTTGAAGTATTGATCACCTTTATGTGATAGATATAACTCTGCTGCTCCTGATATGGCCTTACAATACACTTACTCTGTTGTTGATTCACATTCGCATGCTTATTGTTTATATAACTTTCATATTATCTTTTCTTACTTGAATGTGATACAATATATTACATATATATCAATCCAATTTCAATAATTACAAAGTCATCCATTACACAAGTTAACACTAATATTACAAAGTCAACCCAAATGTAGATACTCGAGTTCTAAAAACTGACTTGGTGAGGTTATGATACACAACATCCACTATTATTACTTGGCATCATCATGCACTTAGTAGATGTAGAAGCTCAATCCATAATAATCAATTCAAAATAGTTTCAAACTCGGTATTCATTGGTGATTTAGTAGATACTGTGTAACTTAGTATAAACTGCATTCCCTATTTACCACAACTGTACTCGGTAAACATTGATCTTCATTCAACTCAGTTAACACTAGCTTCACTTCACAAGAATTGTTAACATGGTAGAAAATGCAAAGCTTAGTAACCACTAAATTGCCCAGGTTGAACTAATAGACTTCACACTATCTGAATTCACTTGGTAACCACTGGAATGCTCGGTATGAACTATAGTGCTTGATGGCTACTGAAGTACATGGAAAATACTATAAACTATTCCTTGAGCTTGGTAGCCATACAAAATCTGAATAAGTGTTCTCACTAATAAAAAACTTGACTAAATGTCAACAATTTCCCCCTTTGGCATTAGTGACAAAAACACTTATCAGCCAAAACTTATATACAACACAGTGTGATACTTAGCTCGGTATGGTATACTGCTTTTGAGATTTTTCAAAATTTGTCTTTGTAACTTTGTTATATATACTTTCTCTTGCATAATTCTCCCCCATATAATGTACATATCATGTCATGCATATTGACATACTAACTATTTCTTCCCAGTATAGTATCTTACCCTCTTTGTATATATAATGTCTCTCCCCCTTCGTATATACAAGTGTCTCTCCCCCTTTTTAATAGTAATGCCAAAGATTTATACATGATCTATTTACATGGAGACACCAAAATGTGAGAAAAAATCAAAATGTACCTTAAGAATGAGAGTTAAGGTCTTATCCCAGTTGTCTTGTAAAACTTTGCACATTTGTAGAGCAACTTGCACCTCTACAGAGAGTTTGATCATGCGATCTACAATTGAGAAGTTGTTGTCATGGATCAATGTTTTGGAGTAGATGATGTGTTTCTGAATTGTATCCATGATGGGAAGGATCATAATCTGAATATCTATGAGTGTGGACCAAATCCTTGCTTCCTCTCTCAAAAATTATGCCTGCATATCTAATAAGAATCTGATCGTCATATGATGTGCAAAGCTTGAACTGGAATCAAGTTGCAACTACTTTGCACTAGCCATCAGATCTTCATCAATTTTATTCAGTTTGTTCTTTATTTCCTTAGTATACTCGGTAATATCACACAATTTACAAAAAGTGATGTTACATTTGTGCAAGAGGTTTCGAGGCTTGTCAAAATTGAAGAAAGCTCTACCTGCTGGATAGTTATTTGTTGAGCAATGTGCTCAAGCACTTTGTTATCAAATTTCTTTTCTGCTTTCTCAATCAACTTCTCTTGACCACTGGAATCTTCATTGAACTTACTAAATAACTCTTCTAATTGCAACAAAATGTGTTGAGAAGTATCAACTTCAACACCTATAGCTTCAGTCAAAATGTTCTTTGCATCCTCAATAATCTTATATTCTCTATCTCTCTCTTCTCTTAATTTCTTCTACTTTGCCTTCTTTTGGAAGAGATGACTAGCTGTATGCATTTGATCTGCAGTGATATTATCAAGGTCCCATTTGGGAATTTCAATCTCCTCATCCAAATCTATATCTTCTTCTATTTCCTTTCCACTAATCAATATTCTTGGTTGAACTTTAGGTTTAACTATCCTTGTAGTTAATGCTTTAGAATCTGGAATAGAAACAATATTGGAAATAGTAGCACTAACAGTGAAAATTTGTACAGTGCCTACTAATGGAATACTAACTAGAGTACTTATTAAATCCAAAATTGATGTATTTACTAAACTATCCAAAACTAAAATACTGACAGGAGTACTCACAACTGATGTAGCCAAAATTGTAGAATCCAAAACTGTACTTACTACTAAGGAGCTCAAAATTGTAGAACTTACTGTATCAACTGTTGTAGATACTAACTCGATGACTAAAGGATGTTGCAGCTCAGTAGATGAAGTGTTAGACACTTCCATCAATGAAGTGTTGAGCTGAGAGGTGGCAAAGAGTGATTGGACATTTGATGTATCATTGATTGTCACAATCAAGCTTGCAAAAGCTATCTCTGAACCTAATGATGTAGCAAGTTTTGCTGAAGAGTGAAGAAGTAAGGCAATGACAACCGCAACAATCTTTACTAGGTTAGTCTCCTCTTCATGTTTCATGGCTTCCTCTATAGCTTCTTCTTCTTTTTCTTCTTCATCATCCTCCATTAGCTCCTGATAATCAACTGTATCAATTATGACAAATTGAGTGGAGTCTTCTTCATTATCTTTATCTTTGTCACTATCATCGTCATCATCCTTGATTTCAATAGGGTACTCACTCGGTTTATAAAGATGTAACACATTCCTCCATGTGTTAGTAGCATTCTTCACTACATATTCTATATCTTTCATCAAAACTAGACAAGTGTTGAACTTCAGAGTCATTTTTTTCTCATTGTCTTTCAATGCTTTATTTACCTCTACATTAGTCAAAGTGGGTACCATCTTCTTTAATTTCTGTGCAAATATATCTTTGACTATCTTTTGGGTGTTCTCCCATCTAACCTTGATCTTATCTAACAAAATTGCAGGGACCTATGATGCCTGTTGATCTAGAGAGAATTTCCATTTCCCCATCTTCTTCATGATCAGATCTTCTACCTCTTTCTGCTCTGCTAGAGTCCTTATTTCATACTTGAGTTCTTTAAAATTGTGCACTCCAACACCTTCTCTTAGCACCTTGAGCCTTTCCTGAAATGTAGGAGGTGGTTGGTTGAAGATCACATTACTGCATTCATTTCTTGCTTTCTTCCTGGATCTCCTTGTAAACACTACAGTGGATGGCTTTGGTGGCTTGGTGATGATCATCTCACCTTTCTTTCTTACTGGATATTTTTCCTTTTATGATTCCTCTTCATCCTATGTTTCTTCCACATCTTCTCCTTTACCTTTGGTCTACATAAGAGGGGTGTTTTCTATTTTCAATTTTTCTATCCTCCTCTTTCCCTTGTTTATCGCTTGTGGAAGCTTGATCTCAAGTTCAATTCTTACCTTTGCCTCTTCATAAGTTCCAAAGTAGGGTGCCTTTGGATCTATAGGCTCATTCACTAGGGCTTCAATGATGTCCTTAGTCTCATCAATGTTAACCTCATATGGAAGAGGTTTTACCCACACAACTCTGGGCCTTACTGCCTGGATGTAGACTCTGTCACTGTCTACCATAAAGTACACATCATTCTTATAGTCTTCAACCAACTTCTTTGGTATCTTGAATCTGTTATTCATCTTTTCTTTGAAGACTTCAAAATAGTTATCCATGATACTGACAAAAATTTCACCCATTTTAGTGATATATTCATTAATTTGATACAAAATTGGCACATCTTTTCTCCATAGGATCATGCCTTTAGAAGGGAAAAACTTTTGTACATAGAAAAAAAAACATGTCAATAATGAACCAAATTTACATGGGTTATTCTTTGAGGTTCTAATGCTTTCTATGTTTTTGTTCAACTGCTTCAACAACAAATCTGCTAGATCATATGACGGATTATTCTTTACGACCTTGTAAGCCAAGTCAACTGCTTCACATGACACACTATTGAGTCGGCTCAAACTATAAATATTGTGTGCTATCACATGGATGCCAAATTTCAATTTTACATCAGTCACAATACTAATTTTCATTCCTTTGCCATCCCATTCGGCTAGGGTTTTCTTCTGTAACTCAGCTCGACCTAGGGTTTTAGTGGTTTTAGCTTTGGTGAGCATGGGGAGACTAGTAATGTGATGTATCATTTTCTTGGTAATAAAAATTGGTTGCTCCAACCATAGTTGACCATTGTGAACTTAGCTTAGAATATACCTAATCCATTTGATTTGTAAGCTCTGAGGTAGGTGAGGAATATGAGTCAAACCTTTCTCTTCCAAATGTTTGTGCTTGGGCTTGAGAATTCCATTCACATAGAGTTCACCTAGGGAATTATACATTTCAAGGGTACCTATCTCCTAAATTGCACATTTAAAATGAGTTTGAATATCATTTATCAGAAATACCTTTGGTGGGATTTGTGACTGCGCTCCATTCAGGTCGAGGGTTTCAACGATCGCTGGTACAAGTTTAAAATTGGGGGCTTTCGATTCAACACCTCGCACCAATATCTCAAACCCTTTCTTCACCTTGCTATTGCTACTGGATGCCATGATGACTCAAAGAAAATCTTTGAAAAATGTCATTGCAAATTTCGCTTAAAGTCATTTGGATGCTCTGCAAATCGCTCTGTTCACAATAATACTTGAATTCTCAGTGAAAATGAAGTTGATTTTCTGCTCTTTTGATAAAACTTCCCATTAATGCTCGGTATGACAATTAGCTATGATGACATGAGTGTGATAGTCTATCATCCACTACCTATACGGATTGCTCGATAAAGGTTCCACAACTCGGCAACCAAACATACCATGTTACTCATGACTTTGCTCGATAGAGTCCATGACCCAACCTTGCTTAGTAGAGAAGTCAACTTGGTGATAATTGTTACTGATCTTGCTGATGATCCTTATGTATCTTGAATACCGATTTGGATCTTTACTTCTTTTCAATTGGAACTATTAAGATGTGACCTTGACAACGTAGTTCCATTTCTTCCTTAAGAACTTAATTAGAAATGGAGGAGTCACCCACTTCTTGAGTGACATGACTATCATCACTTGAACTAACATGCTCGGTAGACTTAGGAATCCATTGCTATCTCATCTGCTTCATGATGTTATCTACATTTGCTTTCTTTTAATCTTCAATTCTACATGTATTCATGCAATTCTTAGCTATATGACCAAGTTTAGTGCATGTGTAACATCTTATGGTGGTATCCTTTCTTATCATGTGATGTTTAACACAATTCATGCCAATATGTCCATATTCTCCACAGTAATGACATCTACACCAAGTGTTGTAGTCCCAATTGAATATTGCCTTCACAATTTGTTCTACTGGATTGAATGACTTAGATATACATTCAAATGCCTTGTGACCTTGTTTCTTGCATTTATGACACTTGCCCTCAAATTTTGGTTTCTCTTTGCATTCATTAGCCCTATGACCATACTGACTACAATTGTAGCATTTTCCATTGAATTTGGCTTTACCATTACTCCAACATTTGTTTGATGTATGACCTATCTTACCATAGTGGTTGCAAGTAGGTTTTTGTTTCTTTTGTGCACCTTGTTTGGAGGACTCACCTTCTTCTTTGTATCCAATTCCTACTTTACCCTTTTGCCTATAAAGATTATGCTCATTCTGCTAATTCAATTGATCCATATCTGCTTGAGATTTCATTATCCTTTCATTGAGTTGCTTTTCAAAATTTAGATCATTCCTTAACCTTTCATTGATTTGTCTTTTAGATTTTAGATCATTCCTTAACCTTTCATTGATTTGTCTTTCGGAGTTTAGATCATTCCTTATTCTTTCATTAGACTCATGATTTCTTCATTTGCATTGGAGAGTTGATCAATAAGGTCTTCTTGCTAAAGGGATTGGTTTTGAATTTCATTGTTCCTTCCATCCAATTCTTCTTTTGCCGTATTTCTCTATTCCAAGATTTCACATAATCTTATTGATTGAATTTCTTGCTCTCTTTTTAATTTCCTTACCTCTTCTTGCAAGGAACCATTCTTCTCTAGGAGTTCTTTGATTGCATCATTTGCTTTATCTAAATTGCTTGAAGGGAGAAAATCTTCAATCTTCTCTTCAATATATTAGTGGTCATTCATCTGATCTGCAAGTTCCTTTCTTCTTCTTAGATATTAGGAAAGATGTTCCTTTCCTTTCTTGAGTTGAGCTATGGCCATTTCTAGATCTAGCTTTTCATTGTCAATGGCTTTGTCAAGTCTGAATATCTCCATTGTCCTTGATCTTTGCTCAAGTTGTCAGACTTTAACCTAAGAACCACAATGCTCTGATACCAATTGTTGGAAATATTCAAGACTAGCTAGGTTACTGAGAAGGGAGGGGTGAATTAGTAACCTTAATTTTTTTTACCAATTCAGACCTTAATTGCAATAATCCAATTACCATTAATAAATCTGATCTACTACATGCATGAGAAACTGAAAGCATAAAACATTCACAACACATGAACACAACAATTTTGGTGACCTAGAAACCTTCCAAATAGAAAGTAAAACTGGGGTGAGGATGATACCCACAAAACTTCAATATTGTAGCATAAAGTTGGTTGGTTAAGGCTTACATTGATCATTTTGATGATCTAACCTGTTAGAAGCAATTAGGACTGCTAGGTCCACATTGTTAGAGGTTTTATAAACATACAATGAAGTATGCACTCGATAAAGAGATTTAAGAAAAGACTATTAGGTCTACCTTGCAAAAGGATTTAAAGTTGATTCACCTATTAGGATGAAATAGTAGATCTCTAACTTACAATTGAATTTTTGATTGAGATCTCTTCAAGTATTGATCACCTTTATGTGATAGATATAACTCTACTGCTCCTGATATGGCCTTACAATACACTTACTCTACTGCTAATTCACATTCACATGTTTCCTTTTTATATAACTTTCATACCATTTTTTCTTACTTGGATGTGATACAATACATTACATATATATCAATCTAATTTCCATAATTAAAAAGTCATCCATTACACAAGTTAACACCAATATTACAAAGTCGACCTAAATGTAGATACTCGAGTTTCAAAAATTGACTTGGTGAGGTTTTGACACACTACATCCACTGTAATTACTTGGCATTGTCATGCACTCAGTAGAAGTAGAAGCTTAGTCCATACTAATCACTTCAATGTAGTTTCAAACTCAGTATTCACTAGTGACTCGATAGATATTGTGTAACTCAATATAAACTACATTCCTTGTTTGCCATGACTGTACTCGATTAACACTGGCTCCGCTTCACAAGAACTGCTAAACATGGTAGAAATTGCAAAGCTTGGTAACCATTGAACTGCCCGGGTTGAACTGACAGACTTCACACTGTCTGAATTCACTTGGTAACCACTGGAATGCTCGGTATGAACTATAGTGCTCGGTGGCTACTAAAGTACATGGCAAATATTGTAAACTATTCCTTGATCTCGGTAGCCATACAGAATCTGAATAAGTGTTGTCACTAATAAAAAACTTGACCGAATGTCAACAATACCAAGTGACATAGTTTGGACAGATTTGTTTGTAATGGCACAAACAACTATGTAAACCATTTTTTATCCGAATTAAGGATAGATTTCAATCTTTTGGAGATAAGGATGAATCTATATGCAGATTCCCTATGCAATTGTATGTAGCCAATCAGAAAATGGAAAGGTTTAAGTAGAAAAATGGATGAATCTTAGTCATAGATTTATACCTAACCCTAAGCCACCAGAGTCTTCCTAAGGAGGACAAAGCCATAAATTTTGAATGATGATGAGAACAACACACAAGGGGTGAATGATTGACTTTGAAGAGCGAACAAGACAATTTGCAGAGCATTCAAGGTGACTTAGCAATAAGAATAAATTACAGAATTAGTTAAGTGAAGAATAGAGGATAAAGGATAAAGCTTTGATATATCAGATCATGAAGGATCAATTAGAGATTGGATAGAGGTGATATGTTATTAGGCAAGCTAGTGCCAATCGCAAGATCTATGCTAAGACATTTTGACATGTGATTTCAGTTAAATCTCTTAACAGATTAGTCCTAACAGGATGTATGAAATCCTTTAATAGGGTACTTAATTATAAGTTGAAGTCCTCTAACCAGGCACACTTCTAACAGTGTGTTGAAATCCTTTAACAAGGTGGGACTTAATAGTCTTTGCAAGCGTTTAACATGGCTGGTATTTCACAAGGCAAATCATGATTAATGGTCAAACCATTGTAACCTTAATTGGATACACTTTATTGCTGCAGTAGTGAAGATTTGTGGGCGTCATCCCCACCCCAGTTTTACCTTCTCACTTGGAGGGTTTCTAGGTAATCATATATGGTGTTATGTGTGTGATTCGATTACATGTTTACATGATTTATGCATATGTTTTTACATGTTATTTTAGTTTACTAATACATGTGATACATGAATGGTGAAATTTTTATGGGTCTAAGTTTAAACTCCTGATTCACCCCCCCCCCCCACCCCCCCTCTCAGAATTTTACTCTCTTCCCACTTGTAAATTCAACAAAAAAATCGAAAAGAAGCGGAATTGCACTGCCAAGCCACACAAACCAAAAAGAAAAGATAGAACCAAACCCACCTTCCTAACGAAAGATGTACCATGCATTATGAATTTTGGACAACCCTACGATGGCCCACAACTCACACTATAAAGTTCATTCCATCAAAAGAATGCTAGTATGCTCTGCATGTAGAGGATGGAATCGAAGTAGCTCCATCCTAAGAAAAATGACCACACACGACAAATACAAAACCCTGGCTAAAGAAAAAGTTGAGTGACCACCAAAACCACACCAAGACATGGCAGAGGAAACAAAATGACCCAAAATGAAATAAAATAGAGGACAAACCCCATGAAAACCAAAAAAGGCATACACCTGTAAATAAAACAATAAAAGAAAAGGGGAAAACTACCAACTTGGAGCACTAGAATGCAAAGATATCACAATGCCAAGACTCCTCCTTGCTTGAACATGAACCAAAACTAACCTGACCTCATAAAACACTTGCAGATGAGGTGAGGTGATGACCTAAATAAAACCTTTTTCTTGTAGAGCATAATTGTGTTTATCGAACAAAGTGACAATTAATCCCTTCAAGCATCTTAAATAAACCCATTGATCATGATAATTAAAAGAGAGCACCAATTGTACTTGTCTTTTATTAATGAACTTTTGCCACTCGTCCAGCTAGGACCACAAAAATCTTTTTTCATCACCAAAGACACACGAGAACAAGCTCCTACTTTATCCAAAGATGACTATCTCAAAGACCACAAATTATTGCCATGAGGTTGGGAATCCTCGCTTCCTTCTCCCACATGAAATAGTCCAAAATCTTGGGTAGGGATGTGAGAACCCAAACACCAAAAACTAAAACCAAAATAAAAGGCTCACCTCGAACGAGGTAAAACAAAAAAAAATTAAAATTAAAAAAATGAGGGGACCCAAATTTTTGCTCACAAAAAGTAGGGATGGGTATGTAGGGTGTAACACAAACTAACACATATTGATCTCAAATTAGTGCATAAACCCCTTCTTTTAGAACATATTGCTCATAGATTAGTGCATAGACCTAATATTTTAATGTTTATTCCTTACATATTAGCATATAAGCATGGCATATTAATGCATATATATATATATATATATATATATATATATATATATATATATATATATATATATATATATATACACTAGCTCATGACTTGACACTTGTCAGTTTGATGTGCATGTAGATCCTTATTTAGTGTATCATTGTAAAGTAAAATAACATATATGCAAAACTAAATAGTGCATATAGGCTAGAGAGTAATGAATAGAATTGTTTTTATTATGGAAAAATTAGATTTTGAAGGGTTCCTAAAACCTTATTACAAAAATCAGCTACATATAGGCAAAATTATAGCACAACCCTTAAACCATCATAACCAAAAACAACAAGGCTAGCTGCTAAACCTAGCCTAAGAAAAAGATAACAATAAAAGGGACAAGCCCCACACCATGAAAGATAACACTAGACACACGCATAGAAAAGGGCATAAAGAACCAACTATCCAAGAGTCTTGAGAAGCTCATTCACCTTTTCCTCTAGCTTTTCCATGGTCTCTATTGCCATCTTGACCTCAAAAGCTACATAAGACTCTTTTTTTGTA
The DNA here is from genome assembly GCA_028749045.1 of Cupressus sempervirens. Classification (NCBI taxonomy): domain Eukaryota; kingdom Viridiplantae; phylum Streptophyta; class Pinopsida; order Cupressales; family Cupressaceae; genus Cupressus; species Cupressus sempervirens. The sequence goes on along the minus strand of CM053783.1, from coordinate 533,169,536 downwards.
GTTGGACCTAGTTCTTCTCCCCTAGCTAGAAGGATTCTCCGTAGGGGGAGCATTATCATCAATGACCAGGATGACAACTCTATCTTGGTTACCCATTTTATCAACAACAATGTTAATATGCTCATTAAAAGGTTTTATAATTTTGTAATTTTGATCTATAATGCCTATGAGAGTAATATCGAAGCCCACCAGCTTGCTCTCCAACACCTTGACTCTTTCCTTCTATTTGGTGAAGTTGTCCATGTCCATAGCTACAACCATCAATCCCATGTTTCCCTCTTCAAAATTTTATTTGTCCATCCCCTAATCTCTGGTATTAACAATATCCTTGTGAGCATTAACTCTACCCTCAAGGGGCCTAATATGGAGGTTTTCCTCTTTAATAATGATGAATAAGATTGATATACTAGTGTATTTATCATGTAAAATAACACACAAAAATATAATAGTACATATGCTCTAGCACTTCTACAACAAAGAGCGCAAGATTGACAATCGGCAAAAATTCAAAAATAGTTTTAGATATCCCTGATGGAATGCTTTAGAATACCTGAGAGGGGGGTGAATCAATTACCCAAGGTCCAAATGTATAGATAAAACTTTTTAGTACTTAATAAATGCTAGAGTAATATATTATTTTCTTACTACTTAAAACATTTTGATTTAATTAGTTAAGTTATTACTGTTTAGTGCTTAAGCTTTCTCTTAGGTGCATTAATAATTATTTATTTTACTAATTATTAATGTGCAACCTGGCTTTCTTAGTCTTTAGGGTTTCGTTCACCTTTAAGGTTGAACTCTTGTAATTGTTTTTTCATTATCTTAGAATACATTTTCTCTCTTATTCTGCTGAGATTTCCAAGCTTCACTTTTTCCTCTTTGGCTTCATTCCAGCAACAGGTTATTTTGTATGCAGGTGTTCTTGGCAAACTATGAAGTTGGTTTTCTCAACTTCTACATGGTATTAATGTTAGGATTAAACCACAAACATAAATAACAATTACATGCAAATATAACCAATATCAAAAAATAATAGATCACACAGAAAAGAACACAAGACACAAAGATTTAACATGGTTCACCCAAACCCCAAACTACGTCCACCAACTAGCAAGTCCAATATTTTATGATCCAGTGATTACAACCTGATTACAATCTGTAATCCCTTACAACTCAATATTGCCATAAGAACCAATTTTTGCATCACCTTATGAAACAATCCCTAACCCTAAGCCCTTTTATACAAGTATTTTTACCACTTTAGGGTTATAATTAATAATTACATGTCGGCCCAAAATCGAAATAAAATAGGGCCCAATTTTTTTTTAAGAATTTATGAAGTATGTATAGTACTTTCCTAATCGACCAAATGAAATGGTACCACAACTGTATGCGTTTGGTTTTTTAATGTTGAGTTGAATTCTTTGCAAGATGAATGGCACTTTGACTATTTGTAAACAAATAATTATCCTTATGAGGGTGTCCCAATTTGTCCAAGAATATCTAAAGCCATAGCATCTCCTTGGCTACCTCTACAACAACAACATACTCTACCTTTATCGTGGATAATGCATTAACCTTCTATAACCTAGAAACCTGACTCATAGCTGCCCCACCAATAGTAAAGACATAACCTATAGTACTCTGCCTAGTATCAATATCCCCTGCCAAATCTAAGTCAACATAGCCCTATAAATCACTAGTATGGCTCCCAAAGTGTAAACACTTATTGGATGTTCCTCTGAGATATATGAGAATCCATTTAATTGGATTCCAATGCCCAATTCCTAGATAACTCATATACCTGCTAACAACTCTCACTGCATGTGCAATATCTAGCCTGGTACATACCATAGCATACATCAAGCTTCCTACAGCTGAAGCATAGGGTACCTTGGACATCTTATCCTCCTCTTCTTGTGTCTTAGGACACGTCTCCTTAGTCAACTTCAAATGACCAGGTAAAGGTGTGCTGATAGCTTTAGCATTCTCCATAGCGAAACGTTGCAACACCTTCTCAACATAATCAACCTGAGATAGCATCAATCTTCTATTCTTCCTATCTCTACAATTCTTCATACCAAGGATTTGTTTTGCTGCCCCCAAATCCTTCATAGCAAATGCATGTGTTAATTGGCATTTCAGCCCCTTAATATGATCCATGTTAGACCCAACTACAAGCATATCATCAACATATAAACATAAAATAATGTAGTTGTCATCACCCAACCTCTTAAAATAAACACAATTATCTGAATGACACCTATTGTATCCATGCTCATGCATAAAACTATCAAATTTTAAATACCATTGTCGAGGTGCTTGCTTCAAGCCATATAAACTTTTCTTTAATTTGCACACTAAGTTCTCCTTACCTTTGACCTCAAAACCCTATGGAAGAGCCATATATATCTCTTCATCTAAATCACCATGAAAGGGGGTTGTTTTAACATCAAGCTACTCTAAATGCAAATCTTTAGTAGCCACAAGACTTGAAATAGTACAGATAGAAGTCATCTTAACAACAGGAGAAAATATCTCATCAAAATTAATGCCCTTTTTCTATGCAAATCCTTTCACAACTAACCTGGCTTTAAATATTTTCTTACCTTCATCCTCTTCTTTTATCCTGTAAACCCACTTATTCTATAAAGCTATTTTACCTATAGGCAACTTGCACAAATCCCATGTCTTATTCTTCAGCAAAGAGTCCATTTCATCTTTCATTGTAGACTCCCACTGAATCTTAGTATCCACCTTCACAACTTCATCATAACATTCAAGTTCACCAGCATCAGTAAGTAAAATAGAATACAAAGAGGGAGAAAATCTTTCTGGAGGTCTAATTTGCCTTGTTAATTGTCTAACATTCACTAGTGTGTGTGGTATTTGTTGTTGCGGTTGTTGCACATCATGAGAAATTGTTGGAACTTCATCTTTTGGAGTATCATCCAACACTACATAATCATCTTCTTTCTTCTCATGTTGCTACAACAAATCTTTGTAAAACACTTCTCATTGAATATGGCATCCCTACTTCTTACAATTTAATGATTTTCAAAATCCAAAGTCTATAACCAAATTCATTAATGCCATATCCAAAAAATACACATTTCTTTGACTTAGCTTCCAGCTTGGTTCTATTTTCAGAATCTATATGAGTAAAAGTTTCACAACCGAAGATCTTGGGAAAAGAATAACTCACCTTCTTACTAGTCCATGCTTCCTCTAGAATACCATTGCCCAAAGGAGTAGAGAGACCTCTATTAATCAAATATACAATAGTATTGACAGCCTCCACCTACATGTGTAAGGGCAACCCAACATGCAACCTCATGCTCCTTTTGTGCTCCATTATAGTCACGTTCATGTGTTCAACCACTCCATTTTCCTATGGAGTCCTTGGAACAATTTTTTTTCTACAAATACCATTAGTGGAGCAATAATCTTCAAATTCATGACTGTAATACTCATAGCCATTATCAGATCTAAGACATTTTAATTTTTTACCAGTCTCATTTTCAACCAAGCATTTCCATTTCTTAAAAGTTTGAAATACATCAGATTTCTGTCTAAGGAAATAAACCCATACTTTTCTAGTTGTGTCATCAATGAATGTAACATAATAATGAGAGCCACCAAGGGAAGATACCTAAGCTGGTCCCCATACTTTTGTATGCACAAGCTCTAATTTCTCCTTTTTATTTTCCTTCCCAGTCTTCACAAAACTCACTCTCTTTTGTTTTCCATACACACAAATCCATATTAACAAATTTTAGACCTGGTAAAACTTTCTTTGAATGAAGTACTTTCATACCTTTCTCACTCATGTGCCCAAGTTTGTTGTGCCACAACATTGTATCAGAATCTACAGTAACTATTTTTTCTCCCTACTCAACTGCCACAATTGTTCCTAAACATTCATTTTTCTCTAAAATAATTAAAGTAGAAGGAACAATATGACCCATACAAAGATATAAGGTGCCTACTTTCACACCTTTTGCCACTACAAGGGAACCTTTTGAAACCTTCCAATTTTTATCATTAAAAGTAACTACACAACCCTCATCACCGAGTTGCCCTGCTAAAATTAAATTCCTACTCAGCCTTGGAACATGTCTTACCTCATGTGGTAGCCAATGATTCCCATTCTGCAACTTAATCTTAATTTTTCCCTTTCCAATAATTTGACAAGGTTCATTATCTCCCAAATAAACAAGCCCAAAATCCCCTTGGACATAGCTAATGAAATAACCTCAATGAGGTGTAGCATGAAATGAGGCACCAGAATCTAAAACTCATGAATCATCGACACTTTCTAAAGACAAAAGCAAAGCATCCTCTTTGAATTTATTACTACATTTGCCTCCTTGTCTCCATCTGGTTTATCTCCTTTATTTTTCTTTCGATTCCAACAATCTTTCTTTTTATGCCTTGGTTTCCCATAGTACCAACAGTCATTTGGTCCTCTCAATTGAGACCTCCTCCCCTTTGAATTTCCTCTTGATTTTCCATGATTTCCAGAATTACTTCCTCTTTCAATCGTTCTACCTCTACTTTGTGCGTTCAAAGCACTTCTTGATGTAGATCCACCTAAGGTTTTCCTATGAGTTTCCTCACTCAAAACAACATCGATCACATCATCATATTTTAGGGTACTAGATCCAAGAGCAGAATTACTCACAGCCATTACCAACCCATTCTAGCTTTCAAGCAAATAACACAAAATCAAGAGAACCCTAATTTCTTCATCAAAATTGATACCCACAAAAGATAACTGACTAGTAATAGTATTAAACTCATTTAAATGATCTACAATAGATCCACCTTCTTTCATTTTCATATTAAATAAATGCTTCATGAGAAATACCTTGTTTGAAGTGGAGGGCTTTTCATATAGTGTCACTAGGGTTTTCATCAACTCTTCTATTGTCTTTGCTTTTGTAATATTAAATGCCACCAATGGTGCTAGGCATAATCAAATGCTTCCAAGTGCCTTTCTATCCAAAAGATCCCAATCCTTATTTGACATAGATCCCTAATTCTTGGTTTTTCCTTCCAACGGCTTCCATAAATCCTTTTGATAAAGCTAGTCTTCCATTTTCATATTATGTAACTGAAAGGTTTTTCCCATTAAACCTATCAACCCTCAACTTACCCTTGTCTTCCATCACTCCCACGCAACCATGAGACTCCCACTCAATCGTGAAACTTTCCTGCAAAGAATAACTGAAAAACAACCTCTCTTTGATACCACTTGTTAGGATTAAACCACAAACAAAAATAACAACTACATGCAAATGTAACCAATATCAGAAAATAATACATCATGTAGAAAAGAACACAAGACACCAAGATTTAATGTGGTTCACCCAAACCTTGGGCTACTTCCATAAAATAGCAAGTCCAATATTTTATGATCTAGTGATTACAACTTGATTACAATCTATAATCCCTTACATCTCAATATTGCCACAAGAACCAATTTTCACATCACCTTATGAAACAATCCTTAACCCTAAGCCCTTTTATATAAGTATTTTTACTGCTTTAGGGTTATAATTAATAATTACATGTCGGCCCAAAATCCTGATAAAATGTACAGTACTTTCCTGATCAATCACCATAAACTAACAATCAAAGCTTCCCTACTACTGTCTGATCTAGAGATCTTTAAGTTGTGATTCAAAGACCAAAAACCCAGCTTTTCGTGGTTGTTTTTCTTCAATCTAGAGGAGGCTTTTTTTGGTGCATTTTGAGCAAAAATGGATGTCACTATTGTGCTCAAAAGGCCTACTTTAGTCAAAATCTATATAAAACTTGCAAATTTTGGCCACAGTGACCCTTGGGATAATTTTTTTCCTACCTGGGGCTGTACAACACAAAAGACATGAAAAAATCAAAAAAATGTTTTTTCTTGATTTTCTACATAGCCAGAATGCACCACCCACGCGTCACCCTCGATGGTGCACCATCGCAGCCCGGTCAGTGCCCCGCCACCGCCCCCATCACAACCACCAGCATAGCACCACTCTGCAACCACCTCCACCACTACCTCATCGCCTAGTCGCCACCTTCGTCGGCCTGTCACCACTACCAGTGCTAATGTCAGCAACCCAGTGGTGACATCACCTTTCCGGTGCCAAAATATTTTTTCCAGCGAGGTCAATTTTTTGGCAATGATTTTCGGCAATTGGAATTTTTTTCTAGCAAGTAGAATTTTTTTCGGTAGATGGTCTATTGACAGTTATACAGCCATCAAATTTTTTCCTGTCTCTATATTTTCCTAGAGAGATTATTGTTTGGAGGAGCAGTTATTTTTCGATCATATCTTTTGCATATAGTGTTCATTTTTGAAAAATAAAATATTGTCAGAAAGCTATTTTTGAGCCAGAGATGATGATGGTGGTTCCATTTTATGACTTGGCCATTTAAGCTCTTATTTTTGGTGTTAAAGTAGAGGCTGCAGTTTCCTACCTGTCTGCATCTGGCATCCAAGTTTTCTTCTAGTTTTTTTGTACTTTCCTTAGTTGTTTCTTTGGTATATGAGGGATAAATTTATACATTGTGGGGGGTGCATTTTTCTTTTTGTAATTTAATTTATAAATGACCCTTCTACTTTTGTCTACTTTCTCTCAATGGTGGACTCTTTTGTCGCCTACCTTACACCTCACAACTACCATACTTGGAAAGGATAGATGACCAAATTTCTTATGGCAAAGGAGTTATGGTCATGCCTTGATGCAACTCCACTAATTCTACAAAGGCCTTATGAGGTTCTTATGTAGTGGAATAAGATGGATGAGGCAATGGGCCTCATTACACTAAATGTTTCAAATGGGTTACTATTTCACATGGATGTTTGGCACAATGAATCAGTTCAGGGTTCTACAGATAGATGTAGAGTTCACCTCCTTGGTACCTAAATCATTCACCAACATTGAGGACTTCTTGATGAAGTTCAAGTCTCTTCACTCTATCTTACAAGTTGTTGGAAAGGAAAACTCAGATGATGAGTGTATCTTTCTGATACTCTCAAAGCTTCAAGGTCCTTATCAGATTTTCACTTCTACCTTCTACTCCACTATGGATGCACTAGGTGCACGACATGTTATGCCTTATTTTGAGATATGATGTAATATGTTAACTCTTGAGCAATCCAAGCTCACTTAGATGGATTCACTTACAAGTTCATAGTCATAGGCATTGCTTGCCAAGCCATCTCAAGGTATATAGAAGTAGAAGCTAAAGAAGATATTAGATTCCTTTTTTGAGCACTCTACTAGCCCATCATCTTCTTCTAAGAAGGAGAAACAAAAGACTGAGATTCCTACATGTTCCTGCTATTGGAAGGGACCTCATGATGGGTCACATTATTTTCAGAAGAGATTTGATGGCTATGAGAAACAAATTGCATATTTGCAAGCTCTTCTTCAGAAGAACATTGTTTCCTCTCCATCCTCTTCTACCTCACAAGGGTCTACTTTTTAGTTTTCTTCCATATCTTCAACATCTACACTAGATTTTGGATAGGGTCATGCGTTATAGGCATCCATCACATCCCCTTCCTGGGTCCCTTGGATATTGGATTCAGGTGCTTCTCACCATATGGCATCTTCTCAAGGGGTCTTCTCCACTACTGAGGCTTCTCCCATTCCTCATATTCTTATGGGGAATAACACTACCCTAACACTCTACATGAAAGTTTTATTTGGTATTTAGGATGGAACATTCAATGATGTATTATATGTTCCATCTCTGTCTACAAACCGTCTCTCAATTTATCAGATTACACACAATGGATTAGGCAAGATAGTTGAGTTCACTACAGATTCAATCTTCATTCAGGATAGTGCAATAGGAGGCCTTATTTCTATAGGGATAGTTGATCATAGCACCCATCTCTACACCTTCTCACACTTTGGTCCATCATCTCCATTGTCAAAGCATAGCTCTTCTCTTTCACAAGAGCATCATATGGTGCAGTTAGGACACTTGAACTTTGTATTGTTCCTGAGATCACTATTTTGACTACCACACCACATCCAATTAAGGTCTTTTCTCTTCAGCTTTACCTGACCCTCCAACTCCATTCATCGAGCCTCCAGGTGCACTTGTTGAGGATTCTACACAGGACATTCATCTTCTCTTTCACGATAGTGTCAACTCACCTACATTGGTGATTCCTTTTCAGGATTGTCATGTTTTCTCCTTTGAGCATCAATTTGGCCTTCCAATTTCACCTCTCATTTAGGGGTTTCCTTGTTCTGTGCCCTTGCTTCTTTTGTAATGGAGTTCCATTGGTTCGATCATTTCTACAAGGGCTCCATCATTCTGGGGGGGCTTTGGTGTCTCTTCTCTCTCTCATGGGGGGGCTAGTTGTACTTATGGTTTTGAGAGTCTCTTGAGCCATTTCCTTCTTCTTCTTCTTCTTTTTAATCTCTGTTTGGAGAGGAGTTTTTCCCACTAGGTTTTCTTCCTTGTCTCCAATTTACAGAGATTTCCTTGTATTGGGTACCTGAGCTGGGACCCATTTCCTACTTTCATAGTTGTGCTAGGTTAGTTTTTCCCTTGTGCTTAGCTTAAAGGGGGTGTTAGAGTAATATTTTGTTCTACTTAAATCATTTTGATTTAATCAGTTAAGTTATTACTCTTTAGTTCTTAAGCTTTCTCTTAGGTGCATTAATAATTAATTTTTTTATTAATTATTAATGTGCAACCTAGCTTTCTTAGCCTTTAGGGTTTCATTCACCTTTAAGGTTGAACTCTTGTAATTGTTTTTTCATTCTATTGGAATACATTTTCTCTCTTATTCTGCTGAGATTTCCAAGCTTCATTTTTTCCTCTTTGGCTTCATTCCAACAATAGGTCATTTTACTTGCAGGTGTTCTTGGCGAATTGTGAAGTTGGTTGTATAGATAAAACTTTTTAGTACTTAAAAAATACCTGTGCATGCATTGATCATTCAATATCTTAAACCATATTATATTACTATCCTAGGTCAAATGAACTTTGCAAAAATGTAAACATGAAATGCCACAAAAACATTCCCAAAATTTGACACAAGGATTAAGCCAATTTTGGAAAAGCCACCAGTAACATGCTACCAATTTTCACTCTTCTGAAGTGAGCTATGTGAGGAGCCAACCCTATTAAAGGTTATAATGCACACTATTAAATGTGACCTTGATTAAAGGATTTCAATCACCTTGATAGGAGTGAGCCTTGTTAGAGGACTTTAGAACATTCCATTAGAATGTCCCTCTATTAAAGGATTTATTCATGATTTTTAGGTCAACCTTAATCTAAAGGATTTATCCAAATTGATACATTTGTTAGAAAGTAGTAGTAGGATTTGATCTAATAAAAAAAAAACTCACTTGCAGATTACAGATCACTTATTCAGTCCTCTATTCTACTTGGCATTCAATCTCCTTCGTCTTCGACAGCTTGTTCACCCTTCAAGCCTTCACCTCCTTAATCCTTCTTGCTTAGTATGCCAACTATAGACTCATCCCTTTGGCCACCAAATGAAGCAACACCACAAGACTCCTTGTCTCTCTCTGGTTAACACTATGACACTTTGCTTCTGGCCTACTATCTACTTAAATAGAGAATTTAGATCTTTTACCGCATAACCACAATCATCCATCTTAGGGTTAGGTCAGATTCATTAAATCTACCCTCTTTTCCATTTTATTCCCTTCTAAAAACTTCCTCTGTGATTCTCTCCAAATTCATCTCCAAACTGTTTATCTTGAATTTTGTGCGACTACCTCTATGGATGCTAAAAAATGGTCCAAGTCTATGATTTAATCACTTTTTCATGCTAACTCATTCCATTTTCTCATTTCACTAATTCTGATCTTTTGGCCAACTTGATTATTATTCAAGCATATACCAACAATATCCTTCATCAATTGTATCCCCTTTCAAATCAATTGCAAATCGCTTCGAAACTGATTCCCATTTTATTCAAACTTTCTAGAATCAACCCAAAATCATTCCCCAATCAACCCAGAATCATCCCAATCAACCTAGAATCATCCCAATCAACCCATAATCATCCCAAATCAACCCAAAATAATCCCAAATCAACCCAAAATTGTCCTAAATCGGTCGTAATCAACCCAAAACACGTAAGATATCTCAAATCAATCATCATTTGTCAAACCTAGGCATTGTCATGCCTCTCAGTGCCTTGGAAACCTATCAAGTCTTATCAAACCCATCAAATATAATATTAATCCTATCATTTCCCTTAGCGCTATGACAAATATGTCATTCTTATAATCCTATCATTAACATTGTCAAGTCCCTTAGTATCAGATTGTGGCATTATCAAATTGATTTAATAACAATGACAATGTTTGTTGATGTTATTATGATCAACCTTATTAATCAATTTCAGTCATTAGTGCTAACAATGTCTATAATCCATGTCATGTGTCCTTGGCATGTTATCAATCCTAATCAGTAAATCAATTTGATCATGGCTTTGATCTATCCACCATCATCCTAGTCGATTTGCATAACCGTTGCATTTCATCAAAGGATATTATCATATTTATCTAACCAAATTGGCCAATTTATCCTATAGGATTAGATGGCTCATAATTTAATCATATGTCAGTTTAGTCATTTTCATCATGCATTACTAATTGTTCTCCCTACTAACCAACATTTTTTATTAATTAATTGGTTCGTCTTCACAAACTATGGAAATTCTTAATTTCCTAAGTCTTATTTTCCACTAATTTCCATTTATTTGGATATATGAATTTTTAATTCAAATATTCCACCTATTCTTGACACATGGACTTGATGCGTCATAGATATTATCCCTACACTTGGATAAAACATGTCATATTAGATATATTTTATTCCTTACACATGTCTATAATAAGCCTCCATCGCCATAGATTCTTGGCTACAATTGTCTTTGAGGTGTCATATGCACGTCATAGATTCTCCTCCACTTTTAGCCATGTCAACTTTCATGTGTCATACAATCCTACTAGTGGCTTTGAGGTGTCATATGCACATCATAGATTCTCCTCCACTTTTAGCCATGTTGATTTTCATGTGTCATAAAATCTCATATTTGGCATATTGTGTCATGGTTGTATAGATATTCTAAGGAATATCATGCCAAGTTGCGCATTTCAAATGACAAGTGTCCACCCTCTCATTTGATTCTCTCCTCATGTACGTTGGCTATAAATTGAGCCTTCTTGCTCCCTTTTTTGATCTCCAACATCTTTATCTCTTAGAATCCATTAGGCTCGAAACCAGACTTCTAGTACTCTCAATAGCATTATCTTATCATAGGCTTTTGCTTTTAATTGTATAAGCACTATAGGCAATTAGAGCTACATCAAATGGATAAGAAAGAAGGACATGGGAGCTACAACTAAGGAAGGAATTTTAATTTGTATTGCTTTCTTTGTTTTATTTGGCTTTCATGGTAGATTAGAAAGGTTTTAGCATATGTTTATTGAGTCTTTGTGGATGTTCATGCTAGGTTCTAACCCATTTTATGGTCCTAAAAGTTCATCATACTTATCTTCCACATGCTTCACACCATTCAAGAAAACAACATTATCAACTCAGATTTGTCAAATATTTGATCAAACTCATTTTACTAGCACTTGACAATAACATGTTGTTTTCTCAACAAACACTATCTTCTGATGCTTAGCACACATTAAACTTTCTTCACTTAGCACCTACTAGATTTCTCTTTGCTCGACACATACTAAGCTTACTTTGCTCGGCTTCAACTAACTTTGTGCTCAACCTACACTGACTTGCTTGACTTCCACTCTTTACTCGGTTAGGCTTGATAGACACATTTCTTTACTTAGCCTTCTTCTAGTCATAGCTCAAGTATCCTTTCATTATAGCCTTAAGTAGATAAATAATACACTATATCATCAAATTCTTACTTGGTCTTAGTGCTTCTTTGATACACCATATAACTCAACCTTTCTTTAAGTTCTCTTGTTATCCTTTCTTTTCAAATCCTCTTTATCAATCAATCAAATGATAGCATTGAGACCAAATTAGCAATTGTCTCACCAACAAGTAGTAGGTTTGACATCAATGACAAAGTAATTTTTTTTCCATGATAGAGTTCATCAATCTTCCTCATTTCTATACTTCAACAATCTCCCTCTTTGGCATTGATGGCAAACAAATACCAACAACAATACCAGAAATGAAATTTATACCTTGTATTGAAATCTCTCCCTGTATCAGTATTTATCCTTCTTTTGTATAGGCTACAATCTCTCTTCTTCTTCAGATATTTAGTGTAACTCTTCTTCTTTCTAATATCTCTCTTTTCTGGTACTAACTCCCTTGTACTTTTAGTAAACTCCCCCTCTTTGATAGCAATGCCAAACACTTGTCATCTTCTCACATAGATATCAACAATTCATGTTCTCCCTTTGTCACCTTGCATGTGACTATAAATCTTCAGTTTTAGATCCTTCCTTACTTCAAGCAAGTCCTAAAGTAAGATCTACTACATCAAGTTGTAAAATATGTAATTCAAATCAGTTGATGTAGGGCGCTACTCTTTCTTCTTAAGTAGCTTTGGATAGGGGTATCACCCCTATTTTACCTCTAAGATATTCATGTGCATGCTTAGGTAAAGCCTTTGTGAATATATCAGCTATATGCTTTTTTATATTCACATATTCCAATCTCACTTCTTTGTCTTGAACCATCTATCTCAAGTAATGATACTTGATTGCAATGTGCTTTGTCCTTATATGCATTACAGAGTTCTTAGATATGTTTATAGCAATTGTATTGTCATAGTAAATGACCATGGGTTCAGTGATTCATTCCTTCATTCCTTTAACTATTTGATCCACATTACATTTGTGCAATTCACAACAACAACCACATATTCAACTTCAACAATAGAATGTGAAATACAATTTTGTTTCTTGTTGGTCCAAGTAACCAATATTTTTCCTAAGAAAAATGCTCCTCCACTTGTACTTTTTTTGTCATCAATGGTTCCAGCCCAATCAGCATCTATATAGGCTCTCAATTCAAACTTGTCATTTTTCTTACAGTATAGACCATAGTCTTATGTACCTTTTAAGTATCCCATAATCCTTTTAACAGTCATTAAGTGATTTTCCTTAGGATTTGTAGAAAATATTTCAATAATCCCAACAACTAGTGCAATGCCAGGTCTGCTATGAACTACATATTACAATTTGCCAATCATAAACCTCTACAATGTTTGATTTACTTTAGCAGAATCATCAGTTTTGGATAGTTTATGTCCTGTCACCATAGGAGTACTAACTGGTTAAGAATCTTCCATACCAAAAGTTTCCAATATTTCCTTTACATACTTGGACTGAGTGATGTAAATACAATATTTCATTTGATAAACTTGTAATCCAACAAAAAAACTTATTTCTCCTAACATTGACATCTCAAATTCTTTCATCATTTCATTTACAAATGTCTTACATAATGCATTTTGTCCTCCAAATATGATTTCATCAACAGATGTTTCAGCTAGTAAAATTCCTTCACCTCGTTATGTCTTCAAAACAAATCTTTACAAGATAGTTGTGTAGTATTTCATACCATGCTTTGGGATCTTACTTCAAACCATATAAAGCTTTTTGCAATCTACACACCATGTTCTTATTGTTAGGATCGACAAATCCTTCAAGTTGTTCAATGTAAACATTTTCTTCTAGTATACCATTCAAAAATGTTGGCTTAACATCCATTTTATAAACTTTAAATCCTTTATAGACAATATAAGCAAGTAGAGTTCTTACTCCTTCCAATCTTGCAAGTGGGGCAAATGTATCTCCATAGTCAATTCCCTCTTCTTATGCATAACCTTTGCAAATTAACCTTGCCTTATTCCTTATTACTTCATCATTCTCATCCAATTTGTTTTTGTATACCCACTTGGTTCCAATAGCATTCTTGTTCTTTGGTCTGGGTACTAGTGTCCATGTTTTGTTCTTCACAATCTGATTAATTTCTTCTTTCATGGCTTGACTCAAGTCTTCACTCTCTAATGCATCCTTCACTGACATAGGTTCATGCATGGTTAACAAACATGTCTCATTCCTTAATCTATTCCTTGTCACTACTCCAACCTTTTTTTCTGTAATGATTTGTTCAGTAGGATGATGTCTCTTGACATATTTTGATTGGCTATGTCTTTCTTTCAACAGTAGGTCATTCATGAAGTTCAATCTCAGGTTCACTATATACTTCTTTGTTAGGTAACTTGACATTCCTCTCTTGTAAATGGATCTTGACTCAGCTCCTAAATGCAACTTGACATCCATTATATGTGACTCAACAGTCATTGATTCTTGTTGATTAGTAGCTACAATATCATCAGCATCAACATGCATGCCTTCATAGTACTACATAAAGGTTTTCTAATTCGTAGGTTCCTTCTTTTATTCATCTTCATATATTTCTTTCTTGACTTGTACTCGGTTCAAGGTATAGACAATTGTACTAATAGCTTCTCTCCAGTATTTTAAAGCAACATTCTTCTCCATCATCAGTGTTTTGGTACAATCCATCATAGATCTATTCCTCCTTTCAGCTATCCCATCTTGTGGAGGGGTCCTAGCTGCAGAAGTTTGTCTCTTGATTCCTCTATCATTGCAGAAGTTATTGAATTCATTTGATGTAAACTCTTAACCTCTATCAGATCTCAGACATTTTAAACTTTTACCAGTTTCCTTTTCAACTTTAGCCAGATACCACTTAAACATTTGAAAAGCATCAAATTTTTCTCTCAAAAAATAACTTTCATCGTTATTCAGTAATCTTCAACAAATGAAATAAAATACTTGTCACCTTTGTGGCTTTGCACATCAATTGGTCCACATAAACCAGTAGAACTAATTCCAAAATTTCTTTTGAAGTATGAGTCTCACTTTTAAAACTAGACTTTTTCATCTTGCCTAACTAACATTGTTTGCAAATCACATTATCAGCTTTCTTTAATTTTGGCAAACCTCTAACTCTTTTCATCTTACTGATACTAACCAAGTTGTCAAAATTTACATGACATAATCTTTTGTGTCATAGCCACACATCATCAAATTGTACAACAAGACAAGTAGCTTCATTCATGTCAAGATAAAATAGATTACCTTTTGTCTGATCTCCACTCCCAATGAGTTCTTTATCAACATCATAGATCCTAGCTTTCATGTGTTCAAATTCAATCATGTATCATGAACTATTTAATTGTGACACACTTAATATATTATAGTTAAGTCCTTCTACATAGTAAGCATTGTCACACATGATCTTGTTTGTCAATTTTATTGATCCTTTACCTTTGACTAGACAGGGTGCATTATTACCAAATCTAACAATATTTCCATTTTAATGCTCAAGGGTAATGAACTTACTTTTGTCACCAATCATGTGATGAGAACATCCACTTTCAATGATCCACCTTTCACCTTTGGTTACATAAGATACTAATGCAGTTGCCTCATCTTCATCTGAATCATCTTTCATAGCAACATACACAACTTCATCATCATGACCATCTAATTCTTCATTAGATTCTTCTTTGGTAATGTAACAAGCTTTATTTCCCTTGTCTTTGTAGCCTTTGTTACTCTCATTTTTCTACTTCTAAATTTTTCTTCATTTATGGTGTTCTTCTTCTTAGTACACCTTGTTACAATATGACCAACTTCATTACAATTAAAACATATGATGGGTAACTTACCTTTGTATTTTCCTTTGCCTCTATGAAATCTCATAGCCAACAATGCTTCCAATTTTTCTAGATCTTCTTCATCTATGTCACTATCACTAACAGCATGCTTTCCCTTTTTCTTTCCTTTAGGTTCTTTGATTGTTAGATTAACTTTGAAAGCATAATCAATATTCTCATATTTAAAATTATCAAAATTTGACATTCAAAAGAAATGAGTCAACCAACTATTCCTTCAAGGGTTAGATCACTACCAGGAGTAGACCTCAGTTCTTGTATAACAGAGACACTAATAGCATAGATAGATAACAGGGTTCTCAACACTTTGTTGATCATAGTCTCATCTTCAATAACTCCATTTGTTTCTCTAATTGCATTGACAATATCTTTGATTCTTGCACAATATTGGGCTATAGTCTCACCTTCTTGCATTCTCGTTTCATCAAATTTTCCTCTTAGAATTTATGCTTTAGCTCTTAACACATTCTTGTCTCCTCCATATATGTTCTATAGGGCATCCCACATTCCTTTAGAAGTGGTACATGTTTTGATGTCTTCAAACTTTGAATAGCTTAGGGAAAATGCAATCTCCAACATTGCTTGATTGTGTTCTTTCTTCTATTTGAGTTGTTTAGCAATTGGAGCACCAGTTACTACAACATATTTAGTGGTGATGGTTGCCTGTGCATAATCTCCAAGTCCTTGTAGATGCAACTTTATTGAACTTTGCCATGTAGGAAATTTTTCCTTATTTAACTTGGGGACCTCCTTTCTGTACATCTTGATCTTTATCTTTAAGTACTTTCAAAAAAAATCCTTTACAAGTACCAAACCCTCTGATACCAATTGTTGGAATGCTTTAGAATAACTAAGAGGGGGATGAATCAATTATCCAAGGTCCAAATGTATAGATAAAACTTTTCAGTACTTAACAAATATGTGCGCATGCATTGATCATTCAATATCTCAAACCATAGTATATTATTGTCCTAGGTCAAATGAACTTTGCATAAATGTAAACATGAAATACCATAGAATCATTCACATAATTTGACACAAGGATTAACCCAATTTGGGAAAAAAAATTGTAAGAATTTGGCTTAGACCATAATTCACCCAAGAACTAAAGAACTCAACACAAGCACACAGTAGACCAAAATAGACAGAGTATGATCAGAATGACGATATTCATTCAATAACTGGATTGAGAGTACACTAGGAGTTCCTGAATATAAAGGCCTCAGGAGAGCTTCTAGAATGCATAGAAGTTAGCATCATGATATGTCATACAACTAGGCACATGTCCACCAGATATGGGTTATTCTCCATTAAGCATAGGATTAAGTGTGATGATGTGAAGATAAGCCTACAATGGTGTAGCATGCAAATCAGTGGTGTAGACAACATGTGCTAAATAAGGAGTGTGGATAACTGTGTTGTCAACATGACAACTCAGTGAATGATGCATACTCATGTGTTGTAGACACCATGTGCATAATTAGAGTTTTGTAACTCAATCAGAGTTCACAAACTCCTAAGTGTCTCACCTAAAATAATAATTAAATAATGCAAAATAATTAAATAATGCATTAAACTAGTAAAAATTAAGTAAGTGTAATAAGTAAACATTGATTTACACCAACAAAAACACTAGTAACATGCTACCAATTTTCACTCTTCTGAAGTGAGTTATGTGAGGAGCCAACCCTGCTAAAGGTTACAATGCACACTATTAAATGTGACCTTGATTAAAGGATTTCAATCACCCTATTAGGAGTGAGCCTTATTAGATGACTTTAGATCATTCCATTAGAATTTCACCCTATTGAAGTATTTACTCATGACTGTTAGGTCAACCTTAATCCAAAGGATTTATCTAGACTAATACAATTTTTAGAATGTAACAGTAGGACTTGATCTGATAAAAAAACAACTCACTTGCATATTATAGATCACTTATTCAGTCCTTCATTCTGCTTGTCATTCAATCTCCTTCACCTCTGACAACTTGTTCACCCTTTAAGTCTTCACCTCCTTAAGCCTTCTTGCTTAGTATGCCAATTGTAGATTCATCCCTCTGGCTACCAAATGAAGCAACACCACAATCTCCTTGTCTTTCTATGGTTCACACTATGAAACTTTTCTTCTGGCCTGCTATCTCCTTAAATAGAGAATTTAGATCTTTTGTCACTTAACCACAATCATCCATCTTAGGGTTAGGTCAGATTCATTAAATCTACCCTCTTTTCCATTTTATTCCCTTCTAGAAACTTTATCTACAATCCTCTCCAAATTCATCTTCAAATGAATTTATCTTGAATTATATGCCACCAAATCATCATACTTATCTTCCACACAATTCACACAATTTTAACTTTGTTGGCTCAAATTCATCAAATCTTTGATAAAACTCATTTTATTGGCACTTAGCAATAACATGTTGTTTTCTCGGTAAACACTATCTTCTTATGCTCGATCAACACTAGGTTGCTTGGCATACACTAATTCTTTACTAGTGCTTGGAACACATTAAACTTTCTTCACTCAACACCTACTAGATACTTTGTTCAACTTTAAGTAACTTTCTACTTGGCCCACATTGACTTGCTCAACTTCCACTTTTTACTCAACCAGGGTTGACATACACATTTATTTACTTAGCCTTCTTCTAGTCTTATCCCTTGTATCCTTTCATTATAGCCTTAAGTAGATAAACAATACAATATATCATCAAAGTCTTACTTGGTCGTAGTGCTTCTTTTATACAATATATAACTCAACCTTTCTCTAGGTACTCTTGTTATCCTTTCTTTTCAAATCCTCTTCATCAATTAATCAAATGATAGCATTTAGACCAAACTAGCAATGATCTCACCAGTAAGTAGTAGGTTTGACATCAGTGACAAAAAAATGATTGTTCCATGATAGGGTTCATCAATCTTCCTCATTTCTATACTTCAACAATCCCTTTTTGAGTTAGCTCCATTCTAATTAACTCAAAATCAATTTCACTAGGTATAACAAGGGACACTTTTCAACTTATTTTCCATCAAACAAATTAGTGTTCAATTTATCATTTATTTTATCTTTGATTTAAAAAAAAATTACTATTAGAATTTATCATCCTTAATCTAGACCTTGACTTAAAATATGGATTAAGCATGGTCTCATTAATAGGAGAATATCAAATATTCTTTGTTGTCTTTGGTAAACAATACTCAAAAGATGGATGCTTTGAGGGGGAAAGCTCTCTCCCTTTTAAAGTCGTATGGACGGTAGAGATCAAGATGAAGATGGTGGATGATCAACGGTGGAATTTGAAAAGAGGAGTGATCCATGTGCACACACAAGTCAACCAATAGAATATAAGTTGGCTTGTCATATAAGACAAAAGTCACAAAGCCTTTTCTTTTAATTACAAAATAGAAAAAGGACTTTATGTGTGCACTTTAAGTGGGATAGAAGAATGGGGTCTTTTATTTAATTAAAAGGGGACATGTTCTTTTAATCAAATAATGAACTTAGGATAGCATAGTCAAACTATAGGTTATAATCAAATAAATTGATTATTAGCAATTTGGTCTAGGTAAATGATTAAATTAATTTAGCTAAAATGTTGAGAAGGGCGCTAATAGTCTAGATGACCATTTTTAGGTGATTACATTTGCCCCTCTTTGACTAATGCGTGATCGATTTGGGAACACATTATGTCAAAGAAAACAGAAGCCAAGTAGGCAAAAATAGATATAGAATCTGATTCCAAAGAACAAAATGTAGAAAGTGATAGTGAGTCTTGAATGTAAAGCCTGATAGCTGTAGTACTGAACACTAGGAAAAGATGATGTCATAATTCAAAAAGAATGCTAACACTTAGCAAAGTAGATAGATCAAGAACAAGTGAGAAGATCAAACAAATGCTCCTAAGAAATAGATAGCTATAGAAATCAGTGATAGAGTATTTATGCCCCCTCGAGATCGAAATCGAAATGATGTAAGGGGATGCAGAAAACTGGCTAGACATAAGAAAATTAGAATATAGCAATGTCCAAGATGACATATAGATGATTAGAACCCAAGAATGACTATAAGAAACTGATAAAATGCCCTAGTTTGACTAGAGTTGACCATGAAGGATATAGCATAAAAATTAGGTCAAAATGAGTAGAAAGGTGATTTTAGACATGAAATGGTGAATTGAAGTAGATATGACGGATGGAAATGATGAAGACATGAAGAAATGAAGATGCCCCAGTGATGATTTGGAGATTAGACCTCAAAAGGTCAGCTAACTGCTCAAAAGAAAGTAGAATTTTAAAAGACAAATTTGACCATCAAGATGAACTTGAATTTCGATTTTGATCCCGAAAATGAATCTAGGACATCAAAATTATTTAAGAGTTCAAAACTTTATATAATGTGATGATAAGATAGAAAAGAGATGAAGTGAAAGATTAAGAAGCTGAAAAGACATGAATAAGAAGAAAGTAAAAATATATATGAAAGGAGTTAGTTGATGTCCGCGAAAAGATGAAGAGAGAGCTCTCCCCATATGCAAGAATGCAAGGCTAAGCTAGAAAATGAACCTAAAATGCAAGCTAATATGAAAAGTGGTTTACCAACAAGAAGTGCATAACATTTAGACTCTTAATTTCATCATTGAGCATTTATCAGGGACTTCATGAGATCATATAATTATCACTAGCATAACTATGAGAATATGAAAATGATCAATATCAGATAGGTATGTGGAAATCCAATCTAAGCATTAGAGACATGTAAGTGAAGATAACTACGTGATTAGATTCCTTAAGCTTGATTTAGCAAGATTACATGTGTATCAAGGCATAAGTGCCAGGATAACCCTTGAGTGCGGTCTTGCGAAACAGTCAAGGATGATACATTTATAAGTCAAAGTGTCAAATAGGATAAGCATGAATGCTTAAAACACTATAGACAAATGAAGTATACCCACAAGCAGAAATCAAGAAAGCATGTCCCATGCCCCCAGTCTTCTAGTCAATGACATCCTCGAAAGACTATTAGGGAGGGAACACATAGTAAAGAAATCATCATAGATAGTACACAAAGTAGATAAAGATCATCATAGCTCAATCGTTTAAGTGTTAAAATGCATGTGTATAAGTCACTTGGCCATTTCTTCAAGACTTGATTCTGATAGTGAGAAATATCGCGACATCAAAGACTGTAGGTAAACTATCTGAAAAGTGTTGAAAAACACTTGATGTCAAGGTGGGGGAAGTGTTGAGAAACACTATTTTGTGAGTTGTCAAAGAAACCCCAATGCACAAGAATACCTCAATAGGCTAAGTAACTACACCCTTGAGATGAGAACAAGAAACAATTCCAAGCTAGGAAATGTGTAGTGAAATGGATGATTGAGACTAATAGACATAGCTGCAAGGGTTTCAAGTAGCGCCTGTTTCTAGGTTTTCACCACTTGACTTTTTTTTCAGGACTTTTTTCAGTTTTTTTGTATTTTTGTATTTTTTATTTTTTTGGTGATACATCAAAGCACCTATTGCTAGGTTTTCACTAAGATGATCATTTTTTCAAGACATTTTCTGATTTTTAGGATTTTTTAGCATCATATATGATTTTTTGGATTTTTTAGAATAATTTAGAGATCACTAGTTCTCAAGAAAGATCACATCATATTCTCCCAATGTCTAGCAAGGTATAGGACACGATGGAGAAACAAGCTGATGGATAAGCAAAGATGCATAAGAAAGGAATGTGAAGCAAGTGAAAGTGATTTTCAAGAACTGACTCCTCAAGAGTACCCAAGCTAGGGAAAGAGGTGAAATAGTCATATGAAGCATATTTTGGATAAGAAATGGAAGTAATGAGAAAGATAGCATGTAGGATAAGAAATGAAGCCAACAAGTGAGATAGCATGAAGTGTGTAGTCCAAAAGAGTGGCCATGTCAAGAGACCTATGAGAACCATGTTTCATTTATTATGATCAAGACTCAAGGGTCAACTAGATAGGATAGTAATGGGATAGAGCAATAAGAATAAAGCTCAAGATAGAGGCTATGAGTGAATGGGAGAGCACAATAGAAAATCTCGTGGATAAGATAGCCAATATGCAAAGATAGCTCAACATTGTCAAGATCAAAGAGAGAAGAGGGGATAGATGGATGGTGGAAGAATTACGCATGATGCCTGTTTGCCAAGTTTTCATCATGGTACTTATCCAAGGTACCACAAGATGTAGTTCTCACCATAGGATGCATTTATTTCTCTTTACTTTTGCTACCAAGGTGCCACAAGAAGTAGTTTTCATCAAGGCACCTTTTTTTTTTTTTTTTTGAATTTTTAGAAAGAGCTCAAGCTGTTTGAATGTAGATAGTGCTCCTATAGAAAAGATAAGTCATGATAAGCCAAGACCATAGAAAGGTATGCTCAAAGATGTTGATAGGGAGATGAAAGAGAAATGGTAGTAGGAAGAGTATATGGAGGATAATAGTTCATGTATAGAAAGTAAGTGTAAGCTTTAGAGGATTTCATGAGGGTAGTTGAAATAGTGGGCAAGATCAACATTGACACACACCTTGAAGGGTATTGGAATGATGGAGGAATCATGGATGAAGTAGCTTGAGATTTAGATCTATGAGGTGGTAGAAGAGATTTGGAGAAAAGTGGAGTGGAAGGCTTTGGAATATTTATAGAAATATTTTTAGAAGAAGATGGAATGGAAGCATTTGGAAGCTTGAATGTCAACTTTGAAGTATTTTCAATATTCAAGTCTTCTAAAAGAGACTTGGGAATCCATATAGCTTTAGATTTTCCTTTGGATACTTCAAAACACATTTCTTCAATAATGGGTTTAGGAACCCATATTTTCTTTGATTTAGCTTTTTTAATAGTGAACCTTTGTGGTCTCTTTTGTGCATTCTCCTTCTAAGCATTCACATGTCGATTAGATGGGACATAGTGATCTTTCTTTTTCAATGGATTCTTATGTTTATTCTCACTTCCAAAGGACTTGGGATTTGTGGATGAATAAGGATGATATGACTAGTTTAGATGTATAGATGGGTGAAAAGTCATCAAGGATGAGTGTCTTTGTTGATCTTGAGGTATTATAGGAGAGCTAGGGAATGAGCTAGGAGTGAATGCAGGAGATGGAGGAACATAAGACCCCAATATGGATGGAAGGTTTGAATGCTTTAGCTTAGATGGATAAGGACCAAGGATAGATTTAGAAGATGCAAAGGGATAGTGGGAAGGGATATCAACATCTTTAGAGTGAGCAACATGGTCAAAGCCATCAGTAGACTCATAAGTACCTTTGATAGGAACACAAATTTTAATAGGAGCAATTGAAGCTTGAGCACAATTTTGAAGTGGATGTGGAGAAGTAGAACATGAGGGGATGCTTTGATCTTGACAAGTAGCTTTGGATAGCATATGAAGAGAACTTTTCTCATAATTTTTAGTAAGCTCAAGGGAGATAATGGAAGTGGTATCTTCATCATACTTAGGAGGTGGACAAGATATAGGATATGGAGGGGAAAAATCTTGAAAGAGATGAAAGGGTGCTTGATCTTGATCTTTCTTGACATTTATAACTTTTTCTTTTTGAGAGTCCTCTTGACATGGAGCCACTTCTAAGGACAAGGGAGAATGAAGAGTGAATGGAGTAGTGCTTGGATTAGGCATAGTAGTGCATAAAGGTTGAGGATGTTTAGGATTAGTAGCATGGAAAAGGTTTGTAGCCAAGTGAAGGTTATCTTGATTTTCTTTTAGAGGTAGCCCTTGAGGATACACACAGTCAGTGTGGAAAGCATTAGGTTCTTTATTTGATGGAGGCATGTTGGAAAGCTTTGAAGTGTTGGGAGATGCATGAGTGTTGGAAGAAGTGGAGGTATCAAGGAAACCATCACTAGACATAGGTTCATTAATATGATCTTTCTCAAGAAAAGTATTCTCATCACATGAATCATTAGAGGTATCAATAATTCCATTACCAATAAGATCTTGGATTTTATGTTTCAGTTCTATACAATAAAAAGTAGCATGGTCATTAGATTGATGATAAGCACAATAATCATACAAGAAGGGATTTCAATAGGAGCTAGACTTAGGCAGCATGATGAGCTTAGTTTCAAGAAGTGTTTGCAAAATGTCATCATAAGAATGTTCCAAGGGAGTAAAAGTCCTCTCAAAAATATGTCTAGGATCTTCTTGTTTTTTCTCAAGTGAATAGCATGCGTCCACGTCTTCATCATATTGGTCAAAGATAGGTTTTTCATGAAAACTTGGCATAGGATCAAAGAAGGTATCACTTTCTTTCTCTCTAAGGAGGTCTTTAGATCTAGAAGATGAAGACATTTGATGTCTTGGAGTAGAATATGTAGACCTAGAAGAAGAGTATAATCTTAAAGAAGGTGACTCACATGCATGTAAAGACCTTAAGGAAGATTCATGTAATGATGTAATATTCTCCTCTAACCCTTTCTCAAGGTTAGACTTCATTTCCATCATGCACTTAGAGAGATGAAGGTAAGAAAGATCATTTGTCTCTTCTAGTTCTTTGTATTGTGCATATAGATCTTGAAACTCTTTAGTGACATGGAGGATATCATGATCATCTAGATTTGGTTGAAGTTTGGTAGCACAAGGTTTAGATCCCATAGTTTTAGATGCAAAGCCAAGCATAAAAGAGCCTAGAAGATAACTTGATGTTGAAACTATAGGAGGCAGAGTGTTCACTTGCCAAGATAGTAGAGAGAGATTAAAGTGACTTGTCAAACAATATGTCCAAAAAACTTACGACATGAATGACTCAAGTCAATAGCTAGGCAAGATGCCCAAATAGCCAAATAGATAGAGCAAGCGGGGTGACAAGTGAACAACTCTCCAACCCAAGAGTGTAGTCTAGAAATCAAGGCAACCATTTCAGCAAAAAGATAACTAGCAAGTGGACATAGACCATGAAGATAGAAATACCAAGAGCACTAAGACCAAAAAGTCACTTTAAGCATGTTCAAGCACTAGAGACATATAAAAGAAAAGTCAAATGATGAGACTCCTCTTAGCAAGAAACATAAGAAAATATTTGAACTTGATGTTTTGACTTGGTTGACAAAGTTTGACAATAGTTGATAGCATAGCAAGTTTGATGTTCAAAAAACAATTTCTTTCCAAGCAAGATAGTGACACATGAAGTAGTCTTCAAAAAATCAAGCAAGGGATAAAACAACCTTGCATGATACAAGCATATGTGAGGTCTCAAAAGAAATCCCTAGAACTATCGTCATGTATATGTTCAAAAGATTTCCACAGGTCTAGCACATTCGAGAACACATCAAGCAATATGTTCATTACTCAACAACTTGGCCCACGCTTGATGCTCCTTTGCCTCACACCAAGTGGTTTCCCACAAGAGATATTGGCTTTGTCATGGAAGTGCCATAAGTGCAACCAAGGGAACACATATGGTGAGTGTAAAATCTTGGGGTGATCCAGGTAGTCCACTAGGATCAATCCTTGCACCAACAAGTTGAGCGGCTAAAAAGGGTAGTTACTAACTCAGGGTGTTTAGATAGGGTTTCCATTCATAGTGCACCTCTTGCTCCCAATTACGGGACACCTCACCTTGTGATGAGTAATTGATCTCATGACCACAAGAGTACCTTAAACATTCTTGCCTAGTGATCTCCCTATGGTCAAAATCCCATAAGTGATCACACTAGGTGAAGAAAAACACTATGTCTACCAAGGTTTTGTGTCCTTGATAGCCTTGAGTTTATAGTGGGTTGGAAGAGCTAGGTAATCTACTTGTCCCCACTTGGGTCGTTCCTCTCAGGTTGTCCGAGAGTAGGCCCTCTAAAGGATTCTAAACTACACAAAGAGTGGATCAACTTTTGGAAGTCAAGATTTTTGATTCACTACAAGGGTGAAGAGCATGCTCTCCCATTCCAATCATTTTCTCCCAAACATGCCAAGAAGATTCAGTTGCCTCTTACTCTTGAAACCAAATGGTAAGTCAAGATTTCTGATTCACCACAAGGGTGAAGAGCATACTCTCCTATCACCAAAAGATCCCAATCGTAAGTTTTAATGTGCCTAAAAACAAACAACTAGTATATTTCGTACATGTAAAAGTAAAGAACAAGAAAAATTGGGTTTTTATGTGTTGGGCAGCTCTGCAAACAAACATTAGCAACCCTTGTGCATTTGAAGCTTTGACATGCGTTATTTTTATGCAATGTTTCAATTCTTTCACAAGGATGGCAACTTGCAATCACAACTTGTTAGCACCCCAAGTTAGTGTGAAATAACATAAAAAATGGCAATAAAAAGTGGTTAGTTTCTTAAAATATTCAAGTTATCTTCCAGCCAAGTGTATGCAAAAAAAGTGCAAACTAATCACAAATGCTCTCATTTTTACTCTTTGCTTTTAACCTAGTCAGCATGATTAGATTTTTTTTGCTATGATTTCGGACCCAAAAATAGAAATGGAAAGAAGATACCCCTACTAAAAACTAGAGAGATTTCCAAAAATGCAAGAAATTCAAAAAAATCTCTTTATTTGTGCCCTAGGGACTCATTTTGTCAAAACAGGCTAGATTTATCAAATCGAGTTTTTGATCCCTAATATGACCTCAAAATTCAAAACATAAAGAAAGCACCCCCCTTAGAATTCAAAAAAAAATCTGAAAATGTAAGTTTTTCCAAAAAATACGCTGATTTGCGATCAAAAATGACTTTTTATGAAAAATAAAGAAAAAATCATAACTCCTGCAAATCATGTCAAAATGCTCTAAAAATTGGATTGAGACATGTTGAACATATACCAAATCTAAAAAAAAAAATTAGAACAAAACTCCAATTGGTTTAAAATATATGATCAAATCTTTAAACCAACTAGATTTTTGGCCTTCAAACCAATCTACTTATGGGTTGGCCTTAAAACCAAAGTGATAATTCTACAAAAGCACTTGATTAGATTCAATATGCTGCTGTAAAAAAACTAGAGATAAGAAATGAAAGAAAATGGAGCTAGAAACTTGATTCAAGCCCCACGGGGGGCGCCAAAAATGTACACTCAAAAGTGTCCCACTCTAAACCCTTCTATCCAAATGATTCCATGAATTTGGAATGCTTGGATGCTAACTTAGAGCTCCCTATCAATGGAGTGCAAGAGAGTGTATTTCAAGTTCAAGGGCTTTCAGCTGAGCCTTAGAAATACTCTTCTTGCTAGTAAACCATGCAATGGGAGGTTCCAAAGACAAGATGCAAGAATGCAAATGTCTCAAGGAGTTCCTCAAGAATGCAATGCAAGTATGGAAACTAAGCTACGATGAGAATGCAAAATAAAGCTATCTAAAACATGTATGAGAGTGTTACAATCCAAATATTAAGCTATGTGAGATAGATTATAGAAAAATAGAAGCTAAACTAACATGCAACATGAATCTAAGCTAAAATTCTATGGTATGAGAGAATGTAGACAAGAAATAGAAGTTCTCCACAAAGCTCCAAAGAAACCTGTTAGAGAACTTGCAGCATAACAATACTTAAAAGATGGATTCTTTTACGGGGAAAGCTCTCTCCCTTTTAAAGTCGTATGAATGGTAGAGATCAAGATGAAGATGGTGGATGATCAACGGTGGAATTTGAAAAGAGGAGTGATCCATGTGCACACACAAGTCAACCAATAGAATATAAGTTGACTTGTCATATAAGACAAAAGTCACAAAGTCTTTTCTTTTAATTGCAAAATAGAAAAAGGACTTTATGTGTGCACTTTAAGTGGGTTAGAAGAATGGGGTCTTTTATTTAATTAAAAGGGGACATGTTCTTTTAATCAAATAATGAACTTAGGATAGCATAGTCAAACTATAGGTTATAATCAAATAAATTGATTATTAGCAATTTGGTCTAGGTAAATGATTAAATTAATTTAGCCAAAATTTTGAGAAGGCGGCTAATAGTCTAGATGACCATTTTTAGGTGATTACAGCAACGTCCACCAACTTTTGACTATTTTATTGAATTGGAATAAAAATTAAATATTCTTTGGTTAGACAAGGTGAACTAAAACTTTATAAAGAGACATGGATGTCTTCTAGTAACATCAATGCAAACAATGAAAAACAAAAGGAAAAAGAACACTGTCAATGATGGGTTTGTTAATGTATACAATGTAAAACCAAGACAACTCATTCTAAATTTATCAAGACACTTACAAGCAACTAAGAGACCAATAAACACAAACCACCATTTAATGCACCTTACATTAAATAAGACACTTACAAGCAACTAAGAGATCAATAAATACAAATCACCATTGAATGCACCTTACATTAAATTTACACCTTTAGGTTAACCACTTGAAATAGCATTAGGAAAACATATGGTGGAATTATTTACAATATTGTGAATACTAGAGTAGCAGAGGTCAAAAGACAAATGATTGTAAAACATTGAAGCATGTCATAAAATATATGATAGATAATGATGTTCTACCGGCTGAGGGAAATAAGAATAATGATGAACACACCTCATTTAAAATTCCTATTCCAAATCATTAGAAAGGAGAATCCTTAACAATATCACAAAAACAAAATGTGATAAAGAAAACTATGCTTATGCATATGGCAATATGATCAATAATGTTTCATAATATGACTCAATCTTGGTTAATGTCATAGCCATCATAGAAAAATCAAATCGTGAACCCATAAATATTGTCAAAAGAAGCCAATCCAAAGTCACTTTTCACAAGGCAACAAATAAAACACCTTCCACTTTAAATAAATACAACATAGTGGACCAATTACAAAAGGCTTCCTCATGAATATCAATATTAGATATTTTCAAACTTTCGTGCACACAAAATGAAATTATATAACTGGTTCTAATAAACACCACAATACCTAATCATTTGGATGTTGCTCACTTTCAAACTATGGTGTATATTTAACAAAATAACATTATCAATCTTTGACAAAAGATGACAACATGTCCTTAAATCATCCACCTAATCTTCCATTATGTATTGAAGTTTTAATCCATAAACATAGAGCAAAACGTGTACTAATAAATGAAGAAGTCAACTTTAAAATTTATACACCGAGTGTTGTATGTGCATTAGGATATCCTAAAAATGTAGTCGATCCAAAAAGAAAGATTGCAATAAAATCTTATGATGACGAAGAAAGATCTTCTAAAGGAATCATAATGTTACCAACCAAAGTGGATCTAGTTCAAAAGGATAGAGTTTGCCAAGTTTTTGACTTGAATTTATCCTACAACATACTCTTGGGTAGACCTTGGATCCATTAAATGGAAGAAGTTCCATTGACATATCACCAATGTTTAAAATTTCTTATAGTGGACAAGAAATCACAATTTTTTATAGGAGATTGAAATCCTTTTCAGTATTATAACATCATTAAATATATGATTATTGTTATCATACCTTATAATGGAGAAGTTTTTTCTACTACCTATTCCAATAAAGAAACAAACAAAAAGGTGTGCGCTTTGAGTTCTTCCAATATAGAAGGTTTATTGTCAACCAAACTAGTAGATATCTTTTTTTAAATATCACATTAAAAGAAAAGGGAGTGGGTGAATTTTCCTTTGAGCATTCATCATCCTTATTATAATTACCACTTTCTTCAAAGTCTTATTGAAAACCATCAACATCTAAACAATAAGTATCCAAACCACTTAAGACTCTTGTTGGTCACTTGTCATAGCAAGAACACTATCTGAGGAAAATGGTGATAGAGATATCTTACAATGGTACAAGGATAAAATGAATCCCAATTAAAAAGAACAAAATATTAAGTTACTAATAGATCAATATGGTAAAGGATTTCACATCATGCAAAAAATGAAATATAAGGGAAAAGGTCCATTTAAAAAGAAAAATGAAGGTATTGTTGAGCCCATACAGGTATCTTCTGAAAATGACAAAGAGAAGAAAGGGTTAGGTTATAGAGAAGAAGAAGCTACACATAACCTTTATGAGTAAATTTATGGATTAAAAAACTACAGTGAAATAGACTCTAGGGAATGGGAATGGGATTCCTTCTTAGAAGAATCACATGAGGAGAAAAACATGGACGTGATCCATTCATATATACCTATATTCCAAAAGGGACAAATCTTGGATTTTAGACCATTTATATTTGAATCAAAATATATGCATGCCAATGACTCTAGCAAGGATGATCAAATTCTAAACACGATGTATAATTTCGAAGAGATTCATGTTATAGACCTTAAGGACACCACTTATAACCTTGATCATGTTTCCATCAAAACCATTACCTCTTTTTACCCAATCCAATCAAATTATCCCTTACCCCTAGTACACCAATAACTCATTGACTAAGAATAAACAAACCTATTGAAATAGATATTTTTCCCAATAACTATGATATTTCCCTATATCTCAATGAAATTGAACCTAAGACCTCTCTTACTACTGAATTTGATAACAAACATTCTACTAGAGGGAATTCTAAGTCTCTTAGTTGCAAAATGAATCAAATATCTATATCTAATGGTTAAGACCATGCAATGGTAATATTAGATCAAGCAAAAGTAAAAATAAAGGACACATCTAATTGCAAAAACCTATAAGAGGTGCTAAGAGATGACACTCTTCCTAGATGATATTAAGAAATATTTTGAGATTAATTAAGCCTATAGAACTAATGAATATTGGCACACAAGAATCTCTTCAGATCATATATCCAAATTTGATAATTCATCTATTGAACAAAACTCAAGAGATAAACTAGTAAAACAAAAGTTAAGAAAGATACATCCATATATAACATTGATAGTGAAATCAAAATTTAAAAAAATATTACTAGATGTGGGATTCATCTCATCAATCAACTCTATATAATGGATATCAAATATCATACCTATTTACAATCTTAATAGAAGTATCAAAATATGCACATATTTTAGAGATATTACCAAAGCATGTTGAAAGGATAATTTTCCTTTGCCAGATATAGATACAATTGTGGATCTTACTATTGGTCACACTATGTTGACATATGTGATGGATAGTTTTTCAAAACATAATCAAATTGGAATAGCACGAGAAGATCAAGACAAAATAAAATTTATGTGTTGTTTGAGTACACTTTGTTGGAATGACATGACTTTTGGGTTGAAGAACGTAGGGACAACATATCAACAACTAATGACTATAAATTTTCATTACACAATGCATTGATCCATGGAAAACTATGTTGATTTTGTAACAAAAAAAAAACATTGAAGAAGAACATCTTAATATTCTAGACATGCTATTTTAGCATTTGGAAAAGTTCAAGGTACATCTTAATATGAAGTAGTGTGTTTTTGGAGCCACATATGGAAAACTATTAGGTCACATTATTTTAGCTTGAGGCATTAAGGTGGATCTATCAAAAGATTAAGCATAATGGAAATGTTGTCTCCTATAAATATTAGTTAACTAAAATATTTAAAGGGAAGATTTCAATCTATTTGAAGATTTATTTCATAGTTGGTAGATGGATGTCATTCATTCATTGAATTGCTACATAAGGACTTTCTAGTCAAGTGGGGTGAAAAATATGAAGAAACCTTCAATCTAATAAAGAAATAATTAATGAGCCCATATATTGATGGGATAAGTTGATGCAGGAGCATCTTGGGCCTTTGAGCAATCTTGCATCAACCAAAAATATTTCTAGTTTTCTGTACCACTCAGTTGTTCACATAACAGTCATTGTTGCTTTTGTTTTCATGTTATGCGTAGTTTCTACCATGTTAAGGACCTATCCATGATCCTTGTCCTAAGTGCATGGATTCTTATGTCAAATATTTCTCAAGTTTTGTGCCAAACTTGTGGCCCTATTTCCCTACTATTTTCACCTTGTGTAACGTGTTGATCCATTCAACATAGTTTCAATTTCTTATATGGCATCTTGCATAGTTAGGAGATGACTCCTAACACATGTATGGACCTACTGTCAAGCACATGAGATTTCATATGACCATTGGTATGGTTTTTGTTTACTCTTCCAAGTATGGTCCTAAATTATAATTAATGCTTGACTAGCTGACTTGTAGCTTAGCTGGCTATAAAAGAAGCTTGGTTAGATGTAGAGAGGTAATAAGATAGATAGATAGAGATAGTAAGAAGATCAAAATGGATTAGACGATAATAAAAGGTAGAAGATGCAAGCCAAGGCTCTGATTTTGTCTACTTCTTGTTTTGTTTAAGGCCACAACCTAGAAGGCCTCACAACCAGACATGTTGTGGTTATTCTTTATGTGAAGTTAAATAATTACACCTAAAATATGTTGCATCAGGCCTCATGTTGGATTCATTTAATTTATGTATAGCTTTCATGTATAACTCTTAGTAGGGGTAGAAGATTATTGTTGAGTTTATTCTACATGTTGTTGCATGTCTCTTTTTGCACCCTCCTTGTGTCAGGTGGTATTAGAGAAGAGTTATTTCATGTGGATGAGATTGTGGAGAACCTTATTGGATTGGTTGTAGGTGACAGATCTGGAATCTAATTAATAACTTATAGAAGGTTATGATCTTGAAAGAACTATTGTCAATATGGTTTGTGGTAGAGGAAATGTTGATAATGTTATAATGGACATGTTGGGGCATGAGATTTCATATGACCATTAGTGTGGGTTTTTGTTTACTCTTCAAAGTATGGTCCTAAATTATAATTAATGCTTGACTAGCTGACTTGTAGCTTAGTTGGCTATAAAAGAAGCTTGGTTAGATGTAGAGAGGTAACAAGATAGATAGACAGAGATAGTAAGAAGATCAAAATAGATTAGAATATAAGAAAAGGTAGAAGATGCGAGCTAGGGCTATGATTTTGTATACTTATTGGTTTTTTTAAGGCCACAACCTAGAAGGCCTCACAACTAGGCATGTTGTGGTTATTCTTTATGTGAAGTTAAATAATTACACCTAAAATATGTTGCATTGGGCCTTGTGTTCTTTGTGGATTCATTTAATTTATGTATAGCTTCTATGTATAACTCTTAGTAGGGGTAGAAGATTATTGTTGAGTTTATTCTACACATTGTTGTAGGTCTCTTTTTGCACCCTCCTTGTGTTAGCTGGTATTAGAGCAGAGTTATTTCATGTGGATGGGATTGTGGAGAACCTTATTGGATTGGTTGTAGGGTGACAGATCTGGAATCTAACGGATAACTTGTAGAAGGTTATGATCTTGCAAGAACTATTGTCAAGATGGTTTGTGGTAGAGGAAATGCAGATAATGCTATAATGCACATGTTGAGGCATATTGCAACTAGGCTTGAAGGTGTGGAGACAACCTAGAGAAGAGGTGTATATCTTGAAGATGTTAGTGATGAAGAAGAGGTAGCACCTAATCCTAATCCTAGACCTAAAGTTGAACAAGACGAAGAAACACTCTTGAGAGTTTGTCTAGGGTGAATGCTACACTTGTTGTTGAAGTTGCTTGTTATGATGGAAGACTTGAAACCAATGTAGTATTGGATTGGATCTCTCAAATAGAAAAATACTTGGAGCATGAAGGTACTCCAAATAATAAGAATGTTAAGACAATAGTAAAAAAGTTGAAGGTTCGTGCTTCTCTTTAGTGGGATCATTTGCAAACTGAAAGGCAAAGGAGAGGAAAATAAAAGATCAAAACATGGATGAAGATTCTAGGAAAGATGAAGAAGAAGTTTCTTCTAGCATACTACCAAGTTAGTTGTTGAGGAAGATGCAAAATTTAAGGGAAAAAGGCATGAGTGTGAAGGAATATACTAAGGAATTCTACAAATTAGATATTAGATCTGGACATGTGGATGATGAAGTGGAGAAAGTGGCTAGAAACCTGAATGGCCTGAGGACATCAATTCAATATGAGATTAGCTATGTTAATATGGATAGTGTGGAGGAGGCATATCATTATGCTTTGAAGGCTAAAGAAAGATTGGTAGAGAAACACGATCAGAGAGAGAGAGAGGGAGAGGTGACAAATTTTAGAGAAGAAGAGGTAGAACATATGGAGAAGGTAATCAAATTTAGCAATACAATACCAGATAAAGGAAAAATAGAATGGAAGGAAGAACCTACTAGTAGAAGAGGTAACTACACTAGGGGTGGCTATATTGGTTACACTAGGAATATTAATGGTGGAAAAAGAGAAGAGATATTTTGCATTAGAAGTACTTGTTACAAGCATGGAGAAGAAAGACATAGGGCATTTGAATGCACTAACTCTACAAAGAAGATTGGAAGTAGTAAAAAAAAAAATTTAGCTTGTGAAGAAGTTGATGAAACACCTAATGAACATAAAAATGGTGAAAACCTGATGTTGAGAAGGATCTTGTAGAATGAAGAAGATGAATGAGAACATATTTTCAGGAGAAGCCTATTCAAGATCAAATGTAAGATAGCCAGAAAATGTTGCAAAGTAATCATTGATAGTGGAATTTTAGATAATTTGGCATCTGAGGAGCTAATTAACAATTTTTAGTTGTAGAGATTGAGACTATTGGCAGTCAAAATTGTAGCCCAAATTTTGAGCACTGTTGAGAAAATTGAGCCCTATAAATGCTTTTAAGTGAGATTGTACCTGCTTATACCCTTGGGCCCCTAAGGTGTTTAATATTTTTAACACCTTGATTTTAGTGCATCTAAGTGTTCTATGAAGTTAAATTGTCATTCCGAGTCATTCCGTGAAGTCCTGTTCTGAGCATTTGCCAAATTTGCATTTTACCCTAAGTGTCAAATAGTGATAGGAGGCCATGTTTGCATATGAATAACTCGGACCCATAAATGTTTCATGACATGCCACTTTGGGAGTGTTTACTGTCCATACCTAAGAGCCTATGCTTTAGATTTTGAGTCATTTCGAGTTCATTTGCCTAGGTTTTGAATCCCTCAAAGTTGGTCAGTTATCAATGTCATGCTGATATAAAATGTTCAAAATTCTAGGAAGCCCTGTTTGACGTGCTCTAACTTTTGACCAATTGATCAGAATGCTAAATTTCCTTTTATGTTGTATTGTAGATGTTAGAGACTTGTTATGTTTCAAGTTTCAGCTAATGACAAATCCATTTGATCAGTTTTCAAATGCAATTTGTAACTTTTTACTGGTGTCAACATTTGCAGATTTGTCGGAACCCCTGTTCATGATGTCATATCTTGAAATCCATGATAGATGAGATCAAATGGATTTTACCACTACATTTTCCTCTAAAATACTTCGAGTGTGCCAATTTTTATGTCTTGACGAATCTGTTTGCACAATTTTCCAGGTCAATTCCATTCGCAAAAAAAGTTTTTTGTCAGTGTTTCCAATCTGCAATTCCAAGTAGCCCACTTTGACCACTTGCCAAATGTGCCCCGTGATTCTTCATGAGCCTAAATTACATATTTGTAATGTCCTCATGATAGTAAATCAATGCCCCAATTTTCATCCTTCCAAGTGTTAGTTTACCCAGTTTTTGAAGCCGAATCCGAACCCAATTTATTATTTTCTAACTTGTTTTCTTGCAAGCAGTTCTGAGAAGGTAACTTTGACAGTGAATATCTTTTGACTGAGAATTTTTCATGAGACAAGATTCAACATGGTGCAAGAATGTAGAACAGAGAATCAGTGTGCCGATTTTCAAAGCTCGATCAAGTGTTTTGGTCAGTTTTTAAGGCCAGTCAAAGGACCTCCTGGCATGAAATTAATAGTTTGCATAAAGAGGTGAAAGCGAGTTTTAAAGTTGAATCAATGATGTAAATTGATTTCAGTTGCTTCTGGGTGATTAGTAGATCAATTTTTCCCTTCAGGTGTTTGAAAACGAATTTTTTTTTAGCTGGACCCTCTTTAGGGCCCGACTAATTCCATTAGATCATTTTAATACCATGGATATCAGGGTTAGATTATTGGTCCTAATGTTTGCAATTATATAATATCTTAGTTTGCTTGTATTTTCATTTGAGAACAAAAGGGCGTAGGGAGTGTACAGAGTGAATGAATGTATCTCTATGTAAGATTGTGAGGAAGACATCACTGGCTCATCTTAGTAATTGCTAAAGCCTTGGATGGTATATGAAGGCACTAGATATTGAAGAAAGTATCTAACCTCCAAAAGAAAAGTCACTTTCCAAATCAACTTCTACCAGGTGTTGGAGCCAAGACCCACTATGTAGGCAATGAGATTAAAGGAGATTGTGTCTTGAACTCTAGAAGCTATCTAAGTAGAGGATGTAAGTAAATTAGGAGGATGTTTACATATGAAGACAAATAAATGTGGTATAATGCATTCTCAACATGATAATCAACATTATAGCCTTGAACCAAAGTAGTGAGTTGTATTTTTATAATGTTTGGAGGCGACAGTGTTAAAGATAGGGGATTTTTTTTTAAAGAGCCCAAGCCGCCCATGAAGAAAGTAAAAGGCATTCATGCATAAGAGGGCCATTCATGGCATGAAGTCAAAATAGCCAAAAGCTGGCTAGGAGAGCAAGGCGTAAACAAAAACAAGCCACCAATTAAACAGAGGGAAGCTTTCAAAGAAGAGCCTCATACCCAAATAAGAAACTGCCAATATGAAACAGGGTCCACACGGGCAGTAAAAAGACAAGAATCAACGCATGTAAAAGGAGGCTCAGCAATGTAAAAAGAAATCCACAATCAGCAATCAACATTAAAAAGAAAGAACACACAGCGTGAGCAAATGAGAGCTAAAGACATTGAGAAGCCAATATCCCACATCGCCTGTGTAAAGGGATTTTTTGATATTTAAATAGTATTGCACTCAAATGTTTTAATGTCTATAAGTCACACGCTTTTGAAAGGAAGCAGCTTCGTGGTGGGCCAGTGGTCGGTTAGATGAACGCTGTCAAAAATGTAATTTTAAACAAACACGCAATTGAAGCCAATGACGTCAGCAACTCATCGGGGAACTAGAAAATCTGGCAAGGCGCTATGTCGCCATTGAAAAATGGCAAGGTTTTTCGGTAGCGACATAGCGACCTGCCGAAAAACCTTAAAATCTAGCAAGAGGAGTTGTGGGGCCTGTTTGACAGGATGATTGAGTGATAAGGTGGAGTTGATGTGGTAGCTAGGTGATGTGGTGGTTACACATCGTGGTGAGATGGACAAATCTGAAGATGACAAGTGGTAGCCGGACAGTGAATGCAATGACAAGATGATGACATGGCAATGATCAAACCAACCGCAAGATGCCACGTGGCATAGATTCTAAGGTAGACTATGACGTGGGGATTAGTTTGTAACGATGAACTAGATCGTGCCACATGGCAAATCTAATGGATGTCACAATGTCGCTAAGGCGAAGTTGCACGCTAGTTAACATAGCGACATAGCAACCATCACGTGGCGTGCTGATGTGGTAGCAAGTAGGACCAATAACATGGTGACATGTGGCACCCAGCTATGCAGGTTAGAACCAATCAGATTTCACCACATGTCAAGCATGGTCAAACTAGCTTTGACCCAGATTGAAAGGTTGGGAAAATTCAAAGGTCTCAAATAAAAGTTTATTTTTATTTTTCTTCTAGTTTCACGTGTAGGTCAGACTTTTAAATAAAGTCTAAAAACTTTAATATAGTTTAAACTTTAGTAAAAGTTTAAATTTTTGCAAAATAATGTGCAAACCTGTGAATGGAGACCTGATCTTCAGAGGGCCATATCTAGGGCAATTTTTGTCGAAAATGGGCACTTCAATATACCACTAGAACTAGGACAAGATGATTTTTCCAAATTTGAGATTAGTTTTTGCACAAATGCTCACTAGTTCGAGATATAGGTCAATTTGTGTTTCCTAGGGTATTGGTAGCAGAATAGGTAAATTTAAACATTGATCATTAGAATTGGTTAAAGGATAGATATGAA
Source organism: Cupressus sempervirens (assembly GCA_028749045.1). Taxonomy (NCBI): domain Eukaryota; kingdom Viridiplantae; phylum Streptophyta; class Pinopsida; order Cupressales; family Cupressaceae; genus Cupressus; species Cupressus sempervirens. The sequence goes on along the minus strand of CM053783.1, from coordinate 533,131,889 downwards.
GGCTTGGTGAAATCTGAAAGTGAAGAAAATCAATTCTGAGATGTTTTCTTGGCTTCTTGAGGTTATTGTAACTGGTTTTTCACTTTTACCGTGAATGCATTTTAATACCAAGAATCAGTTATATTCTTTCATCATAAGATTTCTGAGATATTTCTGCCTTGTAGAGGCCAAATAAAGAGATTTGATTTGCAGTTACAAAGAGAAGGTAGAGAGAGGATTTTTCATCTTCTTGGGAAGGAATTTTGAAGGGACACTTGTCATCTCCTGATCAAATCCGAGAATTTTATCTTCCTATATCATTCCCTTTCTTTCTCATTGTACAGGTTCCAGTTTCTAGGAAGAAAAAGTTCATTGCTGTGAGACCATTGGTTCCATTTTTTTGACATGTTCCTTGACTGTGACACCATTCTTCAGCATAATCCTCTCATGTGAACAACAGTAGTGCAGATAATACAACAAGTTCTGATATGTTAGGTGTTTTCATGTTTTAATTTTATGCATATGAATGTATAGTTTCAAGGAAATGAATACATATGAGCAATACTTTCACTAGTTTCATTCTGATTCTTGTCTCTTATCTCAGCAATCTGTAAGTCTTATGTGGTTTTGGAACAAAGATCTAAGATCCATTTGCATCCCCTTTAGGTTGTATGTTTGATGTTGGACCAAAGGGCCAAGTAAATGCTTGATATGTTTAACAAGGTTACTGGTTACTTGAGAAGGATATTTTGTGAGAATGAGATCTGAATGAACACTAATGTCTTAATCACAAGGTGATTAGATAGATTTAATGTTGGGGTATACGAAATATGTCCTAATGTCACAGATGTATGTTTTGAATTCATGGAATTACCCAATGGATTAGGCACTGATCAGTTATAGGATCACTTGTTATACTTCTGCATATTTGAGATTGTGTTGAATCAACATCATTAATCAAATGTTTCCCCTTTCATGTTGAAGAGCTATAATAGAATGCCCTCACTCAGCTTGCGAATATCATAGGATTTGCAATTTTCTACTGTAGATTTGTGTTATTTCATGAGTAACTAGGAGATATAAGGGGTTTTCATCTGCAGTAAATAGATTAAGGGATATGTTTTGCACTGGTACGATATCAATTGAATCTGAGGTCTACCCGCCTAGGTCTTGCAGAACCTGAAGTAGAAGAAGGGTCAAGCCTTATAGTTGGCCTTGTGTCTAAAGTGATATGTTGAGAATGGGAGTTAGCTATCCCTAGATATGTCATATTCTCATGGGGATAATTGAAAACCCTCCAGCATTTTCAAACACCAATAGAGACATCCCAAACCTTATCATGGTGCTTGGATCCAGAAGGAGCATAAATTACTTGTAAGTGAACAATGCCTTATTAAATTCAAAATTGGAAATTATCATGATGCAGTCTTGTGTGATATTTTACTGATGGTTTGTTGTTATATTCTTTTGGGTAGACCTTGGCAATATGATAGACAAGCTTTGCATGATGGTATATTGAACCAATACACTATTTGGGTTAATGGGAAGAAACAAAAATTGTTGCCTTTGGTGTAAAAGTTTGATGAAAGTCATTGTACCATAGTTAGAGTATGCTTGGTTGAGGGTAATAAGTTTGTAAGAGAAATAAAAGAATAAAATGTTTGTTACGCTTTGATTCCTAGAAAAACTAAGAAAAAAGATGAGTTAGAACATGCACCTGAGATTGGACCTTTATTGACTGAATTTCATGACATCATTTTTTATAATTTAGCTGATGGTTTGCCTCCTATGAGAAATATAAGTCATTTTATGGATTTGATACCTAGAGCTATTTTGCCTAATAAAGCACCAAATACGTTAACACCTGATGAAAAGATTGAGTTGAATAGACAAGTGCACGAATCGCTTAAGAAGTGTCTGATTAGAGAAAGTTTGAGTCCTTGTATAGTACTTGCTATGTTAGCACCTAAAAAGAATAAAAAATGTGTACTGACTCTAAAGCTATAAATAATATAATAGCAAAGTATAGATTTCCTTTTCCTAGGATGGATGACATAATGGATAGTGTAAGTGGAGCAAAGTATTTTACAAAGATTGATTTGAAGAGTGGTTATCATCAAATTAGAATTAGAGAAGGAGATGGGTTGAAAACAACTTTTAAGACTAATGAAGGTTTGTATGAGTGGTTAGTTATGCCCTTTGGTCTAACAAATGCACCTATTACTTTCATGAGGCTGATGAATGAAGTTTTGAAGAAATTCTTGGGTAAATTTGTGATTGTATATCTTGATGACATTTTGATATCTAGTAAGAGTAAGGAAGAGCATCTTGAACATAAATAATAGAATAGTAAAGTACAAATTTCCTTTTCCTAGGATGGATGATATAATGGATAGTGTAAGTGGAGCAAAGTATTTTACAAAGATTGATTTGAAGAGTGGTTATCATCAAATTAGAATTAGAGAAGGAGATGGGTGGAAAACAACTTTTAAGACTAATGAAGGTTTGTATGAGTGGTTAGTTATGCCCTTTGGTCTAAAAAATGCACCTATTACTTTCATGAGGCTAATGAATCAAGTTTTGAAGAAATTCTTAGGTAAATTTGTGATTGTATATCTTGATGACATTTTGATATCTAGTAAGAGTAAGGAAGAGCATATTGAACATATCAGACAAGCAATGCATAAGTTGAAACAAGAAAAGTTATTTATTAATTTGAAGAAATGTTCATTCATGAAAGAAGAGATTATCTACCTTGGTTTTGTAATTTCAGCTGATGGACTAAAGATGAATCCTGAAAAGATGAGATTTATTCTTCATTGGCCTACACCATAGAATGTAGGAGAGGTAAGATCATTTCGTGGATTGGCAAATTTTTATAGGAAGTTTATTAGGAGTTTTAGTTCCATTTACAATGCTATGACTAAAACTATGAGCGTAGATAAAAGGCATTTAAGATGGACACATGGAGCACAAAAGAGTTTTGAAACATTAGAACAAAAGATTGTAGAATCACCTACACTTGTTTTGCTTGATTTCAGTAAAGTTTTTCAAGTTGAATGTGATGCTAGTGGAAGTGCAATAGCAGTTATTTTGAGTCAAGAAAAAAGACCTATAGCTTTCTTTAGTGAAAAGTTGAATGATGCTAAGCAAAAATATTGGATTTATTATTAAGAAATATATGCTATTGTTCAAGCTTTAAAGAAATGGAGACACTATTTGATGCCTAAGGATTTTGTGTTGTGTGCTAACCATAAAGCTTTGAAGTATTGGGAAGTCATAATAAATTGAATCAGAGACATATGAAGTGGGTTGAGTTCTTGCATAATTTTTCATTTTCATTGAAGCATAAAAGTGAACAATTAGATAAAGTTGTTGATGCCTTGAGCCAAAGAAGAAATTTGCAGATAGAGTTGAGAGTTGAGGTACTTTGTTTGATGACTTGAAGCATTTGTATTAGACTAATCTTGATTTTGTAGAACCCTGGAAGGGTTGTAAGGAGAAAATAGTGATTAATAAATGGATTGATTATTTCATTCAGGAATATATGTTGTTCAAAGGAGTTTAGTTATGCATACCTAGAGTATCTATGAGAGAGAAAATACTCAAGGAGAAACATAGCAGTGGACTTACTAGACATTTTGGGATTGATAAGAGAGTGGAATTGATTGAGATAGATAATTTGGGCCACAGATTTACAAGGATGTTCAGAGAATGGTTAGAGGCTGTAGAATTTTCCAAACATCGAAAGGAACTAGTCATAATAAGCTTTGGGAAGATATCTATATATGGATTTTGTTCTTGGGTTACCTAGAACTTAGAGAGGTAATCATTCTATTTTGGTAGTGATTGACATATTTTTGAAAATGGCTCATTTCATACCTTGTAAGAAAACATCTGATGCATTACATGTGGCTGAGTTATTCTTCGAGGAACTAGTAAGATTGCATGGTTTTCCTAAGTGTCATAAGCCCTATATTTAATCAATCAACACATATATATTTTTAGAGATTAATAAATCAAATAAATCTAGTAATATGATATTGTTGTTAACATTGAAATATAATAATAATCACTATTGATATATCCATTGAGTGTCAAAATAATGTTTACATTAGTTATAAATAAATGATAAAACAAAAATTCTAATTAAATTTATTACTTAACTAATAAATATATAAGGAGTGACTATAAGTCACTAATAAACAATTAAGGAAATCAATATATTTAATATTAAATGGAGGGGTCCAAAACCTACTGGTTGTGACTCATGCCCCCCGTTGCATATATATAAGGATATATAGAAGGTAATCAGGGGGAAGGAAAAAACACAGGACAACAATAAAAGATAACACATCAAGCATAGAGTCTCCAAAGGATTGAACCCTAACAAGGAGCCATGTAGGAGAACTTACCACATCGACACAAGGAGGTACGACTAGCAATCGAGCACCACATGAAATTGTAAGCTTTGTACATTGTTCGAGGAAGGGTTAGAGGTCATAAGAAAGGATGTCAAACACATTTTGAATAGATTGCCTTTACGAGTCCACATTATCGGGCAAATGAATTAGCCGCCAATCAAAGCAAATGTGTGATGATAAAAAACTAGGAAGGAGAATGACTATAAGAAAATGCCATGTGGTGAGTCAAGGGCCCATGTCACCAACGATCAACAAGTACGTATGTGATAGGAATGATATTAATAGGACTATTGAGTCATAGTTAATTATACTTGAGAATATTTAATTATGAGGAATATTTAGTATTGGTAGTATCTTTAATATGGAGTAATGTTATTATTACTTAGTTTATATAATTTATAATTTAAGAATTTGTAAGGACCACAAGTAGGATTTAAAGTAGAAATAGATAGTTATAGTAATGATTGTAGACCATTTCAAATGTAGTGAATAATTCAATATAATATGAACCTTAAGAAAGGAAATGTAGTGGATTTGTTAAGAAATCTATAGATCTTTTAGAGACAACCTTCAAATATGATGGTTAACTAACCGAGGATCATTCTGAGGAACACAGGGGGTCTTCATAGAGGATTATGAAGCACAACTTGAAAGGTAGTTTCAAGTAAGAAGGCCAAATAATCGAAGATTGTTCCTTAGAACACAAGGGATCCTCACAGGGGGTTAGGAAACCTGATCGAAGGAATCCTTAAGGATGTGTAGAAATAGTGACATTCTTAGATATTAATAGACTATGTTTCTAATAATTGTTATAGGTAAATTTGTCCTAAAGAGTGGGAACATTACACTAAGACTGTTGTTTTAGATAGGGATACTAAGTTTATTGGTTATTTTTGGAAGATAAATTTGGAAGAAGCTAAATATGGAATTGAAGTTTAGTTCTACATTTCACCCTTAAATAGATGGACAAACAGAAGTTGTGAATAGTAGCTTGAGTAATTTGCTGAGATGTTTGGTTAGAGATAAGCCTACTAATTGGGATTTAGTGTTGGCACAAGCAGAGTTTGCATACAATAATAATGTGAACATGAGCACTAAGAAGACACCGTTTGAGATTGTTATTGGATTTCATCCTAAGGGAACCACATAATTAAGAGATTTTCCTACTAAGACAAGAAGAATTGTTGAAACTGAGGACTTTGCAATTTTCATGAGAGCTTTACATGAGGAAGTAAAAGGAAATTTAAAGAACAATAATCTAAATATAAATAGAGAGCAGATAAGAGGAAGAGAAATAAATCTTTCGAAGTTGGAGATGAGGTTATGATTTATTTGAAGAAGAATAGATTTCCAATTGGTATCTATAGCAAGATAAAAATGAAGAAGTTTGTCCTTGTAAGATTTAGAAGAAACTTGACAATGGAAATGTTTATGAAGTGGAGTTACTAGAAGACATGGATATTTCACCCATATTCAATATTGCATATATCTTTGAGTACTTTAAGTCAGATGATGAGTTGGGAGATAACCAAGATTATCCTAAGAAGATGAGAGACAATATTGAGGGGATCCTGACTAACAAAATAAGCAAGAGTACAAGAGGAAAATACTACATGGAATACCTAGTTCAGTGGAAAGACAAGCTAGTTGAAGACATTTCTTGGATTACACAAACTGAGTTGGATCTCTATTATTCAGATCATAATATGAGGAATGCCTAATGTGGACATCAGTTCTTCATTAACCCTAGGTGTTTGATGCAAGAGCATCTTGGGTCTTTGAACAGTCTTGCATTAACCAAAAATAATTCCAATTTTCTATACCAATCCGTTATTCGTGTAATACTCGTTGCTGCTTTTGTTTTTATGTTATGCACAATTTTCATCATGTTGAGGACCTATCCTTGACCCTTGTCCTAAGTTTTCAAATTCTTATGTTGGATATTTTTAGAGTTTTGTGCCAAACTTGTGGCCCTATTTCCATGTTATTTTCACCTTGTCTAATGTGTTGATCCAATTAGTGCAATTTTGATTGCTTGCATGATATCTTGCATAGTTAGGAGCCGACTCTTAACACATGTGTGGACCTACCATCAAGCGTGCAAGATTTTGTATGACCATTGGCATGGGTTTTTGTTTACTCTTCCAAGTATGGTGCTAAATTGTAATTAATGCTCGACTAGCTGACTTGTGGCATAGGTGGCTATAAAAGAAGCTTGGTTAGATGTAGAGAGGCAACAAGATAGATAGAAAACAATATTAAGAAGACCATAATGGATTAGAAAATAGGGAAAGTTAGAAGATTTGAGCTAAGGCTATGCTTTTGTATATTTCTTGTTTTGTTTAAGGTCACAACCCATAAGGCCTCACAGTCAGACATATTTTGGTTATTCTTTATTGGAAGTTAAATAATCACACCTAAAATATGTTGCATTAGGCCTCGTATTAGCTATGGATTCATTTAGTTATGTATAGCTTCTGTGCATAACTTTAAGTAGGGGTAGAAGGTTGTTGTTGAGTTTATTCTATAGGTTGTTGTAGGTCTCTTTTTGCACCCTCCTTACATCACATGTAGAGGGAGAACCTCCTTTTTTTACATATCATCTATAGATAAATAACTGGGATCTCTTTTAGCACAACAAGACTCTTATGGAAAAGAGAGATCTATCTATTACATTAACATGACACTAGTCAAATACGAGATTAATTACACATTATTGAAAGAACATGTTTAGTTTTGGTGTTTGCATCTCATAAATCATGAGATTATATGTTGACACATTCTATCAAGTGGGTAGAAAAGATGAACCAAGTGAAATATCTTCTCCATAAAGCAACATCAGAATTAAACTTCAAACAACTTAATGAAATCAAAACCCATTGGTCTAAATACACCTAACAACACACTTTTCAAATAAAATTTTGGATCTAGGCACTTTACGAAATCCAACAACATAATTATGCTAAAACCCCAAAATATAAAGTAAAAAATACACATACACTTATATAGACCAACTAGGTAATAAAAATAAACCAAATCATGAAGCAATACTAATTCTCAACCCACCAATCTATTGGAACATTTATTTTTTCAAAACATTAAAATAAAATGAGTGATCCAAAATCCTCACCTCCCACAAATTGTAAAAACCAAGAAATGGTAGAAAATAAGGAAGACACCACCAAACTAGATGAAACCTTTGGTGAAGTAAAGCAATTCCTAGATGAATCCAACGAGCCACTCCACACATTAATCTGACATCTAGATTTCACCCACCAAGCAAAAGATCATTATTCTTGAAGAAGGTTTGGAGCGAATACCAATTTTCTCACAAAGCCTAAAAATGAGTAAAATTGTGTGTGTGTGTATAAGTGTGCGTGCCCCCCCACCCTCTCAACCTATCTCTCTTCTTCTCATTTCCATTGTTGAAAACAAATTGATACAAGTATGATAAATGTGTTCTAATCAATGTTTTGCCATTGATGTCAAACCTACTACTTGTACGTAAGACAATTTTTTATATGATTTGAGTACTATCATTTATTTGATTGATGAAGAGGATTTGATCAAATAAGGTAACAATAACACCTAGAGGAAAGGTTGAGCTATGGTATGAAAAGGAGTACAAGGATCAATTAAGATAGTGATATTATAGTGCATTGATAATCTACTTAAGGTTGCAAAGGTTGGTTACATTGATTAAGTTCAAAAGGACAAGATAAATGAAGTTTATCTACCAAGCTTGATAATCTGCATAGTAGGTGTCAAGCAAAGTTAGTGCAAGCCGAGCATAAAATCAGTTGGAGCCAAGAAAAGTCAATTTCTATATATAAGCTGAGTGACATAGTGTAAGTTGAGTAAAGTTTAGTTGATGTTGAGCACCAGTAAACTTTAGTTCGTGCTGAGTGAATTGATAGAGGATGTCGAACAATGCAGTATGTGTCGAGCATCAGAAGCCAGTTAATGTCAAGTGTCAGCATTATGAAGAAGATCAAGAATTTGATAAAATTGAGCCGACAAGTTTGATTTCCTGGATTGTGTGAACTGTCTGGAAGATAAGATTGATGAGCCGGTGGCATAGAATTCATGATGAACCATTTTGAAGCAAATTCAAAGTAGATTGAAGGAAAAGTTTATAGAAGGGAATGGAATGAAATGAGGGGTAGATTCATTGAATCCTACCTAATCTGACCTAACCCTAAAATGGGCGACAGAGGATGAATGACAAAAGATCTTAATTCTTTATTTATAGAGATGTTTGGTTAGAAGCAAAGATTGTCATGTGCGAGAACCTAAGGAAGACAAGGAGTCTAGGGTATTGCTTCATTTAGTGACCTAAGAGAAGAGATTGCATTGGCAAGCAAAGCAAGAAGGCTTAAGGGTATGGATGCTTGAAGGGTGAACAAGCTATCAGAGCTGAAGTGTGTGAAAGCCAAGTGGAACAGAGGACTGAAACAAAGATCTGTAATCTACAAGTGTGTTGTAAGTTGTTATCAGATCAAACCTTACTGTTACTCTCTAATCATCGTATTAGTCTAGGGTAAATCCTTTGGATTAAGGTTGACCTAACAGTCATTTTTAAATCCTTTAACTGGGTGACATTCCAAGTGAATGATCTGAAGTCCTCTAACGAGGCTCACTCCTAATAGGGTGATTGAAATTCTTTAATTGGGTCACATTTAATAGTGTGCATTGTAACCTTTAACAGGGTTGGCCTTTCATAGGGCATCACTTCAGAAGAGTGAGAATAAGTAGCATGTTACTGGTGTTTTTTTCCCAAATTGGGTTTCCACGTTAATCATTATGTCAAGTGTGTTATTGAATATGTTATGTTTCATGTTTACATTTATGCAAAGTTGATTTGACAGTAACCTACAAGTTTAAGTGATTGCATAATCTTATGGATGCATGTATGATGAAAATGTTAAATTATGGGTTCACTAAGGTGTGAAAATTTTTAATTGTACATTTGGACCTTGGATAATTAATTCACCCCCCTCCCAGTTATTCTAAAGAATTCCAACACCCATCTCCACCTCCACCTCCATCTTCCTCTCTATCCTTGCCCTTTATTTGTGTCTTCTTACGCCCACCCCCACCCCTCTCTCTTCCTCAATTTATTTGTCCTTTCCATCCCTATATCTCACTAACATTTCTCTCTATCACTACATCTCTCCATACATTTACACATTTAAAAAAAAAAAAGTAATATATATATATATATATCCTTGCCCTTTATTTGTGTCTTCTTACGCCCACCCCCACCACTCTCTCTTCCTCAACTTATTTGTCCTTTTCATCCCTATACCTCACTAACACACACACACACACACACACACACACACACACACACACACATCACTTTCCCTCGCTTCAACTCTATGCAAATAACATGAATATAATGATAATGGAACTTGATTATCATTTTGATTTTTAAACTTTATCTTAATCATATTTAAATCCTTATACATATTTGAGTGCAAACTATTACTTATCAATTAATACTTTTTTAAATTAAAAAATATCATTTAGATTTCATGAACTATACAAATATATGAAAACAAAAATTATATTTTTTCCATGATTGGCTTTCCACTCGTCGTAGCTACCCATTGCACAAAGAGGGGGTATTGGCAGTTTGAGAGATCAATTGTTGGTGTTTTGTTAAAGCCTATATCAATCCAAGCAAATAATTATTTCACTTGAATATCAAATATAATGTTAGGGTAGTGATAAGGCCAGAAAACATAGCGAGCAAAGAGAGCAGCATATCTCAAAAACAAAACGTCCTCTCTATCCTTGCCCTTTATTTGTGTCTTCTTACGCCCACCCCCACCCCTCTCTCTTCCTCAATTTATTTGTCCTTTCCATCCCTATATCTCACTAACATTTCTCTCTATCACTACATCTCTCCCCACACACACACACACATATCCATCCCTCTCAACATCTCTCTCTTCTTCTTCCTCCCCCTCTCCTTCTCCATCGCCACCTCCACCTACATTTTCCTCTTTATCCCTTACCTTTATTTATATCTCTTTACCCTCATCCCCCATATATATATATATATATATATATATATATATAATTTTCATCCCTATATCTCACTTTCCCTCGCTTCAACTCTATGCAAATAACACGAATATAATGATAATAGAACTTGATTATTATTTTAACTTATAAACTTTATCTTAATCATATTTAAGATCCTTATACATATTTGAGTGCAAACTATTACTTATCAATTAATACTTTTTTAAATTAAAAAATATCATTTAGATTTCATGAACCATACAAATATATGAAAACAAAAAATATATTTTTTCCATGATTGGCTTTCCACCCGTCGTGGCTACCCATTGCACAAAGAGGGGGTATTGGCAGTTTGAGAGATCAATTGCTGGTGTTTCGTTAAAGCCTATTTCAATCCAAGCAAACAATTTATTTCACTTGAATATCAAACATAATGTTAGGGCAGTGATTATAAGGCCAGCAAACACAGCGAGCGAAGAGAGCAGCGTATCTCAAAAACAAAACGGAGTTGCTTGAAAATGGAAGATTGATCAGACCTCTGATCGGACTATGAGGCTTACAAGAATGTTGCTAGTTGGGAGATAGTTGATGAAGCCAAAATGTCCGGCGGAAAAGCTCTTAGAGCTGTGATTGAACGGGGCAAAGCAAGAGCGATCAAACAATTGACGTTTGGTAAAGATAAATCTGCAGGAAGAAACTCAGCGGGACGTATTACCATATTTCACAGAGGTGGTGGAGCGAAGCGGTTGCAGCGAGTAGTTGATGTGAAGCGCAATACGCCCTCTAAATCCACTGGCATTGTTGAGCGCATCGAATACGACCCAAATCGCTCTGGTCGCATTGCTTTAGTTCGATGGCTGTCGGGAGTAGATCACCTCAAACGCAAGCACAAGGACGAGGGTTCTGCTTCCCCTTCCCCACCTCAAATGCCTAAAGTTAAGGCCCCCATTAATGCCACATACTCTTTCTCTTCCTTCAAGGGGAGGATGATGGGCTTGCCTTCCATCTTGTCCGCAACTGCAGCTGAATCTTCTACTTCTTTCTTGCCAAGGATGGCAGTGGCTGGGGCAAAGCCCGCTGTTTACGCTCTACGAACGCCAGAAAAGCCGAACAAAAAATTCTTTGCTCTCAGCGAGGTTAAAAGGTGGGGAGGCGGCCTTCCGAGCAAAAAGAAGCTTTCCTGGACATCTTCCAGGTAACTAGTCCGTTTTCCCTTTGACTTCATATTTTTCCGCCATTTAAGGGGTCAGAAGTAAATTTTATTTCTGTGTTTACTTTTTGTGTCGATGTGAGGGGACTCTGTGCATGAATGATCTGTCACATTAGAAAAAAATGTTGACTGGAATGATTGTAAGAGACAACCTCATGTAAAATGTTTTAGTCACTGTGGAAAGAGGCTAAAGGTTGAGAAGCATGAAGTGGTGAATTACATTTACTACTCTATTATGTATTAACAGATTCTTAGAGGTGCTTTTGTGCATTGTGAATCCCTTTGTTTTTTAATCATCAGCTAATGCACATCATTGGTTATTGGATATTGAAAAAGATTTGCCAGAATTTCTAAAATTTGTGATTCTGTAAAATTTTCCTTAGTTCTTTGCTGGATTCTGGTAAGAAAGTTCATAAATCAAGGCAGACGAAGAAGAGGAAGAAGATGAGTAAAGATAATTCTTGTGCCTACACAGCTGATCGTGCACTTGTTAGTTATATATTAGCTGGCCAGAAAATGGAACCAGGCACGATGGTAATGAATTCTGGCTCTGGAACCTTAGATGATGATACTAGTAGCAGTCAGCATGTATCGCAACTGCAGTATCAGTATACTCTGGATCCAAACAATCAAGTAGGAAATTGCATACCATTAGCTGATATGCGTTTGGGAACGTTTATACATAGTATCGAATTATTGCCAGGTCAAGGTGCACAGCTGTGTCGATCTGCAGGAACCTATGCTAAAATAGTGAAGAAAAATGAAACTCATAGTCTTGTGCGGTTGCCTTCAAATGCTGAAAAGGTCTTAGACTCTCGATGCAGAGCCACTATCGGTATGGTTTCCAATCCCAACCATGGAGCACGGAAGCTTTACAAAGCAGGACAGAGCCGGTGGCTGGGCAGACGTCCTGTTGTTCGAGGTGTTGCTATGAATCCAGTGGATCATCCTCATGGAGGAGGTGAAGGACGCACAAAAGGAGGCCGACCTTCAGTTTCACCTTGGGGAAAGCCTACTAAATCTGGATATAAAACTAGAAGCCCCAAAAAAACTCCATCTTTTATAAAATCGTTTTGACAGTCAGCAGAAATGGGTTACACCACCTTTTGGTATGTCCAATTTGACATCTTTTATTTGCACATTCAAAAAATCATGTTTTAAATAAAATTACGTGATTGCTTGTACTCCCTTCTTCGTCACCACGAACAATTTTGCAGTTTCTGGAAGAGAGTATTTTCTTGGCTGATTCTTGGTTCAAAAAATATAAAGGGACTGGCTTGATTGCATCATCAGCATTTTTTGATTACTTTCCTTGTAGAATTGGAAAACAAATCATACTTTTAATTCTAATTTTTATCTAAATTGAATCTCAGTTGCATTTTTTTATGTTGTATTCAATTGAATCTAATAGCATATTGGTTAATATTTCCTGATTGGCAGTTAATTAACTGTCTCACTTATATAAAAAAATTAAAAGTAAAAACATTAGTGAATTTTGTTCTTGATTTTTCAAGACAAGCTTGTTAGGCTTTTATTGTGAACTTGTCGGCATGCCTGTCTCTTGATTTCAAACCAGCTGAAATATGAATGAAACATGTTGGAGACGCCTACAAACCTCTTTCCAGTGCAGAATACAACATTTTTAGGGCCAAAAAATATCTGTTGAAGATTGCTCAGTGTAGAATGTGTAATCCTCCACACAGAAAATTACGGCACCTATCCAGACAACAAATGCCTCACTGTGACAAATGTAGCAAACTCTATCTTTATTGCAGAAAATTAAGGAACTCAATGTGTCAATTCCGCATATGCAATAACTTTGCCTTGCTGATTCTTTTGCCGCATTCAACAACTGCTTTAAGTTTTGCATTAATACTGCACACTATACTCTTCAATATACCAGCAGCCAAGCAACCTTACACACCAACAGGTATACACTATACACAGTCCTTATTCAATCATTCATGGTCAAGTAGTCTGGCATTGTTGAGGAGTCTTTATTCTTATTTACTCTCTGAAGGCATGTCTAATAAATTTGAATCAAAAGACCATTCTTTCTCATTAATACCATTTATCGATTGCAAACAACTGAGCTTGAAGTAAATGGCCGTGTGATATTCTTCTTACATGTGTATTTAGCTTCTAGAGCTGTAGAGATTTTTGTTATTGCAAGAAGCATTTAACCTTCAACCTTATATGTGCGTTTGGGGAAGAAAGATATTTATCTCTTATGATTTCAATTTGTGAAGAGAGTTTGGTTAAATTAAGCTCACAAATTATCTCTGCATGGTCAGTCCTAGAGTGTGGATTAAGATTCTTTCAAATCACAATTATTGTCTTTGTCAAAAGATAGAACACCGCCTTCTTGTAATTAAACCATAACATTCATTCTAAGTTGCATATGCACAAACATTAATTTTATGTCAAAGGATGGTGTCACACTTTTTCAGCAAAATCTTTCCATGCATATAGTTATTAAGAGGCGTCACCCCATCTTTAAAATAAAATGATTCCAAAATAAGATTATTACAACTTTTGGAATATAAAGAACCATTTTTGTCTATTCTTCCTACAAAACCAAATTCTCATATTTTGGTTTTGCACACAAATCTGAAAAATATTTATTACTAATTCTTTTTGGAATAAGATGGCTTTCCATACCTCTAAGATTAAAAATTTCTATCTCCAGAGTGAAGAAAGACTCTAGCAATGCTTTGCCATTTGAACTCTTGTGATCTTCAATGCTGTCTTGGCTCTTTTTAGTTGCTGAGGTCTGGTTTTCTTGAGGTGGAGTCATTCCTTTCTGAACTTCTTTCTCATCCAAGATTGAGTAATTGCAAGAAATAAAATTCGATGAGATTTCTAGAGCTTCATCATCGTCAACTTCCAATTCTTTCTCAAGTTGAGATACTTTCTTTTTATATTCTTGCAGATCTTTTAACTTATGAAACCTGACACACAAACTACTCCAATAAAGCATGGATGCATGGTCATCTTCTCGACTCAAGCCATTCTCACAGCATGAGAGATACTGTCCTTGTCACGATTCTAGAAATCATGTAGCACCTTGTCGCTGATTTGAAGGATTTCGAAGATTGTCGAATTTGGTCTTAACTTTCTTGCAATCTTTCTATTTGCACGATTTTCAACATAGTCGCCAATCATGCATACACAGGATAATACCAGAATCGAGAAGATAACAACATTCGTCTTTGATTTTACTTCCCCTGTAGATTCATCAAATATGTTGGTTAACAGATTTGTCCTACAAAAAGAAATATGAAGAAAGACTCAGAGTGCCTAAATATAAGAACAATAAAATATCCCAAATGGATATTGACCCGATTTTTATCTCAAGATAATTCTCAGAACATAAACATATGAAGATGCATTATAAACCAACAATATAAACCAGTAGATCCTCATAAAATACCTTAAAAGATGTTATTGCATTATACAACAACAATACAATAACTAGCATTCAAAAGTCCAATCTTAAACACAATTTTACAGTCAGATTGGGATGCTAAGAAGGGAACCTGTAAGCACACGCAAGACACCTGATGTGACGTCTCCACGGACAATGGGTTGGTGTCCACTATCTACCGACACGAGGGTTTATATCCTCACGCTGTGTAAATGTTGAAGCTTTACAAATAATTCTCTCAATAGAGAAACTGAAATCTGAATCATAAACCAAGCATAATCCGAATGAATGAGTCTCTCTCCGTTTAATCCTCAAAGTTGTGACTCTTCGACTCCCTTCCTGTCTTTTCGTCTTATCCCTCCTTGTCACTTTTAGCCCACTTTATAATATTAAATTGACCTTTTATAATTTTAATTCACGCTCTCATAGTTAATTTTTAATATTAGACGAATATGTCTTTAAATTTTCTAATATCCCAAAAAGGGACATTACAAACAAACACAACCAACAGTTGGAAACGTTATCATGGAATTGATAACTTTCCTTTGAATTTGAGAGGTACAACTTGTTGGAGATTGTAGTTGCGATAGAGATCTTTATCTCTAGGTGTTTATACTGTTATGGTCACCTTTAGTTGAAAATGATATTTATGATAAATTGCAATGTTAAATTTTAAGACATGTGTCATACAACATGTGTTTGAGGCATGGAAATACGAAGAGTTGTATTTGAAAATTAAGAGTCATATTTTGGGAAACTCAAAAGATCTTTGGTCGTAAGGTGAAGAGTCTCTCTTCTTGATATATATATTGCATCAAGCAAAGAACATTGTACACTTGAATTTTTATTATCATTAAAACTTAAAAGTGATATTTTTTTCGTTGTGTGGATGAGTTTTTCCCCTTCATCTTGAAGGGTTTTCCCAGGATAATTTTGTGTCTCTAGCATCTTGTTTAGCTCCTTCTATTTGCTGGTTATCTTTATTTTTTTGTGCTAAAAGTCCAACATGGTATTAGAGCCAGGTTTGATTACAACAATTAAGAGAATAATGAATTTTGTAATCTGGGCTCTGCATATGTGTATAGGATTCTTAGATATTGTTGAGCTAATGTGGTTTTGTTCAAGGATCTTTGTATGTTAAATTAAGATCTCTTGCTTTTATTCGACCTCCTTAGTTAAAGAAAGAATAATTATCAGAGGTCCCAAGTTTATCTTTGTCGTGTTTTTTTTAAAGCTTCTGCGGTTTAAAGAACTATTCATTATCTTTGGCATTTGTTTATATTTTCTGCTTAAGTCTCTTCTTGAAACCATTCACCATTCATTCATGCAAATCTTCTGAGTGATGAAAAAATGGAAATTTTTTCCCTGTGAAAGGAGGGCTTAGATAGTTGATTTTGATGTCTGATTTCATGCACATTCCACTCGAGGAAATATCTTGCTGCAATCTACCTACAATGTTTGAAAGTGTGACATTGGTTATAATATATAGAGCTTCTTGTTGAATAATATAAATTGTACAACTCTATAGTCGGCTCCTATGTTTTGGACATTGACCTGATTGGAAATGGAATAGGTCGTCGTTGTGGTAACTTGGTAGAGACCTTGTTTGAGACACAAAGGTGCTTTGTGATGACATGTCCTACTTTTGTGGCAGATTGGTCTTTGCTGCTGAGTTGTTAGTGTAGAAATGGACATTGCCAGTGATTTGGAATTTAGGCCATCGGTTGTAAGGGCAAAATTATCGCCATGAACAATTATCTTTTTTTTAAGAAGCTACCAAGTCATCTTCCTGAGGAGAACACCGACAACCTCCCCTTGGCACTGAAGATCGTCGCGTATTGTGCCTTTTAGCTATAGGCTAGCATTTGGTCCGGTTCTTCAAATGTTGTTAGTTCTTAAAGTTGCTGATTGTAATTGTCATCCTCATCTCAGATTTGAGGAATTTTTCGCAGACCATCTGCCTATTGGACTCCACGTGGGTAATGACATGGCATCATCCTTGTTGGGTATACTTGGATTCCACACGAATGCATGTCATCGCTTCTGGCATCATGAATATTCCTGCAGATCATGTGTTGATCTGGGTATCGAGAGCGTGTTGCCATTTTCTTTCTCTTACTATCGCATGTATCCTATTCTTAATGAGGGCCCTTTTATTTGTGACGTCAGTTCAATATGGCAATAGGTAAATGATCCCCATCATGCAAGAAGCTAACATGGCAATCAGACTCTTTCTTCTTCCTACCACCGTTATAGACTGTTCAGAACTATCAGGCATTTGAATGTTTAAACACTATTTCTTTTCAAACGACCGTGTCATGTCACCTTTCTTGGTGGAGCTACTACAAATGAGCAGCCTTTTGAAGATATAATTTATGTAATCATTCCATCTTGAAGGAGAGAGAGGGAGTATTGTAGGACGCAACAAACATTATGTAGAGCTTTGTCAAATAGGTTTTGATGCATTGGATAAAGTTGCAGAGGCAAAAAGGCCTGTTAGAATTTGATAAGACAAATGCTTGGCAACGATATTGGAGAAAATCAAAGAGATAAGTTTTTTCTTCTTCCTTGAATATTGATTTGATTACTGAGAATAGTGAATGTTATATAATAATAATGGTTTTTATGGACTCTTAGCGGGAAGTGTAGTGATTCTTCATGTGACTATGAAAGCTATTAGAGATTGGCCTGCAGAAATGGAGGGAGGAGGAAAAATTTATGTTGAAGTGCCTTCTAGAGAAAAAAATTTGACGTTGATAGTTGTTGTTAGAAGGCTACAAAGATTGTTGAATGGATCTTGTTTGGCATCAACATAGATATTAGCATTATTTTTTTGAAGACTTCATGAATTTTGTTATATATACTTATAGCATTGATATTTATGAAAAGTTGATCTTGCCTCTCTTAATTGCAAGATACTATAGAAACAATGCGATGAAGATGTTTTAGATTACGGTAAAAGCAAGTTTTGAAGGGACCTGAAACTCTTTACAAAAAACTAAAGAAAAACATTAAAGCACCACCAGGTTTTACAAGGACCTGAAACCTAAAGTTTAAAACATCAAAACCAGGTTTTACAGGGACTTGAAACTAAAAGTTTAAACCATAAAAAACGACCAGGTTTTACAAGGATTTGGAACTTAGAGTTTTAAACATGCTCGAAAGCAAAAGGAAAAAGCCAGAAAAACCGCCTAGACCAGCAACCAGCACACCCGTTCCACAACCAACACTTACAAAGGGAGATATTTTAGCTTCAAAGGGAGGCCTTATCAGCTATCTTCTTGTGATAGTTAAGAGGAAGTATTTATGGAATCCCGACTAGTCTTATGCATGCTGCTATTGTTGTGTATTATAGAATTTGATACTCTTGTTGGGAACAAGTCTCATTTGTGATTTTCCTCGTTGATAATGAGTTCTTACTCATGTGAAATTAATTATAAGGGCATCATGCAGAGAGAGTCCAAGATGTGATCACGTTGAGGGATTTCATGATGGGATTTGGAAGTCATGTTGAGAGAGTCCGTGATAAAATATTGGTCGTAAACCTTACTAACTTGTCAAGTTGAGAGATTCCATGACAACATCAATTTGAGTGAGTTCGTGATGAAAAGTGATAGTGATTTTTTGCAAGTTTTGTCATGTTGAGAGATTCCTTGATAGCATCATGTTGAGTGAGTCCGTGATGAAAGTTGATTGTGATTTTTTCATGTTGAGCGATTCCATGATTATGAGTAATTCTTGTAGCGTTTTTATGTTAATTGATTCCATGAATTTTATAGGATCTATGTGATTAGATTTTATCATTTACATTTTGGTTGCAACCTTGTGTGATTGTTCAACTAAAGATCTCTCTCTCGTTAAGAGGGAGTGTTGGAGATTGTAGCTGCGATAGAGATATTTTCTCTGGGCGTTTTATACTGATATGGTTGCCTGCAGCTGAAAAGGAAATTAATGATAAATTGTAATATTAAATATTAAGACGTGTCATACAACATGCGTGGAGGCTTGAAAATACAAAGAGTTGTATTTGAAAATTAAGAGTCATATTTTGGGATATTCAAGAGATCTTCGGTTGTAAGGTGAAGAGTCTTTCTTCTTGTTATATATATCGCATCAAGCGAAGGACATTGTACACTTGAATTTTTATTATCAACAAACGTGATATTTTTGGTTGTGTGGCTGGGTTTTTTTTCCCTTCATTTTGAAGGGTTTTCCTAAGATAATTCTATGCATCTCTTGCATCTTGTTTTGCTCCTTATTGCTGGTTATCTTTATTTTTCTGGGCTAAAGTTCCAACACAACTCCCTCTTAAAAGATATTCAACGAATTAATTACTAATCATGCCTTTAACCAGAAGACACGAAAGTGAGTGACATTAACTTCTTCCATAATCTGATCCCCAACATGAAACTCCTTATGCCTCCTCTTTTGATCTGCCTTAGCCTTATACTGCATTTTCATTCTGATGATATGCTCACACACTTCCTCATGTATGTTCTTGACATGCTCAGCAAAGTCCTCTACTTCAACACTAGTTGTGCTTCCTTTATCCATCTTCCTTAATTCTGGTGCAGTCCTTGGACTACCCCCGTACACAGTATGAAATAGTGACCTACCAATACTTCTATTCACATAATTATTGTAAGCAAATTTTGCTTATTGTAGAATCAAGTCCCATCCCTTGGGCTTATTGCCTACTAAGCACCTTAGCAAATTACCGAGACATCTGTTCACTACTTCAATCTATCCATCGATTTGTGGATGATGTGCAGAACTAAAATTCAACTCTATTTTCAACTTCTTCCACAAGGTTCTCCAAATATGCCCAACAAACTTGGTATCACGATCTGAAACTATGTTCTTTGAAAGACCATGTAGCCTCACAACTTCTTTGAAGAACAAATGTCCAATGTGAACTGCATCAAGGGTCTTGTGTAAAGGAATGAAAGGAGCCATCTTCGAAAATCTGTCAACCACCACAAATACTGAATCATAATCCCTGTGTGTCCTCAGCAAACCAAGAATGAAATCTATACTAATATTTTCCCAGGGCCTTGATGGAATAGGCAATGGGTGATAGAGTCCTGTATTCAGACTGGCTCCTTTAGTTGTCTGACATAATCAGAAAATATGCGCCTTCCCCTCTCTGTTACAATTAGAATCAGAAAATATGCTTTTTCCTGTAGCCGACAGACTCCAAATAATGCATCAGTTTTAATAATTGATTCTTTACATTTAAAAATGATCTCCTTTATTGGTTTCTATTATTTTCCTCTTTATAATCGATTGTAGGATAATTACTGGTAACAAAGAACCCCTTTGTAATCTCATTACTGTCTCGGCTGGGCAGGTGTAATGTACCCCTCTGTAATCACATTACTTTCTCAGCTGGGCAGTTGTAATGTTTAATTGATACAAATTAAACATATAGTTGGAAAGTATATATATTATGAATGTTTATGATCTTAACTTGGCCACCAACTGAGAATTAGATGCCACAATTTTCAAGTTCCTATTGTAAAACAAGTTTCAATGGTTAACTTGACCATCTGTGTGTATATTTTGTTTCTTGCATACCATTTTCTGCACTGGAAACAGTAGCCTCTCTCATAGCAGCATCTGTTTTCTCCATGACAGGTGATTCCTCATCACCATGTAGCTTTTCAGTTTTCACCAGTGGGCAAAGGCAACTCACCTGGTTCAATACCTTCTCTGTGAAAAACTGTATCTGTTTTATCATTAGCAAATGGTGACTCAATTATCTTATTATGCATCTGTTGATATCATTCTGTCTGATAATTTTGCAAAATCTTCAGAATTATATTGCTGGACTATATGAAGTTTTGCAAAGCCTGTGATAATTCATAAGTGCAATTGGCGTTCATTGCAGAAGAAGAAAGAAGACTGTCATAGTATTCCTGCAATTCTTGAATATCCTGCCATTTCATAGCATTGGTCATGGAGATCAGTCTATAATAATTAATATCTTCTTCCATCAGGTCGCTGCTGCTTGAGAAAACTTAAATTTGTATGAAGAGCTCCTTTTTCCAAACTTCCAACAACATTTTGAGTAATTCCATGCACATAGCTCCTCCATTACAAAGAAATTCATTGCCGGTACCTTGGATGATATTACAAACCGAGTCAGGCATTTAGGAAGCCTCTAACTTTTCTCGGCAAACCATATAAACTGCGCCTTTGTTCTCGTAAAATACCACAGTCTCGACACCCACTATGAGCATTACTTTTATCTCCCAAGCTGCTTGATAATTTGTGTTATAGGCAACTTTAATTGCTTATCGGTTCTATGTGTAATGCCCCACCGGAAGATCCTTGGAACAAGGATAAATATAAGCCAAGATATTTAAAAAAGAAAGAAAGTATGGATGCACACGACATACTACATATGAGGATCACAAAGAGCTCAATAGAAGACTAAACAAACATCCAAACACCAACGGATCTCCAAACACCACTACTGACCAAAAACGACAAACCATGGAAGAACATGAACGATTTCGAATTCGAAACATTCCAAAACCAAAGTACAATTCCAAGGTATTCAAGAACATCATAAAGGTATCCAAAACACCTCCGAAAAACTTCCGGTCAAATCGAAAAGTGCCCGCTGTCCGCCCGGACAGGTTTTTCCAAGACCTAGGTGATATTTTAATTCAGCACTATGTTGATACTTCCAGTATCGTATGACCTTTCTAATGGAGTGCCATATTTTTAGGGTTTGGGTGACACTTCTCCTGAAGACATGCAATGCTTCACAAGTATCTTACGACCTTTCTCCAATGGGTGTGCGATACTTCAAAGTATCGCACGATAGAGTTTCTATGGGCGTGTGATACTTTTCAGTATCGCACGATTCTTCTTCTTTGGGCATGCGATACTTTAAAGTATTGCCCAATGCTGATGCATGGTCGCCCAAGAAAAGCAAGAAATGCTCTAAGGCAAACAAGGGAAAAGAACAAGAAGTTAGAACCTCCACACCAGGGAGTACCGGATCCACAGTGGAGGCATAGACACTCGAAACAATAACTACTAGACAGAAACTGCATCTAACCATCTAACATAGTAGTGAAGGGAAAGAACTGAAAACAACATCGCAATGTACAGAAATAACAAGCTAAGTGTGCGGTTCCTCCTAACCGTAATAACATCATGAAACCTCAAAGGTCCTAGCCATCTTCTGCATGTAACATCCCAAACTACCAACTAGATAGGCGGAGTTGTCTTATAAGGACGTCACTACTAAAGCATAATAACATCATAAGAACAGGAAACCTAACACGCTAAACCAAAAGAAATAGATACCCCAACTAAGTAGATAACATTATAACATCATATGCTAAACATCTTAATAAGGAAATGCATCAATACTAACATCATTTAAACATGATATACAAGCATTCCAATGAAAGCATAAATCACAAGAAAGCATAATTCGGAACCCAAAGTACCAAGTGAGAACATCCAACAATGCTCGCACTAGGATAATAGACTGTATCTGTACATCGATCCCCAACAGTGGTGAAGGTAGCTACGCCTCCCAACCACGTGACATCCCACTGTGTTGATGGAGATAATGACCCAACCACAAATGCACTTAAAGTAAACATTCGTGGCTAACACTCACGCTAGGCAGTAATGATGACTGAAACCAAGATCATGAAATAATGCAAGTACAACAGGTCCTGGTCAGACACTCAATGGGCTACTATGTAGGGGTAACATTATGGAGAGTCGCTTGGCATCGACAAGCCTAAGCTAGTATTGACAGTTGCACTCCCCAATGAAAGGCACACTATCCGGGTGGCAGCTCTTCCCAACGAAAGGTTCTCAATCCCAACTTTTTATTATTTTATATTTATTACCACCCAATATTTTAATTTAGTTATCACTTATATAGAACTTCCTTTGACAACCAACGGGAAATAGTCACCAGGTTGCGAGATAGAAGCCCCTCCATGTGCTACCCTACCCTACCCATGCTCATCCAATGATGAGTGCTTGTAGGCATGCATATTCCCAACCCAACTCCAATGATCACACCTCCCTGAAGTACCAAGGAAAATTGGGCCTCGTAAGTCACTCGACAAATGTACGCGCACATACTTGTGTGCGGCGCACCACCATCACTAAGATCATAACACAAGGACTGGATGAGAACACAAGAAAAATATCACTCAACAGAAACAACTTGGGAGAACGGATGCGGTGCGCATCCCAATGCAACATAAAAGTGCAACAATGGTTCGACTGACATCCAAATGGATGATCCAGGTCCACGACCAACATCATGCCAAGAAAACTCGAGAAAATAGGGCGACACGCAAAATGAGGTAAAAACTCCAAAATTGGAAAACTTCGAAATTAAAACCCATTTGCTCTTTGGGCACAAAAGTCTCAAAAATCCAATAGAATTTGGGTTCGGACACTGTATGCAAAAACAACTAGCATAATAGTGCGAAACTCCAAACCCTCATCCCAAGAATAGGGAAAATGTTCATACTTGATCAATCGGGCAGAACCAACAAACAAAACAAAGGAGAACACTAGTTCTCAACCTCCAAACCAACAACTACTAGAAATAGATAAAGAAACTGAGCTGAAACAAGAAAATGGAAGAGCCCTACTTTACAACAAAAGGGGTTGAAACAGGTTACGACATAGTAAAATGAATCACCCGCAAAAACTACGGGAAATCACGGCACAACAAGGTTTTTCCGAGCCGGATCCAACGAGACTGACCTTGCGAAGATCCGATGCCTGCAGCTCTCACAACATAAACGTGATCCTCCAGAAGAGGATTCTCCAAAAAGCTCTCAATTTTGTATTTTGCAAAAGTGAGAAGTGAGTAATTAAATTCCTCTTTCAATACTTATTCACTTTTCGAGTGAATATTCGATTAGGGTAAATAGCCAGTTAAACTAGCTAAACTCCGAATCGACCCAAACGAAAACAGGCTATTCCTAGAAATAAGAATTCATCTATGACAAAGCTGCCAGAAATAAAATTCAATAAAATTTAAAGCTTGAAAACCCAAAATCACGGAAATTTCCTTAACAACTTTTGTGACAATGCGAACTTCTAAATGCACAGACGCGTTGACTGGTCTAATCACATAATGCAAATGAGTTCAGATTCAATAATCATTGAAAGGTTTAATTAAACATTTAATTAAGGATACGTCGACCATACAGGGACGACATTGGTAAAATATGAACAACTAAATCACTAACTCCATGTGCCACTGCCAGGGATATAAATCTTGCACACTAAAACACACGATTAAGTGCAATTGCATATAATATCATAGCCAAAGCATTAAATGCATTAAAATAATTAATTTAACCATTTATTCAATTATACTAAAATAATCCATTTACATCACTCACGTTCGCATAAAACATAATGAAACAAGAATGAAGTAAATATCCATACCATAAAATCCATCACATAACTGAAACATAGATATGTCCAAAATACCAGATAACCAGATATCGTCATAGACCTACTATCATCTCAAAATGACATCAACATGCAAATATGATAAATTGAACAGTATAGCAGTATAACATCTATGGTACTAAAATCAAAGTATAACATTCGACCCTCAGGTCATCCCAAAGTACCAAAAGTAAGAGTATCAAGTATCTCACAGATCAAAATATAACAAGGTTTAGACTGCAAACACGAGAGGCACTACACTACGAGCCATAGGTTCTTTTCGTTTGTCAATGATGCCTATTGATGCTTTGATTTTTCTAAATTTGCCGAGCATTTCATCCATGACATATGAGCACACTGCATTGATTTAAAGATTTTCGATCTTTGCCTTCCATTTGATATAAGGGAGGTATCAGGTGTGTGTATGCATGTATATATGTATATATGTGTGTGTGTGTCCATAGTTATTATTTTGACTATGACTGCACTAGCTCAATTTTGTACATATTGCAATCCCCTGTACATTACATAACAACTATCTCCTTTCATGATTGTCAACAATGTTATTTCTTTACTATTCAAGCCAGTGCACACTGATTTAGCTACCTTTAAAATGGCAAGGATCTACCTGAAGGCATACAATATAACCCAGCCCATAGTTTGGGTTTGTCATTTCCAGTGGTAGCTCGAGCCAAGTAGCTCGCCCTGTTTTCTGCTATATACGCTGAACATTCCATTATGACAATTCACCACTCCATTTCATTAGTTTTCCCTTTATTAAGAGTCTTGTTCCAATGCTAATTTCTTGAAGAGACTAAATTGATACTGAATTCCATTCATAAGTTTGTGAATTTGGAAAAAGCCTTGTTGGTTCTCAAAATTGCAGATTGGAAATCCAAGAGCTTGCCAATTCTCCAATAGGATTCCACAATCAGTTCTGGGCAACGATTGAGAATCACCTTGATTCCCTTGCACTTTAGGCTCCACTACATCCAGGCGGGTAGACCTTCACCTCAAATGACATTTGCTTGGTTCAAGGCTTTTCTATAGTGAATTTAAGCTTTGGAGTTCTTTGACTGGCAAGGTCTCCAAACTCGATCAAAATGAAATTGAATGCTGAGTGTTTGAATTGAATATAAGGTTTTAACAATGGATTTGAGGTTTGTTAGAAGGAAGTTATATATTTTCTGACTTTAGATGTAAACCCGTTACTTCAATGATAAAAAGACCAGTGCTTTAGCTAATTTAGGCAATAGAGTCAACTACAATGAAGATTATAACATACAACTTTATAATGTTCTATGCTCATAAACTATAAACAGTTTAATAATCAAGATGCGACGGATCAAATTTATATACGCAATTCTAAACTAGTCATGATTGCGCTTTAACTCTCAAGGTCGGGAGACAGACTGGACACAAATTCAGAAACAATTAAATATTTCACAATATTTGTGATGTTGAGTTTAAAATGCCATAGATGACCTCATCCACTTATTTGACATAAACTGTTTGAATAATTTTTAAAAATGATTATAAAGGACAAATCAACTGCAGTTTAAATCTCCATGCCTTTAATAAAAATAAACAAAGGACCTATTATTTTATTATTAAAATAAAATATTTGAATTCATATTACAAAATTAAAGCTCCTCATCCCTGTGTACAAATGAATGTAAAATACTTTTTTTTAACTTTGGATGTGTCTTCTTTATTTATAAAACGAGTCATATATATCTTCTATTATTTAACAGCATGTCCTTTTGAATGAAATGACATGTTTGTATTAAGATATAATTTATAACTTTTATTTTAATAAACCTTAATCATAATATAACCGCAGACCTTTCTTTTGTTTTATTCATCGCTTTTTGCTTCATCGAACGTAATGTGGTGTCTATTTGCTCTGTGACTTTTGATTCTAAATTGCACCGTATCATACATAGACATTTGAAACCAGAATTTTTGCCAGGTTCCTTGTTAATATCAGTTGGAAAAGGCATCGCTCCTGATATCCCTCATATGCT
The DNA here is from genome assembly GCA_028749045.1 of Cupressus sempervirens. Taxonomy (NCBI): domain Eukaryota; kingdom Viridiplantae; phylum Streptophyta; class Pinopsida; order Cupressales; family Cupressaceae; genus Cupressus; species Cupressus sempervirens. The sequence continues at coordinate 533,105,330 of CM053783.1, read as the reverse complement.
TCAAATTTATAATAACATATTTGGATGCAACTGCAATCCTCTTTATCTTTTCCGGAGTCAAGACACAGATATTTTCACCAAAACTTTTGTCCTCCATCATCCATATTCTCTGCAACACATATCCATGAGTTTCACTTATTTTAATCTGAATTCATTTTTGACTGATATTCTGGTGTGAACTGGAAGCAGGTGCTTTGTAGGGATCCTTTCTGACACTTATAACCATCCATTGTCAGGCACCCCGCAAATATTCTTATTTTGTCAAGTCTCCATACAGAGCAGTATATGAATTATTCATTGGCGTAAATGCTGAAGGTGGTCAAGACATCACTAACTGAAGTATGCGTTTATGAAGTTCTTGCTTGCCAATATTTCTCTTTAAAGATTCTGACCATTTCTCATCTTCTATCTCCGAATAGCGTGTATTGACTTAAAAATAATCCCCATTTTATATTCTCATTCTTGTTTTGAGCATTCATTTCAAACCGAGCCTTCCATGTTACGCCAATTTCCCTTTTGTCTTCTGTTTATTGAGTCTTTATTATTGTGAGAATATTAACTCTGGGACCTTCAACCAGGGGTGATCTGATTGTGTGCTTCTTGCTCGATGATATGGTCTGCGACTGTTTAACTGATTATGTCTGCCTAAGGTTAAGAGTTATTACATCCCTTGATCTGTTCCATCTACTTCTGTCTTCCCTATCATTAATTTATGGTATAATGTACATCTTTGATATCTAACTGGGCTCTCCAAGGTACTTACTTTTTCGAGCAATAATGCTAAAGACTGAACCTTATCGTATATGAAATAGTCTTCCAACATTGAATCTCAAGTAAAGATATGTTTTTCTTTTCTGCCGCTGACTCTATTATTCTCCTGACTGATATTCTCCTCTGTCTTATCCCTGTAAGCTGCTTTTCCCGCTTTGATAACGGCAGTCAATTCTTTCTTTATTTCCATGTTCGATCATCTGCCGTTTTTCTCTTACCTCATTCAAAGTTTTTGGTTTATACTACCCAATGCCAAGGGATGTGTCGTGTGATATGTCTCATGTTTTATAGATTAATATTAGATTGTAGTAAGTTCATAATAAACTCCTTGTATCGCATCTTTGATTATTATCTGTGGTTCATATATTCAATCTACTGTCTTTGATCCAAGGTATAATATTTATTATTTGGTAAATTTTAGTATTAATTAAATAATATCATTTTAACTTAGTTAGTTCATATGAGTTTATCTCTAATTATTTATCATTTCAATTACTTAGTTAAATACGGATATTACTTATAGTTTTAATGTAAGATTTCATCATTAGGGGGGATATTACAGTCTTACCCTCTTAAATTGCTTGTCCTCAAGCAACTTTGGATTTAATTTTGATGGCTAACTTAGAGCTAATCCACTACTCCTGATCAAGTTCCAAGTTTTAACAATATAACTGAGATTTTAAAGTGCCCTTACATTGAATGCTACTTTGACTATTCATGTGGTAATCATTACGCCGTAGGCATTCCCTATTTGAATGTGAGGAGCTCAGTTTGACATCCAACGGTTGACAGCCGTGGAGAGCAAATGACTACCATTGGAACGCTTCGAACCGTAGATCTTTTTAGGGTTTTCACTGTTCACCAAAGAGGAAAGTCCTTGCAGTTTCACATCAACCAACCCATCCCTAACATTGCTGATCTAAGTGGTAGCTGAGAGAACAATCAAATAACATCTTGAGAAATTGCATCATTGCCTTGAAGAAGCTATAATGTCATGAGACCTTCATCGTCCACGGCTTGCATCGAGATTTGTTGATTGCTTTGTTCATTCTGCTAAAATGTCCAAAACAAGTTTCTTTTCCAAGGCCTTCCGTCCCAACAAAACTTGGTATCGATGGAGTTAGTGAATCCAATTGAGTGAACCTATTGGAGATGCTTGTGCTTGAGTTGAAAAGCCTCATTCGCATAAACAAAAACAATCACAACATAAAATAGTGCTCGTAGCGTTTCAGATTCAAATCTCCAAGAAAGCCCTGATTCCAATTGCTAGATTAATCTTTTGTTGTTGAGGATCATAAACGTGTATGTAAGTTAAAAACGAAATCCATGTCTCTTCATCATAATTCTCCACAAATCTAAATTCTTATTCGATACAACATTCATAATATAGATGAGCATCCATCAATGTCGTCTTCTCTACGCCACTCTCCCCCGTCAAACATGTCAACACGCCTGGCCCGAATGTCCTCATGCTCACATCACGCAGTGACTAAAGTCGGTTTCCTGTGAGTCCTTGTTGTTTCAATTCCTACACAATTTCAATTACCATTACTAGGATGTCCCGAAAAAAAAACAATCACTCAAGTACTGATCATGGTTAATGGTTATTTTTGCATAAAGAATTGAGTGGGAGTGGGCACATGAGCATACCTCGGGCATGTCGACGAAGTAATTGACTTTGTGGAAGGCCATGGAGAGAGGTTGGAAGGGAAAAACCATTTCTTTCTTGGTAGCCTCATGGGCACTCCTTTCATTTTCACATTAATGTAAATCCTTTGAATTATGAGGTCATCCCAAGATTCTCTTGTTGACAACCATCCGCACAAGTATATTGAGTGAGAGATTAGGAAGCCTGGATTTCATGTTTATCAGCTTTGAACAACTCTCAAAAGAGAACTGATGAGAGCATAAAGTTCCTCTATTTTAGGCGTTTGATTGAATCGATTCTGCTGGCTGTGAAGATCTCCACTATGCAAATCTTTGAACATCTCTCGGATCGATTTTCATCTCTCTGGACTCTGCTGCATTAGTTTGAGGTGAATTTTAGTTAAATTTTATAGGTAGATTGTATGAATACCAATATTTAACATAAATGCCCAAATCAGACAACGACTCAGTGTTTTTAGAAATTATAAAACAATCTCACTCTTTGTCTTTGATTACATCTATAAACCCGCATGCTTTGAACTTTAAGATTCAGGGACTGAAATATTGAATGGAGAAGCTCAATGTAAGACAACTGCCATTAATTTTTGTTTACTTTTAAACATTGAACTCAGCCAAATCTACACATAAAATTGTCTTGTGAAATGTATACTCTAAAGAATGTTTGAATTCAGCTGGAAGATGAAGAATATTTGAATAAATTCAGCCATGAGATGAGAGGAATATTTGACTATTTCAGATTTGGAAATCCATTTGTTATAAAGTTTAAGGTAGATATTGGATCCGAGAGTTTAAGAAATGTCATCAATTTCTATTACCATATGCTTTTTCAATACTTTGAAAAGAGATAGAGGAAGGGCACACTTAGAAAATAGTTAGGAATCCTACATCTATATGGTAGAAAATATTTTTTTTGTTTTTATTGATCTTAGATTTCTGAAATTTGTGATAAGAGATAGAAAAGGATAGATACATAAAGGGAGAAAGTAGGGGTACTAGGATAGAGATGGAGAGAGAGAAATGGAGTGAAGTGGGAAGGGAGAGAGGGAAGATAGGAGAGATATTGAATGCGACTGATACTAAGATAGAGATAGAGAGAGAAATAGACGGAGTTTAGAAGACAAAGAGATATACCAAAGAAGAGAGAGAAGTGGAGAGAAAGGGAGAGGTGTGGAGGGAAGAAAAAGATAGAGACGTATATCTAAATGGAGATTGAGAAGCAAATGGGTATAGAGAGGAGAAGGAAATATAGAGGGAGAGAATGGAGATGGAAGATATTAACATATAAAGAAGAGAAAATGAGTAAGCAATATATATATATATATAAAGATAAAGATAGAGGCAGAAACATATATTTAGAGACTGAGGTAGAGATGGGGAAATATATAGAGATAGAGAGTCATGGAAAGATAATAAGGTAAACATATACATATCGAGATAGATATAGAGATAGAGGGAGGATATAGAGAGAGATGGGGGAAGAAATATGGAGATGTGAATATTTAAAGGTATAGGAAGGGGGTGATGGAGAGATGAACATAGAGTGAGAGGATGAGAGAAAAATAGATAGAGAGATAAAGATAGATCAAAAGTTATAGATAGAAAGAAATCAGAAGAGATAATGTCGAAGAATGTATAGAAAGAGATATAAATGGTGAGATGGACTAATAGAGAGATGAATAGGTAAAAAGAGGATTAGGGGGAGAGACAAACAATAAGACAAATACTTAGATAACCTTCCATAATTCTGCGGCGTACCTATTGCACACCAAGGTCTGATTGCTAGTATTGGTGAATGTAAGATTGATTCTCATTGAGTGATTGCTTGAACATAATTTGTGATCAATTTATTATGCTTAATCATTGAACGACAAATAATAAATCATATATTGATTGATAGATTTCATGATTGAAAGATTATTTGATAAATGTTATACTAATGAAATCTTGATGATGATTGTCCCCATATACAAGGATAGACTTACGTATTAAAACTAAATCTTTCTTTGTAAGAGGAGGATGAATAGTGTCTAAAAGGTTTAATAGTTAGTAAATTATACTCATACCATTTGGCTTCTTATATGCCCTCCTTAGGATCATTATGAGGATGGAAATTTCAATGTCGCAAGTGCTACACACTTATCTACGACTAGGCTCCCACAAGATATTGGGAACCTTGTACTTACCTATATTGTACTCTACCAATCTCTAGAGGACTTTCTTCGCCTCTCCCAAATCAAAACAATCACTTTATATTTTTGCATATATTCTCATTATTTGTTCAATCATGCATTTTCATATATATTTAGTAGTTTGATCTTTATTGATTCAATTGTATTTTCCCTACAGGATGGCAAGTTCATTGCTTTGATACCACTGTAATGTCCCCTTTCCTAGATTAAGGAATGAATGCTAGAACCTGCAACTAATCATTAATACAATATAACAAATATATATTTTGATGCAGGAGCATCCTAGGCTTTCTTGCAATCCTTCATGTTGGAGGAATTTTGGCTTGTGGTTGTGGACTAGGTCAGCGAAGGAGTGGTGTTCGGTCGCTATTTGAGCATAGTTTATGCCTAGGAGCTTGACATATTCTGTGTTGCTCAACAATGTCTTGGAGCTCGACATGGTCTGTGGTGTTCGGTTTGCATTGCAAGCTACTAGAACATCTTTTCGAACCTGGGGTGTCTGATGCAGGAGCATCCTAGGCTTTCTTGCAATCCTGCATGTTGGGAGAATTCTGGTTTGTGGTTGTGGACTCGATCACTGAAGTAGTGGCGCTCGGTTGCTATTTGAGCATAGTTTATGCTTGGGAGCTTAGCATACTCTATGTTGCTCGGCAATGTCTTGGAGCTCGGCATGGTCTGTGGTGTTCGGTTTGTACTTGTGCTCGGCTTGGTTTTGTTGACACTCGGTTTGGTCTTGGTTCTTGTTGGTGTTGAGTTGTCTGTGAGTTGGCTTTTGGGATTTAATTTGTGTATGGCATTTAATTTATGTTGTAGCCGACTTTTGGCTTGACATATATTTAATGTGAGGGATTTAGTTTAGTTTGTAATGAACTAGGCCGACTTATGGCTTAGTTGGGTATAAGTAGGGGTTTTTGTAGAGTCTTTAGGATGATGATTATTGGAATGAGGATCCGTCTTGGAGAAGAGGATGCAAATTTTGATGGGCTAGTAGCTGCGGCTTGAGAATTAGAGGATCGCTTGGTGGACTTAAGGGTACAAGTGTGGATTCTTCTTGGTATTCTTATCCAATTGTGGATCTGGACTGGCTGGGATTATGGTTGTAAGTTGGATCTTGTGGGATCTTGCAGAATTGTTATTGTAATTGTTGTTGTATTTGGCCCCAACCCGGAAGGCCTTACAGTAGGGCATATTGCATGTAATCAGTTATTTTATGAATAAATAAGTTGTTGTTTGGTATTAGATCTTGCATTCTTTTGGCTTGTTGTGTTTCCACTGTGTGGTTATTTGTTGGGGGTTTGGACATCTCCTTTGGGGATTCTCTTGCCTTGCACTGCGTCATATTTAAAATCCAAAACATGTTGGAAACATTGAATTCATTAAATAACTATCTAAATACTAACCCTTACTACCCTCCTAATCCTTTGGTAGGAACTCTTCTCAAATTACCCAACCCTCTAATGAAAACTAATTCTCAATTAGGTAATCGTCATGTGAAGTGTGTCTCCCTAAGGCCTTTGGGATCTCTATATTCATCACAATAGTACTTGGTAGAGATCCCACCTCCAGCCATGTTTCTTATCTCTAACATATGCATATGATTGACCACTGTAGTATATATTGCCACTAAGAGATTCTCTACAAATCTCTCTTGAATTCCTATTGGGAATCGGACATTCATTCTAGAATGTACTCTAATCTTTGAGCTCTCTCCAATCGAAACTTGACATCCAAAAATGGACGCCCTCTACCGAGTATGTGCTATTAAAAAGTAATTGGAAAATATTTGCTTGTTATTAATAGTGATCAAGAGATCAGTTTATATAAGAGACTGAATGATGTTTCTTTAAGAAACAATCGTAAAGAATAGAAACATTCTTATTCTAGAAACAAAAAACTAAATATTAGAAACATTCTAATATTTACAGAAGATTACAATAGATAACCATTAGATACTAAACAAAGATAATAGAAACTATCTATTATTGTAATATCCTCCCTTAATGGTTAATCTATCTAGAGCACGAAGCTATCAAAAAGTGTAAAAGGCAGATTTTGTTTGCTCTAGGTGATCCGCATTGTTCACTATGGGTTGCAAACCAAATTGCTTAGAGAGGGCAGCTAAGCGCTTCCGACATTCAACCTTCATGTGCCCAAACTTGTGGCAATAGTTGCATTGAATGTTTTTCTTTTGGGAGCTTTCTAAATTTGGAGCAAAGGGTGTCTGTTGAAACTGGCCTTTATCCTTCTGAAAGGATTTGGCAGCAAAGGCTTGCTCTATGGAGGTGGAGTTAGAACTACTACCAAATTGTTGTTTCCATTGATCTTGTTGAAGTGGAAGTGTGCAGGGATCAGTGAATTTCAGATCAACACCAAAAGATGTGATGTTGAAAGTCTTGATAAAATGCTCGTAGGACTCTGGTAAACTTCGGAGAGTGATAACCACAATGTTCTCTTCCTCCATCTTGCCATCGATGGCAAGCAACTGATCGCAAATTTCCTGAATCCTATTCAGGTGAGCTTGGAGCGAGGTTTGCTCATCCATGATAATAGAAAACATAGTGTTCTTCAAGAAGAAAGCTCTACTTTTGTCAGAAGTCTCATGAAGACCTTTGAGATGTGCCCATTTCTCGACAATTGTCTTGCTAGATTGCTGATCATCAGCCACAGATCATTTGAGAAACATCACCGCCTCTCAATGATTTAGATCCCATGAATCCTGATCAGGACCAGGGGTAGTCGGATGCTATGTAACACCTAGAACAATTTGATTGGTATTCTGATATTAAAAAATTGCTATGATCCGTTGCTTTTAAGTGCCATAATTTCGACCATTGAATTTTGAATTGCTCTCGAGCAAAATATTGGTCAATGATGCCATAACACGTTTTTAAATGAAAAAGCGTGAAAATTTGTGAAGACACGTTCTTCGAGGCAAAAAAACAAAAGACCTAAAAAATTTGAAGGGTGGTTTAGAAGAGAGCTTGAAAAACCCAAAAAGAATATGTTTTCGGTTTTTGGATCGGTCGGCACAAAAATTGAGGCACCTAGAAAAAACATAGATAACCTAGTTGAGATCTCAAAAAACCCAATAGGAATCTGTAAAATACAATTTGATCTAGTACAAAAAATTAGGGTTTTGAACAAAAACAACCCTACTGCCAAAAAAAAAATCACAAAAAATGGCCAAAATGTGCAAAAAAAAAAAGATGGATTTGGACAAAAATGGGTTGTAGAGCCAACCCAAAAGTCAGCGGATTTAGATCTTTCTGAACGGAAACCCTAGTCAGATTATAGAGAGAGTTGGAAGCAAATATGCATGTAAATAATTTCGAAAATAGAAGGCAGATAATTTCAACCAAGAAATTATAATTATTTTCGAAAAAACTTAGAGTATTGACTCTGATACTGTATTACAAAGTAATTGGAAAATATTTGTTTGTTATTAACAGTGATCAAGAGATCAATTTATACAAGAATTTGAACAATGCTTTCTTAAGAAACAATCGTAAATAATAGAAGCATTCTATTTTAGAAACAGAAAACTAGATATTAGAAACATTCTAATATTTACAGAAGATTACAATAGATAACCATTAGATACTAAACAGAGATAATAAAAACTAACTATTATCGTAATATTTGCTTGGTCTCTATGAGAACCCTACAGTTCTCCTCTTATGTATTTTATAATTACAAAGTTCTTTGCTAGTAATAAATTCGCATACCTTATAATTTTATGTTCCTTAGGATGTTTAATTCTTTGTCCGCTATTATCACTAATCTCTGATTTTCTCTGGTTGTAGAGTATATCTTACTGGTTGTCTGTAATGTCCCTTCCTGTGGTAGCTTATAGAAATGGGACAAATAACTTGCAAAATCAATTGTAAGCGAAATTCTTTCCTCCAAGTCTCAAGTAACATTATGGATTATGATTTTATGTTCTGTACATAATAATATGTGGATTGGGTATTGAATCACAGCTATATCTGATATGGCTAGTATATGATGTGACTGTGAAACTGAAATATGTTTGCCTTTGATATATCAATATGGAAGTATTTAGTTACTATAGAGGATATTATGTCCCTATTACGTAGTGTGCATATTTACTCAACGAACTTCTTGTCAAGTCTTTATCTGAATCAGGCAAGATTTTTAATAGTTGCTTTACTAAGTTTATTGTTTTTGTCTTGCTATCAATCTGTACGTCTTTCTGCCTTTCTTCTGTTCTGCTCTCTGACTTAATGTCATCTCTACCGAGTAGAGTCTCCTATGAAACCCATGTACTCTTACTCTGATCTCAATATTTCACTGTTATATTTGATTGCAAATTTCTAATGCTACTGCCTTATAGTTTACTTGGAACAAGAATAATATTAGTTCCAATGAATACTAGTTGCTATGTTATAGATGTTTGAATACATTTTGTTTTCTTTTGACTCTTCTATATTCCCTCAGTGATTGTTGTGTGATGCTGACTGCACCGTATATGACCATCTTCCACTGAATATCTTCAACATTGTCGTATTTTGTTATCCTCTTCTATTTGTGGGTATGGTGCATGTGCTCCATGTTATGCCAATTTCCCTTTTGTCTTATGTTTATTGAGTCTTTACTATTGTGAGAATATTAACTCAGTGACCTTCAACCAGGGTGATCTGATTGTGTGCTTCTTGTTCGATGATATGGTCTGCGACTGTATAACTGATTATGTCTGCCTAAGGTTAAGAGTTATTATATCCCTTGATCTGTTCCATCTACTTCTGTCTTCCCTATCGTTAATTGATGGCATAATGTACATCTTCAATATCTAACTGGGCTCTACAAGGTACTTACTTTTCCGAGCAATAACGCTATGAAATAGTCTTCCAACATTGAATCTCAAGTAAAGATATGTTTTGCTTTTCTGCCACTCACTCTATTATTCTCCCGACCGATAATCTCCTCCTAACTTATCCCTGTAAGCTGCTTTTCCTCCTTCAATAACGGCAGTCGATTCTATCTTTATGTCCATGTTTGATCATCTGTCTTTTTTCTCTTACCTCGTTCGAAGTCTTTGTTTTATACTACCCAATGCCAAGGGATGCATTGTGTAGCGTGTCCCATGTTTTATAGATTAATATTAGATTTTATTAAGTTCATAATAAACTCCTTGTATTGGATCTATTATTATCTGTAGTTCATATATTCAATCTAATGTCATTGATCCAAGGTATCGTATCTATTATTTGATAAATTTTAGTATTAATTAAATAATATCATTTTAACTTACTTAGTTCATATGAGTTTATCTCTAATTATTTATCATCTCAATTACTTAGTTAAATAGGGATATTGCTTATAGTTTTAATATAAGATTTCATCATTAGGGGGGATATTACTGGAGAACAAGCAAAAGGAATGTGAAGTAATCCCTCTCCTCATACTTAGCAACTTTTCTGGTCCTACTGCCACAAATCTTCATCACATTCCAAAAATAATACAAGAAGGGAAACCAAAATGCCCCCAATATCACACTTGCTGTTATATTTATCAGGTGGTAATCTATGTACCAGTATTACCCAGGTCAAAAGCCCCATGCACCGAGTGCGCGTATGTCCCCGGTGCGGGTACTTCGCGCAGCCGAGTACCCCCATTGTGGCCACTAGTCGGAGCACCCGGGTGGGACGTGGGGGCGCGGGGGTGCGTGATGAGTGTGGCGGTGTGCTGCATGAAAAGTAAAAAAGTAAAACCTTTTTTCTTTTGTTTTTTATTGTTTTTTAAAGCATGAAAACCTTTATTCTTCATCTTTGAACAATTAATTTTGAATCTTTCATCTTAGCCATTTGATAATTTGATAGTCAATGGTTGACTTACATGGTACACAGGTGACAGTACTATTTATGGTTTATATTTTTTATTTATCATTATCATTATTATGTTTAAAAGTTTTAGTGTTTATAACTTTTCTAAGTTAAATGGTCATTGGTAAAGGTTATGAAGTTTCAAGTTTCAAGTTTGAACTTATGGTTCGTGAATCGCATTTCAATTTTCTATATTCAACTATATTTGGTATGTTATATTGAAGTATTATTTCATAATTAGCATTTTCAGTCATATATGTATACTATGCAACCTACCCCCACCTCCCCCCCCTTCGCACTTCGCCGCCGCACCCCTGCCGTCACCAAATTGAGGCCCTTTTTTTCCCACACCCAAAACTCATAGATGTCCCCCCACACTGCTGCACCCCTGCGCTGGTGTAACACTGCTATATAAGATAAGATATCTGGTTATTCTGCAACAAAGATCAAGGCTGCTTGTATTGGTATTTGCATTCTCTGAAGAGATTTCAATGAAATATTTATGATAAGCACATTTCTGTCAGTTGATGTTTTGTGTGCAACTCTTTGATACCAATGATATTCCATTATCTTTGATTCTGAACCAGCTGAAACTGCAAATTATACCTTCATATCAACTGTTTGATGAATTGCACAAGCAGAAATAGAGAAGTTTTGGTGAAGTAAATTAAGGGGTTCTTGTAGTGGATTCATATCTGTGTTTGTCATCATAACTGTAAGACATTATCTTCAGATGTTGTCGTTGTCATTCCATCTCTGTTATTTAGTTGTTACTACAGCAGAGCAATTAAAACAATAAACAGAAATATACGATTTAAACTATTCATTAGCTAGACAGGCCTACATAGAACAGCTAGTCAAGCCTCGTCCTTCACAGTACTCCAAATATCCAATTCACAAGCCTGACAATTCTGATGGTTCCTTTGGAGGCAGAAAACGGTAACTGCAGTCAAACAGTGAGATCTAAAGGTTTTCTCTTTGCCATGTTGCTTGGGACTCTAAATTTTGCAAGCTTAACTCTGTATGGTGGGATTCAAAAATAATAGAGAGTTTTATAGAGATGTCATTCAGTAGATCAGGGAATATTATAAACTTAAGAGCTACTTGGTTTGTGAAATGCTCTCATTACCCGATAGCATCTATAAGATGAACCAGCATAATTGTTTGTAGATCCTCGTTGGCTATTGTCAGCATGCTGCGACCACATTTATTTTGTATTTGGAACAATGATCGAACTTTCTATTCCACTTAATTATGAGTCTGATATAGGTCATGTCATTAGCATAGGTTACGTGCCCCTCTCCTTTTATTAGGTGTGTGTATCGGTTTTACCAATACACATCTGCTATAACTGCAATGCCCATAAGCTTGTGTTAAACCTTTGTATGCTGAATAAGATCTCCGGAAAATAAATGGATGCCATTGAGACTGCATCTTCACTAAAGCCGGGTACTGCCTCTTTCAGGCCACACATTGCTGACATGACGGAAACTGCAGGGGTCAGGATCCCATCAACTATTAGCATACAAGGACCAACTAAGAACTAGAGTCTGCTACAAAGTTATTGAAGAGCACACACAAATATACTGAGACGGGGGGAGGGGGGGGTGAATCTATATATTAACAAATTTGCCAATTTAAACTTCTATCCAAACAATTAACTTCAAATGTTGAAATGAACAATTATGCACATAAACACAATAACACAAAATTTACGTAGAAACCCAATATGGGAGAAAACCATGGCAAATAAATGCTTTCTTATATACACTGTTCTTTTACAATTTGGTTTGTAGGCTCCAACCTACTAGAGGCTTTGACTATGTTTATGAGCATTGACTCACTGGAAGTTTCAACTCCTACACTTCACAGGCTCCAACCTACATGAAGCTCCAACTCCCGCTTCTGTCTTTGTGAGCATAGATGGAAAACTCGCCGAGTACTCGGCGAGTTTCAAACACTCGCCGAGTTTTTCAGCTCGGCGAGTTTTTGGCCACTTAACTCGCCAAATCAAAAACTCGGCTGGAAGGTATTTACTCGCCGATTAATCGCCGATTACTCGGCTAAAACTCGGCGAGTTTTAACTAAAAACTCGCGATTTCCTGGCCCGCGGACTGTGACGGCTAAAAAGGGCACAAAGTTATTTTTTTGCTCATTGTTTGTTGTATTTGCATTGTCTAGAGCCTTGAGGCATGGAGAGAAGAAGGTTTGGAGGCATTCTTAGCTGATTGCAAGTGATTCAAGACGGATTTGAGTGGAATTTAGAGGATTCTAACCGGTTTTTGAAGACAAATTTCTTTCCAGGTGTGTTCATTTTATCATAGTTTGAAGTTTTTTTATAGTTTTATAACAAATGTTCTTTTGTTTTTGTTGTTGTTTGTAAATGATTTCAAATCATTTCAAATCATTTTAAGTTTAACTCTATGTTTGAACTTTGAATCATTTGAAACCCTAGCTTCTAAGTTTTAACTTTGTTTATTCATTTTTCTATAAATTTATGTGTAGGGCAGCGGTCAAGCATTAAAAAAATGACAAACCCGCAAGAAGAGTGGCCACAAACACCATGCCCATCTGGATATATAGGCACTCGGCCTAAAAATGCAAGAGATAAGGCATGGCGGTATGCCTATGAAGCTCCAAATCCAAATGATATTGGGAAGGTGATATGCATTCCCTGTGAGAGAATTATTTCTGGAGGCATAAACCGCCTCAAATACCACCTTGCAAGCATAAAGAAACATGACTCAAATCCTTGTCTCAAGGTAACTGATGAAGAAAAAAGATTCATCCATGCCCTACTTGCAGCTGCTGAAGAGAAAAAATTGAATAGGGAGAGGGCAAAATTAGCTATGAGGGCAGCCATAGCTGAATCAGAAGGAGCTCCTTTTGATATGCAAGAGGAAGAAGAAGCACTTGAGAACATACCAAGATCTCTTCGTGGCTCACGGATCCGCAAACAAAATTTCTCATTTACCGGTTCCACTTCTTCTACATCTCCTACTTCTTCATCATCACCATCCGGATCCCCATCAGGGATAGGTGGTTATTTTGTGCCCAAGAACACACCTGGAGCACAGCCATCATTAGAGGGCACTGCATGGTTTAAGGAGGTGCATGAGCAAACTGATATTGCAGCAGCTGATTTTTGGTTTTTCAACAATATCTCAATGAATGCCACTGATAGTCCCTATTGGGTCAATATGGTGAATGCAATGACAATATCAGGCAAAGGGTACAAGCCGCCTAATCGCAAGGATATGAGTGGAAGGTTAGTATTTTACTATTTAGTAATTGTAAATAATTGTGATTCACTTTAGTTCATTGTTATATTTTAAATCTTAATTGTTATAACTTATTTCCTAATTTTTTACTAACACTTACACTTTATTTAATATACACCTAAATTTTGTAGGTTGCTTGACAAAGCGGTTGGTAGGGCAACATTGTTGATAGAAGACCAAAAGAAAGAGTGGAAGAAGTATGGCTGCACCATTTTATCTGATGGGTGGACAGATGGAAGAAGTAGAACCATTATTAACTTCTTGATTGCTTGCAAAGATGATGTGGTGTTTTGGAAATCTGTCGATGCCTCCAACAAAGTGAAAAATGCAGCCACATTGGCTTTAATGTTGGAGAATGTTGTCATGGAGGTGGGAATAGAGAATGTGGTGCAAATAATCACAGATAATGCAGCAGCATATGTGGCAGCAGGTAGATTTGATTTTTTATATTTGAATCAATATGAATTATGAATGTAATGCTATGGAATCTGGATAATGGTATTATTCAATTTAGTTTTGATGTAATTTGTAAATACTAAATATGGAAAGTTTGTTATTGATTATTGATTTTTTGCTAATCTTTTAGGTAGAATCCTCCAAGAGAGGCATCCCACACTTTTTTGGTCACCTTGTGCAGCACACGTCCTTGACCTTCTTTTGGAGGACATAGGAAAACTTGATTGGGTGAGTCCAATTGTGGAAGATGCTAGGCGAGTCACGAAATATATCTATAATCACCCATGGGTTCTCAGTTTGATGAGAAAAGCCACTAAAGGCAAAGATTTGATGAGACCTGCTATGACAAGGTTTGCAACGGTCTTCTTGACGTTGCAAAGTATTCTTGACCACATATTGGCTTTGAAGCAAATGTTTGTGTGTGCTGATTGGGTTGCTTCACCTTACGCAAAGAAGCCCGAAGGAGAGGCTGTGGCACGAATAGTGTTTGATGATAGCTTTTTTGCAAAGGCTAAGGAGATTGTGGAGGTAACTTCATTATGTTTTTAGTGTATTCAAGTTTCATTATCAATTCATAACTTACTATGTTATTAACTAATTTGTATTTTTCAAATTTCAAATGCAGATGTCTCTGCACCTGGTTCTAGTCTTGGGCACATGTGATGGGCAGCAATCCCCAATGGGAGGTCTTTATGAGGCCATGGATAGGGTGAAAGAGGCTGTTAGAAGTTACTATCACGGGGATAGTCTCAAATTTGACCCCATTTGGGAAATAATTGATAGGAGGTGGAACAATATGCTCCACCAACCTATTCATGCAGCAGGCTACTTCCTCAATCCCAAATTCAGGTACTATGATAATTGATTGTCTTTGAAGTTGGGATTGTAATAAGTCTTTATTTTACTTTACTTTTTAAGGTTGTGTAGTAAGATTTGATATCATTTTCTATTTGTTTTAGGGCTAATGATTCCTACTCAGATCCTAATGGAGAGGTCATGGAAGGTCTCTCTAAATGCATTGAGAGAATGATATCAAGTGAAGAGGAGAGAGACCTTATTGTGACCGAACAACAAATCTATGTGGAATCAAGGGATCCTTTGTTCTCTTTTATGCTAGCAAAGAGAGCAAGATCTACTCAAGCACCAGGTAAAGCGTCAAACTTTAAAATTTTTGCTAATTGATAAGTTGTGCTTCTGATTTTTTTTTTATTGCTTTATAACTTTTTTAATTTTGTTTTGCAGATGCTTGGTGGGCAAGTTGGGGTGGCAATACCCCCAATTTAAGGAAATTTGCTCTCAGAGTCCTATCCCAACCTTGTAGCTCATCCCATTGTGAGCGCAATTGGAGCTTATTTGAGTCCATCCATACAAAGAAAAGAAACAAATTGACTCAAAAACGGCTTAATGACCTTGTTTATGTGCACTATAATCTTAAGTTGCGCATAAAAAAGGCACAGCTCTTAGAACTACCTGGTCCGCTTGATCTAGATGAGATAGATCCTTATTCTGATTGGATAGCACAGGAGCCAAGTCCATTGTTTACACCAAATGAGATCGCTGATTTGGAGAGGCAGGCCATGGAGGGGGAGGCTAACGCTGATTTTCAGTTCACTATGGATGACATTGAGGATGAGGATGAGGATGATGATGATTCAGGCGAGGATCAGGCATTACCATTAGGAGGAGATGCATCCTCTTCTAGGACGTCGAGCCAGTCAGTAGGGACGTTGAGCGAGGGGGCACAGCCACAGAGTTCACAGTCACGCAGCTCACGCCCTATCCCAGTGCGAGGCACTTCTTCTAGGACTAGACCCCCTCACTTTCCTGCTAGTGCAAGTGGAAAGAGGAAGATGTGATTGACATTGTCAAATTGTATTGATGTATTTAGACTTTTAGTATTTACTTCTAGTTTGACAGATTGAAACTATTTAGTAATTTACTATTTTGCTTCCTACCATGAGCATTCTGCATGAGAATGCAATTTTGTACGCATTATACATTTATATATATCTAAACTTTCTTTCTTTCTTTTGTATTGTCTTTAATTAACTTATTAGATGCATCTTCTCATTAAATTTTGCAAAATAAATGTATTTTTAATTAAATTTCAGCGGTTTTTTAGGTTCCCGAGTTTTTTCCGAGTTTTTTTTTTAAATCGCCGAGTTTTTCCCGATTAAACTTTTGGGGGGCTTGGCGAGTTTTTGCATTTGGCGAGTTTTCCAACTATGTTTGTGAGCACCAACCCACTGCACACAAACTGTTTTTCCACTTTTACAATGTTGATTTCTTCACCTGATGATGGATATCTCTAGCACACAAATCCTTCCACTATTGTGCTTTGCACACTTCTACAATATCCTTTATTTCAAGTTTTGGTGTAAGTCTTCTCACAAACTTCTTTTCTTTTAAACTGATATTTGTATTTATCTGAAAATATTCTCCTTAAAAGAACAGCAATTTCCCTCATTGAATTTCTCTCTTATCTCTTAAACTTACACTTCATATATATATGTTAGATTTGATAAATCTGAATATATAAATTTATGTATACTATTACTTCGTTATTGCTCTTACTCTATATTCTCTCCTCACTTAATATTCGGAAATAATCTTCTTTTATATCTTGCTTACATCTGATCTCTTCATACTCTTCAAATGATATGTTTTCTTGCAATGGTGCACCTGGTTCTTTTTCTCCCATTTTTAATCTTATTCTTATTCACACATATCTGCACTTTATTTACTTATTATTTACACATATCTGCACACACTTCATTCACCACCTCGTTTTCTTTCTTTTAAACAACTCCAGATATATATCTTTTATATGTAAGAGGTGTGACTTTTGAATTCTGAATGTGTCCTTTTTTTTAATCATACTTATTCTCTCTTTTTAGAGTATTAATAAGTATCTTAACATATCACAACTTTATATCTTTTATTACTAATTCCATATTAATCACACTTTTTATAATTTCTGGGGGATTTTTGTTTGGATTAGTTTCTTTTAATAAATATGCCACTCTTATCATGACTTCCGATGTCATGAACCCTCCATCATTTTATCTCTGATGCTTATTTATATAGACACGAACAATATATTGATGTTGATTAAAAATTAGCCATTGCTTGGTATCGTTCTATATACAAATTTGCTGCTGTAGCTTTCTGGTTTCCTATGCCACGGTGTAGTGTGGTCTTGACTGGCTTCAATTCTGGACACATATTTATAAGCAACTCAAACACATCGAACACTTCATTATTCCATTGCCGTTATTTTGATTTGTATTTGTTGCTCATAATTTCTAGTTGAATCCTGATGGCTACTTCATTCCTACACTGGTAATCTGAATGTGGAACATTATACTTTGATCGTTCCTTATTTGATTTCACATATGCCGACTGCTGTCCTGAGTGTTGACTTCAACATTTTTGAAGTATCTTTATATGTTTTCCGTAAAACTTTAGCACACAAGCACACATCTATATTGTCCCTTGTACATATTGGGAGTGTTTCTATTTGAAGTTTGTAATAGCTTTTGAACCCCATACTCTTAGGCGACTATCCAGATGAAAAATTCCTATTCATTGAATGCTTGCAGCAATCCTTTTGATGTGTTAGAGGCTTGCAAGATAGTGACCATTGATAATATTAATTTCCATTGCCTCAACTCATGATTACTGGATATTCCTATACGTGATCACTGAAGACAACTATATTACTGTTTCGTGATAACCATACTAAGTGACGTGTACAACATTCTTCATATATCGTATGCTGATAAGATACACGTATTTGACTATCGCTGAAGCTTTTATAGTCACGGTTTATCTCCGTAAGCAATTCCCATATTTAATATTTAATCACTTATTATATCTTGTTTCCATCGGGCTACATCATTTGCCATAAACACTTTGTTATCCTGCGAGTTATATAAGATGTCTGACCCTCTGTAGATAGCTTGATCACAGAATCCTTTCATCGCTATTGTAGGATCATTGAAGTGTGAATCTGTTACTATTATGTATGTACTCTGAATTCTTGTAATTATTGAATCTGTTGTAATAACTGTGATTACAGATATGTCTTCAAGCTTATTAGTCTCCATTTGAACTCTGATATCTTTAATGACTGTAGACTTATCATTGTGCTGAGTAAATGCTACCTTCTCATCATTATCCTCAACTTATGTTGTTGTGTATTCTCTTCAGACACCAATGATATTTTATTCTCCTTGATTCGTCTTTTGCCTTTGTTGATACATGTTGGTAAACAGATTTGTCCTTTCTTGTTTCCTGTGAAAATATGACTCTTAATGCCCGAATGATGAACAATATTTGTTTACAACAGTTGAAAAGCCTTTCTCTGATTTTCGGCTTCTCTCTGAATTGGTAGGTACAGCTCCCTATGTGAATGATGTTCAAGGAATTATGTTTTGTTCCTAAAACTAATGCGGGGTATGCTCTTAACCTGAGAGCAGAAGAGGTAAACCGAATTAAGCCTAAGTAGAACTTAATTCAGGCAGGGTAAACTTTCTAGTTTATGAACCAAATGATAGAACTCACACATCCTATGAATTCATACACACAGCATTCAACTAATGTACGACAACTATTAACAGAGATGTAAATGGAATAATAAAAAAAGGTCTAATGAGTCCTTCTCTGAATATTTCACAGCACATCCTACTGGGTTTATTCACAACTTCGAAACAAAGGAATGAAACAATTCTTTCCTTCCTACTGTAACTTAATTTAAGAGAAAGAACCAATTAATTAACAACTCTCAACTTACTGGAACAAGAAATAATTGACATAAAATACTCTTCAATTGACTCTGCAACATCAAGTATCCTATACCAAAATTTGCCAACCTTTCATTAATCATTCAACTTCATACATATAGAGTTGAGAGATGACCGTTACAATAGGAATTTTAATCGGTTCATCTTCTGAGGATGACAAATGGCAAGATGCCAGTTTGTCGTATTACAAAATTTACAAAATTTGCAAAATTTACATCAGAAAATGAAAATGGAGTGTCAACTGAATCACTTGGACTTCTTTCCCTTTTCAGTTTTCGCTCTATATGCCTTAGCAGCAACTATAATTGGAATCATTTCTTCGTGACTAGGCACATGTACATTAGTGAATCATAAGAGCCACTTCGAATGCTCTTGAGCTAGCTCCTTCACTGTATTTAGCTGACTTGTCAATTCTCTAGCAGCCACGTGTACGTATCCACCAAGCGTCTGCAACTCTACCACTCTATTTTGACTGCTTGAAGTCATTCCAGATAGATTACTCAAGTATGTCGAGAAGTTGTTTTTCATTACTTCTACCCCAATGAGAGCTTTCCCTTGCCCACTGGTTTGTGGGTCAGTGTGTAATCCTCGCATGAGTTCGAATGCTCTGTCTTGAGTCTTCTTCACTTTTTCCCCTGTTTCGTTGAGTCCCTCTTCAGCGTCTTGAATCATCTCCAACTTAAATTGCATGCTTTGAAGCCATTCGAACAGAGGCTCAGTCCCTTTTTTCAAAATCTTTGCTTCAACTGCCTCTTTTGCCTTCATTTGGATGACCATTTTCAGGAGAGAAATACATTCATCACATCTTGCCTTCTCTGCGGCCAAAGTGTTGTGATTAGATATGATATTATCCTTCTCAGTTTCCAATCGAAGGATAACATTTCCAATTTGATCGATCAGAGCAATTCCATTTGCATTGAGTTTATCTATCCATTCTCTTTCGATCTAACCAAAATGCCTATCTTTTTGAAGTTGTGAGATGAAAGCTTGCACTTCTTCTGTTGTGGGGTTCTCAGTAGCAAGCACACCAGTAATGGTTGCCAATGGAACAACTAACTGCCTGATAAATCTTTTCAATTCTTCAATCTTGGCCTTCATCTTGATTTTTGACAATTTGAGGCTCTCCAATTGTTCTTCTATCACCTCATTACTTGATCTCCATAGGCCCACCTTTGTATCATGTCTAGCCTCTCCAAGATCAATTGAATGTAGAGTGAAATCATCGGGTGTCATATTCGCAATTCTCCCTACTTTGTTTGGCTTTGCTACCTCCATTGTTAAGTGTGCTGTTTCTGGATCTTGCCCAAGTATTGATAAAGTCTTCTGCTTCTTAGCTTTCACTATTGTAGACCTAGAGTGAACTGCTTGAGACGCAGTATCCTTTGCAGGAATAATTTCCTCTTTCCTCTTTCTCTTCCTTTCTAAGGTGTCTTCTAGCCAAGACTCTGTACTAATCACTTTAGAAGCAGCCCCAAGTGACTCTATACTGAACATTTTCTTCTTCACCGGAGTCACTGCCACTGTAGTTGCAGAAAAAGGATTCATAGGATCTTGAAACAAAAGCTTAGATGAACTCGGGGCTTTCTCTTCCTCTTGAGTTTTCCTTGCAGCTTATCAGATTCAGTGGACTCAGTGCTACTGCTCTGTTCATCTCCAATTTCTACTATCTGAATGGGGGAACCAGTTGGCTTCAAAAGTGAAGCGCTTGTAGATGGACTGGGACTATGATGAGGAGATGGAGTTGGAGTAATGTGAGGAGATGAGACTGGAGCAGTAACATGAGGAGGTGAGACTAGAGCAGTAAAACCATCTTTCGGCTCTTCAGTCCTCTTTTCTTCAGTGCTAGCTTGGGCTCCAATAACTGGTAGAGGACCGCCTTGGCAAGTTGGAGCTATTGGAATGTTTTTCTCCGGGGGTTGGTCACCTCCTCCTGTAGATTGAGCAAGTCCTCGAGCAGCCGTAGTTGTAACACTGGGTGTGGCACTTTGAGAAGAAGTGGGAGTAGCAGCGGCTGGAGAAGCGTGAGTAGTCTTGCTGCTACTCCGGCCCTTTTTTGCTGCCCGCTCGACCCATTTTTCGGTTCTTTTGGCAATCCGGGCCATCATAACATCAAGGTCTTCTTCCATATCAACATATGGCTCGGAACTGATAGGAGTATTCCTTAATTTGGTCAAATATGTATTACTATACATATCTTGCCCATCATCTTCCAGTCCTTCTACATTGAGATCAATGCCATATGCCTTTATTTGTTCCATCGTGAGTTTGGCAAATGCACGATCACAACTCTCCAACTCATCTCTGCAATTTGCCCAATAATCATCTACAGTAGTAACATGCTTGATCACGCTTACAATTTGAAGCACATCTCTGGCATACCCATTTGGGTCAAACATAGGCCTCACAACTTCATATTCTTCTAATTTGAACTTGTTCTCGAATGCCTTGAGCATGTTTTTGGCATCTGATCAGGACTCACAACTGTAGGCCCCAACTTTTATGGGAAACTCGTATCCCTTTTTCCTCAAATTGGCGCTCGACACATTCACGTGGATTGCTCGTCTCACGATCTCAATGAGCACGATCATGTCATCCAGAGATCTGGGCAGCTTAAGGGGAAATCCATTGAAAGCTGCAAGACGTAAATATGAAAAGGATGAGAATTGGATGAAATAACTGCCAAATTGATTGATGACTGCCATTGCCTCTGGGTTGAATCTCCGCTCCGAACATCCTTGGAGCTCCCTGCATATTCTCATTGTGAACGCATTATTTACTCGGATATACTCTACATAACTATTCGGTAGTTGCAAGCATGGATAAAATTCATAGCTTTTCACGTCATCAGGGAAATTCTCTAATCTGGGGAGTCTCGGCCACAATTGTAGGGAAGCCAACATATATATCAAGATAGAAGACATATAAAACGAATTGTAGAACTTAGCCGCATTGAGAGCTCTAGATAGATGTTCACTTACCTCATATGCCCAGTCAATATATTGTGTATCCGAGCAAATAATTTGCACCAAAAAGAAGTATTGTTCTACAAAATTAAAGGCTTCTACCTCACCTTTAAGTCGATGCAAGAGGACCAGAATGTCCACAATCTCAGGCTTGAGATCAGTGCCGAAAAGGGTTTTAGGGACCTTACTCTTAGCCCCCCTTGGCTTTTGGAGCTAAGAACTCATGATCTCCTTTTGCCAAACCATCTTCTTCAGAGAGAATTCAGACAAGGCTCCTCCAATCGTTAATTCAGAGAACTCCTCTCGTTCTGGAATCCGCAGGCAGTTCACTACCGCTTGCCTATCAATTGAGACTAACACTGTTTGATCAGACAGTAAGATTTGCTTCGTATCTGGGTTATAGTGATTGATACCTTCAATAATTAGTTTTAGGGCTTGTATTGCTACGGGAAATCCTGTTGCTTCTACCAGCCCACTTCCTCGGAGTTTCTCCGTTATGGGATGGATTGGTTCCGTCCTCAACCTTCTTTGGAAATCTTGCATGTTAAAGAAACGAGTGAAGTGTCTGTGATATTCTGCCATGTAGACTTAATTCCACCCAATCCATCAAACCCAACAAATCTTGTTGCCATCTCGATTGAGGTAGAGATAAATTGGAAATCTTAAAACTCAAAATAGGATAGAGTAGAACTTTGTAACTGTGGGAATTTCGGAATCAATAGTCAACTCAATAGCATAACAGTTCAAATAAGTAAGCAGTAGTTTGAAAATCCATTATGTTCATCTCTATATGGAAACTCCAATCCACCCGTTAATCTTTAAGATCCGCGCCATACAAACGAATTAAATGATAAATCCGTTAGATTAGTAAATGTGGAGGTTACAACGGATTCTTTCTTGTCTTTTCACTATTTCCGTTAGCCCAACGGTTACTTTCCTTTATTACAGTTTTACTTTCCCGTTTTTCACCAAGCTGCAGAGAATTAAGAACGGAGTACTTCGTGAGTAAAAATCCGCCCAGCCAGATTTTGAATAGAATACCTTCCTCAGTGTGATCAACATGCTTCCCTTATCTTTTTTAGCCTCTTGTAATCGATTTGTCAAATAGCCATGCTTGCAAGAGTGATTTTTCGTTGGATGCGAAAAACTGCCTCCAAGGGTAGAAACCCCGCAGAGGAGAAGATGATTTCCACTTTTCCGCTTTTTCCCTCGTTTTACCTTCTCTGCCCTTACCACTTTACTTTAAGCCTCCGAAAAATATAAAACTGGCTTCGCAAGTGAAAGATGGGACCCACTGACCGTCTTACCTTTCCACAAATGCCTTTTCGGAAAACTGACTTCTTGGTTCGAAACCCGCCGAGGAGAAGCTGTTTCTGAGTTTTCCGCCAATGCCCTTTTTTTATCATCTTAGTGAGTTTTGAAAGATTCCCGCAGTGAAAACATGGCAATACTTGAATGATCTATCCATAACATAATTCGCTTCTCTTCATTTAAGCTTGCAAATCACATTTGTGCATCTTGACAGAGTTTCACCTTCGGGGGGCAAAAACCCGCGAAGGAGAAGACGAAACTGGATTTTCCGCCAGTTCAACTTTCTATATGTTTGGAACAAAATGAGCTGCAAGTAAGTTCATCTGAAGTAACATAATTTAAGAATCTCCATCGAGCAAGGTCCTAAACTACCCCAAAGTCTCATGATGATAAATAAAACCACCCAGCCATACAATGCGAGAGAAGGGAAAAGATGAAAACCCGATGGAAGTACTTATCACTTGAGGAAGAAAGGATCAACTGACTCGACTAAACTAAACACAGTACAAGTTAATCTCCACTTTGCAAAATTGGTACATGATAAAAAGTGGGGCAACAATACATTAGACTCACCACTGGAAAATCATCGCTTCTCATTATACTTTGTTTTATCGATTTCAACCAAGGATAATTCAATAATAACTTCTTCTTGTTCATATCTTTTGACATCAATGACAATATCTTTAACGATCTCTCTGGATGCCTTTGACATCAATGCCAATACTGCCATCAGTTATGAGTTTTGAATATTTTTCTAAGCATTCCTTTGATGATCAAAGCTCTTTCTAGCTCTAGTGTAGGCAGCTTCAGCTTAAAAGTTGAAATGCTGGCTGCTGGCTTGGTAGCAAATTCACCTTAGCATACCTGCATATTAAAGAATATAATGCAAATGTGCCATCTTCACCATGATCATTGACTCGCATGTAAGGAACACATACTTAATTGAAGGAATAAGAGCCAAACTGTACAAAATTAATTACAATGCCCCCAGCACATCTTCTGTGGGTTGAGAAATCTCAATGAATGCTCCGCTAAAAACATACAATGAACTGGTTCCATCATCTCCACAGACTATTCCAGACGTCTAGAAGGCTAATTGTAAGGTATCCTGTTGAGAGCTTCAGTTTTATGAATGTTTGGTCTTTCAAGTTATTATATTTGCTGTAATCGAAGGCTCAATTGGGAGTTATCGTCATATTTTTACTGCTATCTTATCAGCATATTGTAGGTTCGGAAACAACGAAGCAGTTAATATAATTTGTCCAGGTGGGATCTCCTAGACTGTTTCTTAGACCATGATTATTTCACATGATTACATTAGAGTTGCTGGTTTAATGCACTTATGAACATTTTGAAACTTAAACCACTTAATTGTACTTTGAACTTGGGATTTTTGAACCTGTACTTTAGAACTTGCATTTGAACTTCTGAACTCAAACAAATGAACCTTGAACCTGACCCCTTGTGGTTCAAAGGTTCTGTAATTCCCCAAATGTTGTTCACTTACAAAACGTCACTTTACAGAGTGATTACAAGCAAAATCATACAAAATTAATACTAACCATCAATTAGCAAGGAAAGGGATTGGCTTTAAAATGTTTAAATTGGGAGTGTCGTAGGCATGCAGCACTAGTAATCTTGGTGTCCTCTCACGTCTATCTTTTGTGCTCTGAAATGTGTTCATAGTCTTAGTTTGTTTTTTGTTTTTTGTTTTTTCCCTTTTTAAAAATCTTGAAATATGTGATTTCAATCTTATTCCTGAAGTTGCAGCTATAATATTCATATACCTCATCTTATTTAAATTATTATTATTGCCTTATGTTTTTATGCCGCTGCATGCCAAAACTGGTTGCCTATGCACAACACTATCCTACATATAACCTTAATTCCCTTATATTCTGTGTTGTGCTGAAAATAACAATTTCTGGAAAATAATCCATTACTTACAAAATTTAACATATAAGCAAATATGAATTGTTATTTTCTCCCTATTTTAGAGAGTGACCTCTCCTAGATTTTGATGGTGTTTTGCATAAATGTGATCATGTTTTTTCTTGAAATATTGACTATTTAAAATTTTACTAGTTTGAAGTAAAATAGGCTTTTTTTTTCTTAAGTTGGTTCATACAGTTATGAATATGTCACTGTGATTGTCATTTAGTGTTTATTGGTGTAGTTTATATTGGTTAGATTCTCAGAACCGGATCTATGTGCTCTTGAAGTTTTAAATTTACCATAATCTAAACGAGTAAAATTCTTTTTTTTGGTACTTTCTCAATATAGATGCAATATAATAAAAATGAGCAGATTGAAAAGGACACAGTGGCCTAAGGTCTTAGGCATTTTTAAGCACATAACTTTGAATGACACTGTACGAATGATCCATTTTATTCCACTCTTCATTAGGAAAAGCTTCTCTCTTATGTTTTTTTGCTTCCAGAAGATCAAGATAGTAATAGAGGTCACTAACTAAATTGTTCATAGGGGGACTTACTAGTCATAGAAATATTCATGGTTACTTTCTTGCTAGTAGGTATATAAATATTGTAACTCTGCTTTGATTTAACATTTAGAGAAATTCTGTACATTTCCTTCAACATTTTGGAAGTGCACAAACGGAAATAATTTTAATGATTTTGTTTAAAAAGCTTCTAACTTTTTTGTGATGTTTGGTTTTCTTTCTTCAATATTTCAAGTAGTTAGATGTTGATATTGGTCTTAGTTGTGGGTTTGTTGACTTCAAGGTTTTTTAATAAGCTACATGTTTGCGATTAATATTTCAAGTGGAAGAAAAGAAGATTGAACATTTGAAAGCAACATTGTTCACTCGATACATTCTTCCAAAAGAAAAAATGTAATTTCCTGCTTGTGGCCTCAAGGGTTGGGTCTACAAGCCTCAAACTTACATGATATTATGGTCAGTCTATTTAAAAGTATGCATTTTGTTGTGTGTTGTTCTGCTGAATCCCGGTTTATGGTTCCCCTTCCGCAAAATTGCCTAGGGATTATCTACTCCTGGTAGAATTGAGTGTGTTGTTTGGTATGCATTATGAGCCCATGTTTGCGTTGAACTTTTAAGTTATATGTCCAGCTATTGGATTGATGGAAGGAATAATATTTATATCTCATAGTAATATTTGCTTCTATCGCTTCTTTCATTTCTAAGTATTGGCTACATTTTCATTGTCTTTTAGAACGTGAAGGTATATGATAGAATATTAACATTATACTTTGTTTACCATGCTGTTATTCTCCAAACTAACGGCTTTGTTTGACAGTTTTTATTTGGATTAATTAAGAGTTTTTATAATCACATATAAATGTTTTGACCTTCCGCTTAATTTTCTAATTTATTGGTAATCTAATATTGATTCCTCTTATTATATATGAGTGCCACATTGACATGGGACCAGCACATAGGTTCCTGAACCTGGTCCTTCAGCTCTTCTAGTTGTTGGCAGACCACAACTAAACAGATTAACTAGCTCTGTTCACATTTGTATCATTGCTCAATTGTTCTGAACTTCCCTCACCATATTGGAATCATGTATTGTTTGTAAAATATTTCTATTCTATCGAGAGCCAACTGTTTTGTGATGGTATCCATGGCCTCAAGATTATTCCTGTTTTCACAAGATAAACTGAATCCTGAGGCAAGTGACCCGTCAAAAGTCCAGTGGACTTGACATGTGAGACTTGGCCATCAGCTAAAATATATTCAAACTTGAAGAATGTGATCTTTAATTTCCACTTAGTGCTGTTAAACTTCCATATGACCGATATTTTTTCGCATTCTTGTCTGCTCTTAAAGTACGCACAAGAAAATTATGGTTTGCTTTATCAAGGACACTTGTTTGTCCTTAATTTAAATTTCAATTATTTAAGACCTCTTTTCTTGATCCTTTTTTTTGAGTCTTGTCAAGTTTTCATGGATTTTTTTTGTTTTTGTTTTTTGTTTTTCTAGTGCACAACTTTTTGCTAGTTCTATATCTTGAAACTACTGTAAGATGAAAATGAAAATTAACAATTAAGAATTTCAAATCCTCTATATCATAGTTGGAAAACTCGGACTCGGCAACAACTCGCCAAGCCCCCCAAAAGTTTATTTTGAAAAAACTCAACCTAAAAAAATTGCACAAAATGCATTTTTTTGCAAATTTCAATGAGAAGATGCATCTAATGAGTTAATTAAAGAGAACACAAAAGAAACAAGCATGAGTTTAGATATATATAAATGCATTGCATTCTCATGCAGAACACTGATGGCAGGAAGCATAATAGTAAATAGTTTGTGTCAAACTAGAAGTAAAAACATCATTACAATCACATCTTCCTCTTCCTAGCTCTACTAGCATATTGTAATTTTCTATCTTTACAAAAACTTTGCTATTTCTTCTCTAGCCAAGTCATGATTTAATCTGGGAAAAACTCGCTGGTCCCAAAAACTTGGCGATTAGTAGTCGCTGATTTTTTGGCGATTATGCAAACTATGCTCTATATATCTATGGTGTCTGCAAAAGGCCATGAAAATCTAACATCTCATATTCAGAAGCATTTAGTAAAGCAAAATGCTAACAAATTATTCTCAAACCAAGAACATTGGTTCCTTATTTTATGAGTTGTCAATGAATCAATGAAGCGACACTGTCTACTTTGTTGCTTCTAACGATGAATTAATATGGCATTTTTATATTTTCATAGCAATCCATTGAATTGGGATTCAACGAAAAGATTAAAATGAAAATTTGACTTTTAAGTTCATATGACTTGATTTGGCTTGCAATTATTGCCATCAGTTGGTATGAACTTTGAAGCACATCATTTGAACGAGCAATTATAATATCCCTACCAAGAGATTTCAACAAACTTGCATATTCTTTTTAAATCTTATAGACATTTAGTCAAATAGTTGGCATGCAATCATGTATTGAATATTTAATATGTCTGGTCTACTTACACATCGACAACTACCCAAATTTATTAGCATAATCACAAGTCCTTGCGTTCATCGAATTATATTGCAACATTGTAGTAAATGTTTCATATTCTTCGAAATCTCCAATATTGTTTCTAGTTGATAACTTCAGAAATGATAAGACATTTGGCCAGTAGTTGACACTTGAGCATGTTGTCAAACATATGGAATGAGACTAACAATTTACAATAATTCAATATACAAAATGTTGCTAGTAGTTAGGATAGGAAAAAGAAGCAATGGTTGTCAAGTTAGATAAGATAAGATAAATTTATCAATGTCCAACAGGAGACCAACGAGGGTCTAAGGGACTGGAAACAGTACAAAGGGCAAACGTCAGTAGGGGGAAGCATCAAACAATGTCTGCAGAAAGAACGTGAAAGAAAAACAACAAAAGAACCAAGAAACGAAATAACAACAGCTAAGAACTCCTCACAGTTGAAGTATTAGAGGAATTGTTGCATTTTTTCTTAGGTTGGTAAGAGTAAGGAATGCTTAGTTTTACAGAATCTTGTGTAAGAGTTAGGAATATTAAAGATTGAGGACACTGGTAATAGTGAAATAGCAGGTTTGCTCCTAAGATTTTTTCTTGAATGGGAAAAAAGTCTTTTTCAATCACAGGAGTTTATAATGATTTTGAATTTGAGTTTATAAAATTCATAGATAATCAAAATACTGATGTTGCCTAAAAGTTAGCCTGGTTACTGAATTTCTACAGTAGAGTGGTATGTCGTTTGTTGAATTGAAGTGTGCAAGTAGTTTTTTTTTTTTTTTTAACATTGTAACCCTTGCATGTCTTAGTGGATTGCTCTAACCTCTTGTGTTAACCTGTGTGCACACTTGAGTTTTTTCAACCTAACTATAGATAATTGTATTAAACGTAACCTTACTGTGTGGCTGCCCAACGTTAAGTGACAGTTCTTGTTGCCAACTTTGTAAACTTTCATTCTATTAGATGGGTAGCTCCATCAATCTTGAGATTAGCTATATTGCCCCTCTAACCCTGACAAATTATTAGTAAAGTTTAGAGTTATAATTAGTACACTTGGACTATTCTGGAAGATAGGATTACTTCTCGATTGCCTTGTCCCAACTGTGATATTCTATGATTCACTTTGACAAATACTTACATATGACAAAATGAATATGAAACTGTAAGATTATCTTCGATTATATGTTTACTATTTAGGACCTTTAAATATTTTGAACACAAGATAATGATATTGATCTACGTGGTGACCTTTTGGAAGTTTCTATAGGGTCATGTGATTAGGGTTGAGAAAATGAATATCAGTTGGATAAATGATCAATTAGTACTTTCATATTCTTATGGCATTTATTCAGTATATTTACGTAAGCATATATGGGTGTACAAATATATTCTTATGTAAACATATATGGTTATATATTTAATGTATGTAATTATTTGTGTATGTTATAAATTGTTTATGAGTGAATAATTAATACACTTAGATATAAAGAGAAATGTAATAGAATATCAAAATAAAGAAATTAAAAGGGGTAAAATAAAAAGCATAAGTATTTAAAAGAGGAGTAAATTTTGTAACATACAAAGGATGGGTATAATATGCATTCAAGAGCAAAGGTAATATGGGTTACCTATGATGAAGAATACAAGACCATTTGATAAATACAATGACAAACATAAAAAATGGGTTATAAAGCACTAGTAAACGATTTGTAAAATGGTAGTTAATTACACAAATTAAGATGATTTTGGATTTTTGAATTATTTTAATTTAGAAGGGTGGTTTCTTTTCACCTAAAGGGGTATGAAAGCTATTCAAGAACATATATATGTAGGGTAAAATTTAAATATGAAGGGGATGATGATTGAAAGGTAGAAGAGAGATTTCTTGTACTTTTCATGGATATTTTTATAGATAAATGATATGTGAGGGAGAGTTTGCAAGTATCATTTTTTAAGGATTTCTAAGTTTCTTCTTTTTTTCGGGAGAGACTCATATATGAGGCTTTTAAAGGTGGAGAGAAATAATTTTTTACCTTGGAGTTGCTTCTTCTTTCGTGGAAATTTGTGAAAGTGGAGAGGGTTTGAATGATGCATCTCAAGTTGTATTTTTTTTAACTCTGTCTCTTCTTGCTTACGTTGAATATTTGTAGGAGTTGAGGTGTGGATTGAACTTATTGATTGCATTATTTATTTGATAAAAATGTTGATCTATTTATATATTCTCATGATGCATTTTACTTGTACATTTAATTCCTAGAGTTTTGATTAAGTAAAAATAGGTTTTGAAAGGACTCGAAACCTTGTACAAAGGGACAAGAAAGATATAACAATGAGGAATTTAAAACAACCGTGGAAAACCACTTGACAAACTAGAGGGACACACCGAATTTCTCAACAAGAGGGCAAACAACCCAAGAAGCAACGAACCATCAAGATTTACCTTTTGGTCCAGTCTTTTGAGAACATAAAGACATATCAAATGAAGATTTGTAGGATTTGCCTTTTTTTCCTTTAACTGATGTCCAACCATCCTCCACCTTCCCAGCAGCCTTCTGCCAATCCCCATTGACCCCCAAAACCCTCACAACAGGAGAAGCACCAACAATAGTGTTTTCGACAGAGTCAAACAGTAGAAGGGACAACAACATTCTGACTCAAAGCCACCAAATGGACAACAATTAAATCAACAAAATCAGCAGCAAGAGATAGGTCAACAACAACATTATGAGTCAAAATCGTTGTAGGGACAACATTTGAATCATCAGAGATAACAACAGAATCCTCAACCAAAATGAGATCAGCACGAGAAGAGCTATC
Organism: Cupressus sempervirens; assembly: GCA_028749045.1. Taxonomy (NCBI): domain Eukaryota; kingdom Viridiplantae; phylum Streptophyta; class Pinopsida; order Cupressales; family Cupressaceae; genus Cupressus; species Cupressus sempervirens. The sequence continues at coordinate 533,074,259 of CM053783.1, read as the reverse complement.
CAACCCATTAGAATCTGTGGATACTTTTTGAATCGTATAGTGATCATCCGAAGCCCCCAACCACCAAGAAGGTGATTTCTTTGATCTAACCTTGTCAGAGGAGCATCGTGCAACGAGATGGCTGATCTTATGACATTTCATGCATTTCAAGGGAATACCTTCATAATCAAGAAGCTGAATCCAAGTACCATTTGGAGAAGCCAACTTCATCATAGCAGGGAGCCCTTTGGAGACATCCATCTCCACAAGGATGCAAGTACACGTTGTCCTATAGACATTAGAAGAAACAAAATCAATCAATAAGAAATCCCCAATGGCATCCCCCATAGTATCCAAGATTGAATTCAACCAAAAGTGAAGGGGAAGATTCGACAACCTTACCCAAAGAGGAATCTTATTAAAGGATTCAGTAGTCAGATCAGAAGTCGGATACCAGGGTTTGGCCATTAGGGGGAACTTTTCCTTCCAAGAGAAACCACGACACGAGACGGAATTTCTTTCATCAATATTGACAAATTTCACAATGAAAAAACCCTTTACCTAAGGTAAATCTGAACTAAATCTAAAATGATCGGTTCCCAATATTTGGAAATCCAAGCATGCAAATTCAAAATAGAGGGCCAAAAATGCCTAAAATGAAAAATAGCAATAGTAGCAATCCACCACATGTGTTGATCTCATCAACAATTTCAGAATTTAGATGAAGCACGAGTAGGTTACTTTCGAAAACAGGGAAAATCGAACGAGGCTCCCCCTTCATAGCCGAATGCCCCCCCACCCCCACAACAGGACCAATACCTGCCTCATAAGCAACTACATCTACATAGGAGATAATTGATCTCCCCATAGCAACCAGAGACCTAGGAACATGGTGTTTAGTAGGAACAATAGGGGTAACGGGAGCAGGAATTGCAGCAATGATTCGAGCCGCTGTAGGAGGAGCTCCCACAGTCACACTTTGAGAACAAAGAGCATACCTTGTAGCATCCAGAGGACGATGGGCGAGAAGCAAAAGTTTGAAATCCAATTTGAGTGGGAACCTTCACGGGAGCGAGAGCGGGAGCCTTCACAGGAGCGAGAGCTGGAGCCTTCACGGGAGTAGGAGCCATTTTTTTCCTCCCACTACACAATTTTAATTTAATTCCCAGAGTTTTGATTAAGTAATAACAAGTTTTGGAAGGACTCGAAACCTTGTACAAAGGGACAAGAAAGATATAACAATGAAGAACATAAAACAACTCTGGAAAACCACCCAACAAACTAGAGGGAGACAACCAAGTTCCCCACTAGAGGGCAAACAACCCAAGAAACCATAGACCATCAAGATTTACATTTTGGTCTTGACTTTTGAGAATGTAAAGATATATGGATTTGCCTTTTTTTCCCTTAACCGATGTCCAACCATCCTCCACCTTCCCCGTAACCTTCTGCGAATCCCCACTAACCCCCAAAACCCTCACTACAGGAGAAGCACCAACAACAAAGTTCTGGATAGAGTCAACAATAGAAAAAGGGACAACATCAACATTTTGACTCAAAGCCGCCAAAGGGACAACAATTGAATCAACAGAGTCAATAGCAGGAGAAGTCTCAACAGAAGGGACATCATTCAAATTGCTAGAGACAACAATAAAATCCTCATCCAAATTAGCATGAGAAGAGCTATCCGACCCGTCCACCTCCATGGATACTTTCTGAACCGTATAGTGATCATACGGAAGCCCCAACCACCAAGAAGGTGATTTCTTCGAACAAACCTTGTCAAAGGACCATCACGGAAGGAGATGGCCTGTCATATGACATTTTTTGCATCTAAAGGGGATACCCTCATTATCAAGAAGCTGAATCCAAGAACCATTTGGAGAAGCCAACTTTATCTTTTCCAGAAGCCCCTTGGAGACATCTATCTCCATAAGGATGTGGGCATACGTCGTCCTATAGATATTGGAGGAAGTCAAATCAACCATCAAGAAATCCCCAAGGGCCTCCCCCACAACCTTCAATATTGAATCCAACCAAAAGTGAAGGGAAATGTTCGACAGCTGAACCCAAAGAGGAATCTTATTAAAGGTTTTAGTATTCAGATTAAAAGTCGGATACCAAGGCTTAGCCATAAGGGGGAACCTTTCCTCCCAAGAGAAGCCACAACTCAGGATGGAATTTCTATCATCAACATTAGCAAATTTCACAATTAAAAAACCCCTTGCCACAGGGTAAATTTGAGCTAAATCCGAAATAATTGGTTCCCAGAATTTGGAGATCCAAGCATGCAAAGCTGAAAGAGAGGGCCAAAAACCTCTAAACCTAAAAATAGCAGTAGTGGAAGAGTAATCTTCCACATATGTAGAAACCTCATCAACAATATTTGAATCTCGATGAAGCATAAGCGAATTACATGTAGGAACATGCACTAGTGAAAGACTAACAGAGGGCACAACCGAACGGGACCCCAACTCTAGAACAAGAGCATCTATACCCGCCTCAAACACAATCACATTCGCATAGGAAATAACAGATCTTCCCACAACAACCCTAGATGCAATAGAAGAATCCCCAATAGCAACCAGAGGACGAAGTGCATGAGTGACAGACAAATGAGCCCTAGCGAGAGTAGTGAGGTCGGAAGCAGGCACAACAACCTGAGTAGAAGCAGGCGTAGGAGCTTGATTAGAAGTAGGTGCGTGAGCAGGAGCTAGAGTAGGCGCGTGAGCAAGAACCTTCATTTCAAAAATCTTTTTTTAATTCCTAGAGTTATTTGAAAGTGTAAGTTCCTTTTTGTGAAAATTGCTATGTATTTTCCTATCGTAGTTGGCCACCCCTTTTTGGAGATGAGTTATTTTCTATTAGAGGGTTGTAGGCAATCAGAGACATAGTATATTGTACTGTGATATCTCTTATGTGTTTTTAACCATTACTTCTTGTGCATGCTACATGTTTTGGAATTATATATGCTTGATTTAGGGGTTTTTACCCAATTTGTTCTTCTACTTAGGTTTTCATTTTCCCAATTATTGTTTTAAGACACCAAAGGCATGTTAAATTGTTATGTGATGTATGATATGTGTATTCAATGTCTAAGTAGTTGTGAAGACATATGCTTATGCTTCTTGTGCTTTGTGATGACTTGTGTATTTTGTGCATTTTTATGCTCATATACCAAGTTTGGGTTTGAGGGTTAACCTAGGAGAATGGAACCCCTAGTATGTTAAATTGTTATGTGATGTATGATATGTGTATTCATATGTGATGTATGATATGTGTATTCAATGTCTAAGTAGTTGTGAAGACATATGCTTATGCTTCTCGTGCTTTGTGATGACTTGTGTATTTTGTGCATTTTTATGCTCATATACTAAGTTTGGGTTTGAGGGTTAACCTAGGAGTATGCTCCCTATATATATATATATATATATATATATATATATATATATATATATATATATATATATATATATATATATATATATATATATATATTCTTGTGATTTTATGAGTAGGGTTAGATACCCCTAGGTAAGTGGTTCACCATAATATGTGTGAGTTTGGCGATCAAGTTAAAAACATTAATAAAATGAATGGGATATGGGGGTTTGAGTCAACACATTAATCAAGATAAACAGATATTTGAGACACTTGTCTTGTTGGAGTACTAGGACCATATATCGTTTCGTAAGGCCTAGATGCATCAAGGTGATAATGGTTTAGGAGGTTGATCCCAACGTTAAGGAAAGTTTGATAATGTCACATATACTTTGTTGGAGTACTAAAACTATATGTCATTCTGTATAAGGCTTAGATGCAACATAGTGATAGTGGTTTAGGAGGTTGATCTAAACATTTGAGGGCTATGTGATAACACACCTAGTTGTAGTCTAAGCCCTTACTCTTGCTTTGCCTCTGGATGCCTTTATATTGTATATTTCATGTTTTTTTAATATTGTCTTCTCATTTTTTAGAAGATTTGTACTTATATTTTCTATGATAAATTGAAAAAATATGTAAAGGGGAAAAGGGGTATCTAGGAGAAATGAAGTGACATGTGAACATGTATTATTTCAAAAAGATCAATGAAATAATAATAAGGTCACAACATTGTGTATTTCCTTGTATTTAGATGATGATGATGATAGTATGTACGATGTATAAAATAGTCATGTACTCTTTAATGTTGTTAAATTGATGATCAAAGTAATTAGTGAATAGAATGTTGTTAAATTAATGATCAAAGTAATTAGTGAATAGAATATGATTTGATAAATATGTATAATTAATGGTTTAAATCTATTTAATGTATCTGTATTGCATGTTAAGTAGATGCATTTTATTTACAAGGCTTAAGACATTAACTCCTAAATTTGGAAACTAATAAATGTGTTTAGAGACAATGTTAGGGAACCTGTTAGGACTGTTACATCTATGATTAAGTAAACTTAGCAAGTAAAAGGTTTTCAAAAAAAATTATCCACCAAACATAGCATCTTTTAATCTTGTTTTGTTGGGTTCCCTAGGGGGGCATTACATTAACTAGCATTGCATATAAATATAGCTTTGTTTGTTGTGTTCTGAGGGTCAAGTAATGAATGTGCAAAGAGTCCTTATCTTTAATTGGAACATGCAAATTCATCTTCAACATTGTAATCTCCATTTTTAGTGGATTTTTCTATTTTTTTTGCTTTAAGTACTGCGGATTTGAGCTTGTAACCCAAACTTCTGATCAAGTTTATTAAATATGAGACATCTGCTTTTTATATAACCTAACCATGGAGTTGATTGTCATTAGTGATGAGTACTTGCTCTTGTTGGTAACTTTGTTTCATTTATGAGTGTGTTAAATATTTAGCCATGAAAGTTAGGGATTCACCAACATTACATGCAAATATTTTTTGTTTGTGATAAGTTGAAGTTGGAATAACCAATGTTCTTTCAACAAATAACATTCTTTGTGGGATAACTGATGCTACCACCAAGAAGATGACGATTGGAGATTCCTCTTAGATCAAACAAATCAAAGCTACTGCTGAGAAGATGGATGTGCCATAGGAATAAGCAGCGGAAATGATTAAAATAATGGGTTAATGCCTTGATGCCCTCTAGCTTTTTCTTTTGTGATTTTCTGGTTTGTTGGCTTTTTGTGTTGTCTTTCATTTGTTGGCCTTTTGTTGCTGGCTCTATTGTTTGTGGGTTGTAGTTTCTTGGGCTGTAATGTTTAATATTTAGATCTTTTTTGTACAAGGTTTTAGGGCCCCTTCAAAACCTATTTTCTTAATTAAAAACATTCTTTGGGGGTAAACATGTGAAATGTGTAGTGTCATTCTTTGTTTAGCATTATACCACAATATTTGAGGATTGGATTTTGGATAAGCTTTTTAGTTTTTCCCTTGCTATATATATAGGGTCATTTGTCCTTAATATGAAGTAAGTGGGTCTAATGTTTTGTTTTCATCTTGTTTATGTATAGTGTAAGTGTTTCTGGTCAGAAGTTGTTAACTTCATGTTCACTGGTTAGTTGCTAACAAAGAATAATTTTGACTTCACTAACCTTTATAAGTGTTGAAGATAATAGCTTCGGTCAGATTATATATACATACACATATAGAGATAAATATATACATATATACATATACGTATGTATGTATATGTATATATGTATGTATGTGTATGTATATGTACATATGCATACATATCCATATCCATATCCATATCCATATCCATATATGACTTGAATAATATTGAACTCATTCAAATTGGTCATCATTCATATTAGATCATACCACCTCGTGAATCCAAGTATATTATTGATCTGCAAGTGTAAATTCTATCTATTAAATTGTTATTTTATGTTCACATTTTGATCAAACAATGATCAAATGTTTGATTGAATGAATCAGATGGAAGTTTGATTATACTTCACCTCAAATCGGTGATATGATATATATTGGTTGAGTGCAAACTAATGTTAATCCTAATTGGGGTAAACAAATAGTTAAGGTTTTTTTATAGTTAAGTTTCAAAGTACCAATGACAGAAAGATTATTTTGTGTCACAATAATTTTTCTTGGCAGGGCAGATTTCCACTCATGGCCAAACCATGGCACATGGATTTCGATCCTCTCTCGGAATCCTTTAATAAGTTCCCTATATGGGTCTGGCTCCCTAATCTTCCATTACATCTTTGGCAAGATTCAGTTTTTGAAACTATTGGGAATGCTATTGGGGATTTCTTATATGTGGATGCTGACACTTCAGATATTCTCCATTCGACTTGTGCTCGCTTTCTTGTAGACTTGGATGTCTCTAAGGGCCTTCCTGAGGTGATTTGCTTGGATTCCTCGAGGGGTTCTTGGACACAAATGTTGGATTGTGAGGGTATCCCTTTTCGATGTAGGAAATGCCACTTGACGGGTCATTGCTGCTCGTTGTGTTGCTGGGAAATCCAAATCTAGGTGACCACCTTCTTGGTGGTCAAAGGCCTCCTTTGAGCACTACACGGTAAAACATTCCTCGATTGCTCTTGAGGATTCTGAAGCTGAGGCTAGCTCCGAGCCGGTGGCTGAGGTGGATGCTCTGGTGGATCATTCCTTAGATGCTTCTAAGGATCTTGTGGCTGAGGATTGCATTCATTCCAAGTCAGTGGTGGAGGTGGCTTTGGTCTCTACCCCTAGTTCGGATGTCCCTCCTAGGGGTCAAATGTCGTCTGATTCTCTCACGGAGGTTGTTGCGGCTTCAGCGTCCCCTAGGTTCCTCGGGTCTTTGTCTTTTGAGGCTTGGGTTGTTGAGGCTGCGAAGATTGAGGACGGTTGGATTGCGGTTAAACGAAAGAAGTCTAATGCTTCTGCCCCCCCTTTAGATAGGGTCCTTCGGTTGGGTAAGGGAAAATTCATATCAAAAGGAAAATCTTTTGTTTCCTTATGATGATTGGTTTTTTGTGTTGGTGAACTGGTTGCTTTACTAGTTCGTTGGATACTGGTTTGGGAGGCTTTTCAGGTTGCTGTTCCAGTTTATTGACTTTCCAAGTTCCAGTATTGTTTTGGTTGTTTTTTTGGTCCTATCTGCTGCTCTTAGGTCCCTGTATAACCTGTTTTAGTTGTTTTGCTAGTTTGAGGTCCTTTTTTAACCTGGTTGTGCTTAATGGTTTATCTTTCTCTTTGATGTAAAGGGTTTCGGGGCCCCTTCAAAACCTGATTTTACCTTAATCTAAAACAAATAGTTACAAAGGAAGAGGCCATGTACATGACTCTCCATTTGATTATATATACTAAAACTAACCATGCAGAAGAGCACTAAAATCAATTAATGCTCTTCTCTTTGGAGTTCGATGACTACCTATATCTGATTCAAAATTACTAATAAATATTGAGGGTTTTGATTAAGTAAAAACAAGTTTTGAAAGGATCCCAAACCTTGTAAAAAGGACAAGAAAGATATAACAATGAGGATCTTAAAACCATTGTGGAAAACCACCTGACAAAATAGAGGGACACACCAAAGTTCCTAACAAGAGGGAAAATAACCCAAGAGTCCATAGACCGTCAAGATTTACATTTTGGTCCAGTCTTTTGAGAACGTAAAGACATAAATATTGAGTGTTTATCAACATTGAATTGTCACTTGCATATACATTTATCAAAGATCAAATTTTGATTACATGCTGCAAAGTAGAATTCAGAGATTAGTGATAATTATATTTTGAAAATTAAAAGACATTCATAGTTCTAATCCAAGATTTAACAATAATTACGTATGGTAAGCTTGTTGTAGTTGGATTGAAGTCACTTGAAATGAATGGGTCTTTGGAAAGAATGATTCACTCAACTTTTTTGAGATTTCCCAAGCCAAGTCTAGTTAGGCCTAAGGAATTCCATATGTTAAAACTTGACAATATTGTAATCGAAGTTTCACTCAACTTTTTTGAGACTTCCCATGCCAGGTCTAGTTAGGCCCAAGGAATTCCATATTTTAAAACTTGACGGTATTGTAAGAATTCCATAATTTAAAACTTGACGGTATTGTAACCCAAGTTTTCAACTGTAAGTCATTTAAAATTTTTATTTATTTTTCATTTCAATTGGATGGGGAGTTTATTATTTTGTTAATATCTATTATGGATAATTATAGCTGTAGTAGCTTTTGGGATGGTAGGCAGTGAGATACATCTAATGTAGCAAAGTTAACATGTTATTAGGGGATAAGAGGTTTCATGTTTGGATTCTTGTTGATTCTTGCTTTTTCTTTTTAAAATTGAGCTGCTTGTGTTTTAGTTACCATCTCCCTCAATATTTGAGCTCTTTAGTACAAAGCATAGGTAAAGAGGTTGATTCATGTGGGATTGCACACAAATCCCCAGATGCCAGAGGTATTGGTGATATTGATATTATGGAAAAATTCAAAATGGCTTCATCTCTGGGATAGTCTGGAAAGAGGGATTTTTCTTACAGAGGTTTGGCATATCCTCAAAGGTAAGGTAATGAAGTACCTTTTATAATTTTTTTTTTTTTTTTTTGGGTAGATTTTATGATTTAGCCAATTTTCCCTTTGAGTATTGTCCTTGGTTTAGCTAGTTCATTTGTCTTATATTTTGAATGTTTTAACAAAATCCTTGGCAAACTTACAAAGGCTTAATCTCATCTACTTTTTCCTTTGTTGGGTAGATTATTATTAATGCCAAGAAAATTTTTGGCTCATTGCATGATATCGGCTAGCCCATTATTCTTAAATGTGTGTATAAATCTTGGTTCTAATAATGGTGATATTCAATGTTGTAACATAGCTGTAGGAACCAACATTTTAAGTGTCGGGGCAATCGAATTTTCTTGAGTACTATAGAAGTTGTGGTATGTAATCTTCATTGAATAGTTGAGTTTGATAACATCATCTGCTCCAATCCTTAGGCTATCCTATCTAGATTGCTGATTTGTTATCTAAATCTCAATGAATGGTCTCATCAATGTAGATTTCTTTCCTTATTGTCATTGTCTAGAGGCTCCATTAATTTTGATAACTCTTATATGTTTTGTGATTTCTTTTTGATTTAATCTATAAAGAAAATTTACTCTAAAGGCAGGTCCCCATGCTACTGCTTAGCTTATTTTTGCTAGCAACAACTACTAAACTTTTGGTGGAACAATTTGTGGAGTGAGTGACCCTATGAATGGTAAAGTTTGCTGTTTATTTTTTAAGAAACCTCTTAAATATTGTTTTAAAATAATTCTTTTGATATATTTCTTATGAATATATTTGGAAACAAAATTATAACCAATTCAAAAAAGAGATGGAACAAATATGATGAGGACACATGTAGCTTTTCACAATAAGCAATTGTTGCTTATTCAAGGCCTCCCAATTTTCCCATAGCTTATTTTCAACTCCTAAATAATAGTTGCTTCACTAAAGTACGAGAAGATTCTAATTTATCCCTTTTCCAAGTTTAACAGTTTGCATGAGGACACTAAAGCAACTTATATTTAAGTTGAAATTGCACTCAAGTAGCTGCATGGGGGTATGGGGTAATAGTTATCTAGATTTGTCTGACCCTACTATTCTAAAGATATAGAAATTATAGGCCCCTTCTCTTCCATATTGGAAATGTCTGAATGTAATATAGGTAGCATATATTCTTCTAGATTAGAAGACATTTCTATTATAAAATGATGATGTATCGTATTATTATTAATTTTTAAAAGTTGTTGAAATATGGCTTTCAACATTGCATTTTTGTAGTAGTTTTGTAAATTTTGGAAGGTTAAACATAAAATACAAGATATATTGATCATAAAGTCAAATATATGCAAATGAATAGAAATTGATGAGGGCACAACTTGAGACACAAATGACCGCAACAAAAAAGATACATTGTTATTATATGAAATAAGAAGTTATTACATGCATTACAGTCTTAGCAAATCCAACTACATGCCCTGTGGGCTACAATATTATCATATTCTAGAGAAAAATCCTTCTCACAATACTTTCTCCCAAATTTCCCTCATACCTGCCTTTTTCACCTTGTTACTTGAACAATTTACCCTAGAAGTTAAGAGAAAGTTGAGTTCTAGAATGAGAGCAAATGCCAAAGCCCCCCCCCCCCCCCCCCCCCCCTCTCTCTCTCTCTCTCTCTCTCCATGTACTCAAAATACTCTCTCTAAGTACTAAAACTTCTAGAAAGAATTTTGGGTTGTGTCTTTGTTCAAAACACACATATTTCTAAGATGGTTATTAACCTCTTTATCCAGCTAATAAAGGTTAAGAGTTTTAATATAGGTGGATATATAGTTGTATGAAAACCAATATCTTTGTTCTGTGATGAGTTTTTATTTTGGATTCAAAGTCTCGTAATAGGGATTCAAAGTCTCCTAAGAGGGACTCAAAGTCTCCTAACAGGGACTCATATGTGTATTCATAGACTCTTAATAGGGTCCATCATCTAACAAGGACTATTTATATTAGTACATCTTGTGGGTACCATCCTCATCGAGGTTTTCCCTTTGATCAAGAATTTCCCTAGTTAACATATTTGGTATTATTTTGTATGAGTATCTTGTTGTGGTTTTTGATTATATTGCTCATATGGTTAAAGTTTAATAAGGTTGATAATTGTGATATTAGTTGGATAACTGATTCACCCCCTCTCTCTGTGATATTGGTGGACTATATATTCTAACAATGTACTCCAAGTGGGACTCTCAAGGATGCAATATCTTTTGTGTTTGATGTAATTACCTTTGTTGATTCTAGGATATGTTTTTGATGGAGTAATTGTGAGGCCTTAGAGCTATCAAATAAATGTAGTTGGCCACAGGAAAGCTAATTTAACCACCTCTTGAAGCTGATCCAGATAAATTCTATACAATACAACCAAACATGGGCCAAACACCAAGAAGATGCTTTTGACTCAAGTCAAACTTGAATGGTTTTGATGGATGTAGGTGCAAGATGTTGTGCTTCGACTCCTTAAGAAGTTGGAGATGGTTACGAAATGCATTCCAAATTCCCAAACTCTAACTTTTGAGTTAGTTACTAACCTGAGAGGTTAGTTATTCTAAAGAAGCCTATAAATACAAGGCTTTGTCAATGTAATATGTGTCTTTTTGGATTTAGAGACAAGGGACACTTATGTTTTGATAGTAAGGCAATATTTGGAAAGTACACACAATTCTTGTTCTTGTAATCAATAATTTTCTTATGTTCTTGGTGCTAAGAAATAAAAGAATGTACATTTTGCATTCTCTTTTCTATAGAATTTGAATTGTTGAAGTGTTGATCCTTTGTAATGAGTATTTTCATGGTATGGTGTAAATATTCATGAATAATTGAATTAGCATTGTGTCGATGATAGCTTTCAAGCGTAGTTCTTGTTTGTTTTCATTAGTAGTTTACGCCAATTTCAGGGAAGCATTGAAGTTATGTGGTGCATTTGTCATCAATAGTTTCCTTTCTATCTTCTAAGTAGTAATCGTCTTTATTTAAAAATAAAAAATTATATCTCATGAGGGAGCTGCCCCTCTAAACAGAAAGGAATGTTGGATTTTAAGGGCCTATCCAACTGTTGGAGAAATTGATTTGCCACATTTTCCATTCGGCTAAATCACATATTTTCTAAGTGACAAATCTATTTACCAACAGATTTTTGGCAACTCTGCTAGGGAAACTGAACAAGAAGATTGAAAGTTGCCTGTGATGAAGCAAGATGGTACTACCACATGAAAACTTGTTTCCGGTTCTCCAACTGAATCTTGGCTTTCAAGACACCCAGGAAGACACCATTTCAGATTTAAACACGCTTGCCTGGAGGTGTAGAAGAAGTGTTGAACAGTATCAACAAGTATGCCGAGTCTTAGAGCAAGAAGAAGAATTCAACAAATTCTTGAGAGGAATACCCATTAGACAAGAAGTGAATGTTGTTGAAAGAATCGCAATAGTTTGAAGAAAGAATGAACCAAGTCCTATTCCAGCACAACTTCCAGGACACTAAACCATACACCTGGGTGGACAGACATAAAGGTCTACTAGATGAAGATTTTGAAGCCCTTCAAAAGTCAGATTTCAAATCGATTACTCCTAAGAGGAAGAAGAAGACTAAGCTAGTTAGTAGACTGTCTTCACCACCAAAGGCTATTGTTTCTCCTATAGCTTTTCAGGGTTTGATCCTACTAGGGAATCTTGTTCCCACAACCATCAATTTACGACCTCTGAATATCATCCTCCCAGCTATGGCACATCGAGCACCACAACCACCGGTTCCATGGGTAGCTGCTATTGGTCCTTTACCTTTGGGGAATCAATTGCATGATATGCATACTAGATCTTGGAAAATTCTTCCTAAGTTTTTCAGGGATGGAAAAGTCACTACTAATCAATAGATTAGCACATTCTTTATAACAAGTGGGGTTCTAGGGATTTAGTATGAAGATGTTTCAATACACCTCTTCATGGAAACAAGTGGTTTGGTCAACTATAGGCCGGATCGATCACTACCTAGGCAACTTTGATGCAAGCCTTTGAGAGAAGATTCAACACTGCTAAAGATGAACATTTGCATCTCTCCCAGTAACTCAAATGAAGAAAGAGATGCATGAGCCAATGTGAGAACTCATTGCTTGCTTCAACAAGATGGTGAATTGGATTCCTGTCAATAAAAGACCCACCGAAGAGAATCATATGACTTTCTTCATTAGTGCCCAACCTTCTAATGTTAGCTTTCAAATATGAAGAGAAAGAGTTGCTAATCTAGTAGCTGCAAAAACTTTAGCTATTGAGGTGGAGGATGACTTAGTTCAAGTAAATGGAGTCACGATCTACAAAAAGGGAAAGGTCAACAAGCTCATGTCACTACCACTGACCATCTATATCAAAAATTGGCTAATGATGTGTTACAAATCAAGAAGTAGTTGCCCCAAAATCCTTCACCTCTATATCAAGATATCCTAAGGAGGAATTACATGCCCTATTAGTAGAACAAGCAATCTAAATGGCTACCCCCTCCAACACAAAGGTTAGTCATTGAACATCCCGCATCATCCAATAATCAAGCTCCTATGTGCAATTGCCACCTTACAATAGATCATGATGGTGCAAACTGTCTTGAGATGACCAGATTCATGGAAATGCATTTGGTGGGAGAGAAAATTAAAGAGTATGTGGCCCTTGAAGATACAACTAAACTAACCTTTGGAACTTCTTCAATAAATTTTGTAGAGTATGAGTCAGATGGTGAAAAGGTTGAAGATATTAACAATCATTATTGCAATGCGTATACACCAAATTGGAGATAGAGACTAGAAGAGAAGTGGGGTAAATAAGAAAAAGATTAAGCCACCGATGAAACTTCTAAGCTTATTCTATCCCATAAGCATACCCTAGAATATCCTTTACAAGTGAAGGAGATAGATAAAGCCAAGTCCTCCCCCATTGTTGAAGATTCTTTTGATTTGATCAATCATTGTAAGAAGACTAAAGTGCAAATTTCTCATCTGGAGTACTTAAAAGCCAATCCACATCGGTTAGATAGACTGATTCAATATGTTGGAAAAGGAAAATGCACACCTAAAATTACTATCAACCATGAATTAGGGGCTACTCTAGAAGAAGAAAATTTAGAAGGTATCATGACCGAGGAAGAATAATTTGTTGCAGCCTCTTTATTAGATAAACCTAATCCATTCAATGTTTCCCTCTATATAGCCAGTTGCAAGGTAAGCAATTGTATTATTGATTTCGGTGCATCTGATAATGTTATGCCTTCAAAGGTGGCCCATGCTCTAGGCCTCTCTTTAAACAAACCATTAGGGAGAGTGTATTCTATGGAGGCAAAATAAGTTTTGTTGGTTGGTGGAGATGATTCCTCACCCCAAATTCAACAGAGATATTTACATGGTAGAGATGAATCATAGGCCCAATGTGCCAAATAATGACTAACATTGGCAAGTCTTCGACGATGATGGGCAAATCATTGCATTTTTTGAGGGACAACCTCCAGTTTTTGATCTAAAATTTGAAGGAACAGATTATGCTGAAATAAAGAACCAAGATGTGGGATAAGGAGATAATCCCAAAATTATTCAACTGAAAGGTAATGTTATTCCAAGGGGATTAGTCACCCTTAGTCTTTTTGACAAAGAAGATAAAATGAAAATGGAAGTCAAAGATGCAAAATCTTCTAATTCCTTGGAAAATGAGAAGGTAAACATTGGTTATGAAGAAGTTCCAAAGATGGTCTTGATAGGGAAAGATTCGTCATCAGAGGAAAGAGGGGAATTCATGAATTTGTTAAAGGAATATGAAGATGTTTTCACTTGGGGTTATGTAGATTTGAAAGAATTCATGAATGGAAAGTTCAAACCTCAGATTCCTTTAAAACCTGGTTCGACTCCCTTCCGACAAAAATAGAGACAATTGAACCCAAAAGTCGTAGATGCTATATTCAATGAAGTTGATAAAATTCTTAAAGAAAAGTTTGTCTATCCTATCCATCATTCCACATAGGTAGCCAATATTGTTCCAGTTAGGAAGAAGAATGGTGAGATAAGGATATGTGTTGACTTCTGAAATTTGAATCAGGCATCACTCAAGGATAATTATGGACCACCTGTCATGGATCATATCTTACAATTGGTATCTAGTTCTAAGCTCAGGTCAATGCTAGATGGGTTCTCGAGTTACAACCATATCAGTGTTGCTTTGAAAGATCAACATAAAACCGCCTTTACCACTCCATGGGGTACATTTTCCTATAATCGTATGCCCTTCGATTTGATAAATGCCGGAGCCATCTTTCAATGAGCAATGGATCACTCCTTTGCAGATCTCAAGAATAAGATCATTTTCATGTGCCTCGATGATCTTACAATGTTTTCTAAACAAAAAGGAGATCATGTGCATCATTTGAAATCCATCTTGCATTGATGTTGAACTTAGGACATCTCATTGAATCCTAAGAAATCTATTTTTGTAGTGATAGAAGGAAAACCACTTGGACACATTGTCTCAAAGGAGGGTATTTGTATAGATCCCAAGAGGTTGAAAGCTATCCAACAGTTATCGCTTCCAATGAGTAAACTAGGTGTCATGTCTTTCTTTGGGTAGATAAATTTCATAAGGAGGTTCATGCCAGACTTCTCCAAAATTATAAAGTCAATTGTGGATACGATGAGAGAAAGCAATCTTTAAATGGAAAAAAGAAGGTAAGGTCGCTTTCAAACAAATTAAAGTTGTGATGGCTAATGCTCCTACCCTTTCTTATCCAGATTTTTCCAAAAAATTTCATTTGTATTGTTATACATCTAAAAACACCTTATCTTCTATACTAACTCAGCTTGATGTTAATAAGGGTGAGGCCCCAATAGAATTCACGAGTATTCCTCTTAAAAAACATGAATTGAAATATTCTTTGATGGAAAAGAATGTCTATGCTATGGTCAGAGTAGTGAAACAATTCAGGTTTTACATTCTAAACTTTCATTCCAAGGTATTTGTTCTTGATTCAGCATCAAGGACTATTCTAATACAACAGGAGATTGGTGTAAACAAAAGTGCTTCCTAGATAGCTAAAGTGTAAGAACAAGATCTTGATATCAAACCTACAAAGCTCATAAAAGGAAAGGGTTTGTGTAAAGCTATTGTGGAAGGATCTCCCAGAAATAAAGAAGAGAGGAAGAAATGCCATTGGTTCTATTCGTCAATAATGTCAATAATTGGTTTTCCAATAGTGTTTATTTTATGGCATATGAAGAATGTCCAACTCATCTATCACCCAAAGAAAAGAGGACCCTAAAGTTGAAATCTGTAAAGTATATTATCTAGGGTGATATGTTGTACAAGAAGGGAATATATGACACCTTCCTGAGATGTGTGGATTCTGATCAAAGAAAGGAGCTACTTCACTTGTTCCATAATAAAGCATGTGGAGGGCATTACTCAACATAGGTGGCCACCTATAAAGCTCTAAGGAATTTTTTCTATTGGTCCAAAATATTCAAAGATGCAGAGGAATGGGTCAAGAAATGTGAATCCTGTTAACACTTCAAAGTAAGGGTCCAATTAGCGGCACTGCCATTGAAACCAGTTGTGATTGAAGAACTCTTTCAGCAATGGGGCCTAGACTTTATTGGTCCTATTCATCCTCAATCTAGTGGTGACATAATCACATTGTTATGGCAACTGATTATTTCACCAAGTGGGTGGAGGTCATCCCAGTTAAGAAAACAACTAAAGAAGTGATACGTAGTTTCATCAAGCAAAACATCTTGGTTAGATTTGGGGTCCCTAACAAGATTGTTAATGATAATGCTACAAGCTTCTCATCTCGAGAAATGTTAGTTTTCTGTTATCAATATGGAATCATATTGTCTCATTCCTCCGATTATTATGCACAAGGAAATGGTCAAGCAAAATCAAGCAATAAAAACATTATATCCATTGTGCAGAAGTTGATAGACATCAATTAGAGATCTTTATACTAGATTGTATGATGCATTATGGGAAGATCACACCACTTAAAAAAGAGCCATGTGTTTATCCCCTTTCAAGATCCTTTATGCTACTGAAGCAAGTTTTCCCTTCCCTCTTGAATTGGATGCTTTGAAGTTCTAGAATGCTATTGAAAATAATGAATTCAAAGATTCTCTTGAAAGAGGATATTATATTTGACCATGCTTGAAGAAGAAAGAGAAATGGTGATTAATAGAATATAGGAACATCAATCTCGAGTGAAGAAAATGTTTGATTAGAAGACAGAGAAAAGGACATTCCAAAAAGGTGACCTTGTGTTGCTTTGGGACAAGCGCAAATAGCCAAAGGGTTTACATGGAAAGTTTGACTCCTTATGGAGAGGCCCATTCCAGATTGAAGAGGTATGTAGAAAAAAACTCCTTCATCTTATCATACTTAAGTGGTACTTAATTTCCCTTGCCTTACAACAGACAACATTTGAAGCATTATCATTAGTAAGGTATGCGGCTTGCTGTCTTGTACATATCTAAGTTAGGAGTTTTTGTCGTGCCTTTCTTTCCCTTTTGTTTGGTTTGTGTTCCCAATTTTGGTGTGCTTAATCCCTTTTCATGTATTTATCTCATTTTTGGGTGACTCTATAACCCTTTAAAGCATTGCTCTTGCTTAAGTATGGGTTCGTTCAATGTCTTGCACAGTCCTTGTACCTAGATAGAGCTTGTTGTTACCTGGAAAATTTACCCGAAAAGTTAAGAGAAATTTTAATTCTGGAATGAGAGCAAATGCCAAAGCTCTCTCTCTCTCCCTCTCTCTCTCCATGTACTACTCTCTCTTCACGTACTCAAAATACTCTCTCTCTACGTACTAAAACTTCTAGAAGGATGTTTGGGTTTGGGTTGTGTCTTTGCTTAAAACATATATTTCTAAGACAATTATTAACCTCTTCATCCAACTAATAAAGGCTAAGTGGTTGAATATAGGTGGATACATATTTGTATAAATACCAATATCTTTTTTCTATGATGGCTATCTACTTTGTAATGGGTTCAGTATTCAAAATGGTTGAGAATCACTTTCAAACGTCAATATAGTAAGGATAACAAGGCACATGGAGAGTTTCATGGTGACGTAACTTTCGTTCAATATCAATGTGTATTTTCACCAATGCTTGGAATTTCACACCAGTTTGACAGGAAAGTGAAAGCTTGTGAAATTTTTTCAAGAATGTCTCTTGAGACTGCATAAGCATGGAGGCATAGACAAGTGTGCGAACCATTTGAAAAAATGATTCAATGTCCATCTCTCACGCAAGAAAAGTCTGCGAAGTTTGGAATTAATACTATGGTGCAAGCTGCCTCATGACATAGTGTCTTGGAGAAGAAACTCGTTGCATATTGAATATCAGTTAATGAAAGAAGCCAAGACACATCGTTGTGGGAAAATGATAATGGGTGTCTACAATGAATCATGTGTATTGGATATTCAATTCCACCTGAACAATAATGTCTTGAATGCCAAATCGTCACCTCATTATGTTAGTAGGATTCAAGTTCCTTCTCACAAATAGGAATCAAATGAGCCAAAAACCATAGATGTGAATCGTCTGATAGAATACTCCAGAGATGCAAGTTCCTAGAGTAGATTGCTGAGTGAATTTGAAGTTTTGAGAAGCATGTGAGTAACCTACGTGCACCTCCCAATTTTTAGGATAATTACATTGGTCTGAGGAGAATGGTAAAGACATTCTTACCAAATTTGGTTTCCCACACAAGTTCAAAGGCTGTAGATCATCGACATAATGCTTGGTAATACTCAAATGCAATTGAGATTGTCGTAATAATGGTCTCTTTCCAACCCACAGTGGATTACATCGTTGCAAAATAAATGATCTCTATTCTACGATGATCTATGCATATCATTAAGCTCACAACACATTTGACGGTCTTAGGTGATTAATTCCCAATGACTTGGACAATCCGTGTTTGGAGGGTGTTTCAATGCTAATGTGATGAAGCAAACATCATGCATCATATTCAACTACTCTACCAACCTCACATCCATGGCTTCTTGTCCATCTGTGTAGAGTAAATATAGATAATATGTGATGCAAGGGAACATTAAAATAAGACGTGAACTATTTGATAGAGTGCCTCAGGATGGCATGACTGCTCAAGCCAAACAAGATATGTAAATTGTTTGACTAAATTTTTAAACCCCCATTTGATAAGAGTGTTAGTTTCTTAATGGGATTCTGCCTAATGTAAATCAAATTAAGCATGTGAACTATTTGATTGAATGTTACAAGCCCCTAACAAGTGATGAAGTTCACAAAAATAATGAAAGACTTAGTTCATGGTCTAATTGATTGATGAGACGAAATGCATTGCATGATATTCAAAACTAATTGACATCCACATCCAAAATGAGCTTTAATTTAAAGGGGCGTGCACTTATAAGATGTCTAAGGTGTGATTTGATCAAATAATCAAAGCCACTAGGAATGTGAATGCTTATTTGATATCATATTGGTGAATCCTACAGAGACATGCATGTAACATGTAGAATTAGAGATGATGGATAACTAAAATGGTTGATTAAATGCCTTGAGGAAATTATACCACAGAATGTAATGATCCCATTTATTGTATGCTATTAGAATATTCATTTATACCAATATTAGAAAACACAACCAGAACACACAAGGTTTGATGTCAAAGAACCAAGAAAGGATATGAAATGCTTTACAAGATGGCAATTCTAGTGATGCTTGAGTAGACATGCATACAAGTAATTAAATTTCTCACATCCCCATTGCTTTCTACAAAGATTAAAAAAGATGTCATCTTGAGAGATAAATAAATGATTGGAGGATTGTTAGCATAAATGCTGATGATACTACTTTTGGGGAGTATCCTAAGCATAGGAGAGTATTGACATGTTGCATTCATGTCCGTGTTTGTCATTGATGTTAACATAGCATGGTTTTTGTAAAGACTAGCTAATTAGAAGACAATGATCTTAATGGTACAGACAATGTCTTGATTGTCTGGTGATTCATAGTCATGGACATTTTCTACACACTGTCCTGATGACATGGTCAAGTGCATAGAGTCTAAGTCAAAGACGTACGAAATTTGTACTTGATTTATCGAGAGCATCTCAGAGAAAGAATATTGGGAAGGCAATTCTTGATATTTGTTTGCTACATTACATCTGAGATGCATTAAGAAGATGCATAGTTAGGCAGTGATAGAGGACAGTTTGTTGGTGACATCAGCAAGTGCACAAGTCCTAGTATTGCACATGTGAAGTTTTGTACAGACTGTGAGCCAACTATGCTATTGTAATTATAATTAATTAATTATCTTATTATAATTTATTGGCAAAGCCTCAAGGAATTATTTTGAAGAGATGGTATAAAGAGATGCTTTCCTTGTTTGTAATATGTTTGATCATGATATCAAGTGAAAATTGCAAAAAGGAGCAGAGTGGTTGAGGAATGCATGTAAGCGATCCAAGAAATTATTGGATGTGAGTTTTCTAATATGGTTACAAGATCATAAGGAGCAGAGGTCCAATTGATAGGACAAAAGAAGAGGGAGGAAGAACATTTCATTTTTATTATTATGCAAGGAATAATACATAGATCATTTGGAAAGTGGGTTCATTGGTCTTGCCCTTGAAGCTGTTTGGGCAAGGGGTCCAATTGTCTTCCACAACTCCTAACAGGGTTGGCACAACTCCTAATAGGGTTGGAAGATCCTAATAGAGATTCATATGTGCTGAATGTATTCATAGATTCCTAATAGGGTCCATCCTCTAACAAGGAATATTTATATTAGTACATCATCTTGTGGGTACCATCCCCACCGGGGTTTTCCCTCTGATCAAGGGTTTCCCTAGTTAACAAATTTGGTGTTATTTTGTATGAATATCTTGTCGTGATTTATGATTATATTGCTCACATGGTTAAAGTTTAATAAGGTTAATAATTGTGATATTAGTTGGATAATTGATTCACCCCCCCTTCTTAGTTATATTGCTGGACTATATATTCTAAAAATGTACACCAAGTGGGACTCTCAAGGATGCAATATCTTTTGTGTTTGATCTTATTGCCTTGTTGATTCTAGGATATATTTTTGATGGAGTAATTGTGAGGTCTTAGAGCTATCAAATAAATGTAGTTGGCTATAGGAAAGCTAATTCAACAACCACCTGAAGCTTATCCAAATAAATTCTATACAATACAACCAAACATGGGCCAAATACCAAGAAGATGTTTTTAACCCAAGTCAAAATTGAATGGTTTTGATGGATGCAGGTGCAAGATGTTGTGCTTTGACTCCTTAACAAGTTGGAGTTGGTTGTGAAATGCATTCCAAATTCCCATACTCTAACTTTTGAGTTAGTTACTAACCTAAGAGGTTATTTATTGCAAAGAAGCCTATAAATACAAGGTTATCGATGTAATAGGGTACCTTTTGGATTTAGAGACAAGGGGCACTTATGTTTTAGTAGCAAGGAATTTTTTGGAAAGTGTGTACATTTCTTGTTCTTGTAATCAACAAATTTCTTATGTTCTTGGTGCTAAGAAATAAAAGAAAGTACATTTTGCATTCTCTTTTCTGCATAATCTGGATTGTTGAAGTGTTGATTCTTCCTAATGTGTATTTTCATGGTATGGTGTAAATTTCATGAATCATTGAATTAGCATTGTGTTAATGATAGATTTCAAGTGTAGCTCTTGTTTGTTTTCATTAGTAATTTACACCAATTTTTGGGAAGCATTGAAGTCTTGTGGTGTATTTGTGATCAATAGTTTCCTTTCTATCTTCTAAGGTGTTATCACCTTTGTTTGAAAATCAAAAATTATATCTCACGAGGGAGATGCCTCTCTAAACGTCGAGGAAGGCCGGATATCAAGGACCTATCCAATTGGAGGAGAAATTGTTTGCCACATATTCCATTGGGCTAAATCATGTATTTTCTAAGTGACAAATATGTTTACCAACACACCTCAAGGATGGGACTTAATAGCCCATTTTAGGTTTATGGGTGAGAGTAGAATTTACATTTTGAAATTTGGTAGTTGATGCCAAAACAAAGGTTTTGAAGTTCAAATTAGAAGTTGGTGCAAAAATAGAAGGTTATGAAAAAAGTGGTACATCTAATGTGAAGCATAACTTTTGTTTTCAGACTATGTTTGACAAATCTTTTACATTGCCAAAAATCTCTCTAAGTGATCTATTACCTTATAAAAGGCCTATGAATGTTCCCAATTTTTTGGGATTGTACAATGCCATTTATTGCCCCAAATATGACTCAGAAGGGTTTTTTGGAGGTCCTTAGCCAACTTAAAACCACAATAACTTTCAAACAACGAAATATTTTGATTTGATTCTTAGAAAGCTTAAAATTTCAATTATAACCTTCCCTTAAACTCATAACACTCTAATTTTTTATTATTATGACCCTCCAACAAAATAACTTATTTTCCTACATTTTGTGCTTGTTGAAAAATCCTAATGTGTGCCGAAACGTTGACCCAGAAAAATAATACTGGAAACCTTAGAGCTGATATTTCTAATTTGTCCAAATGGGTATCAAGAAATGCAAACATATCAAACATAAACCTTCACTAGATAACTTTTGGTGATATAAGATTGCCCTAACATTATTAGATGCACCTGTATTAGACACCCAAGGTAATTTGAGAAGTGGTCTTGCCATATCTCAGTTGGTTGAGGAAAATCTTATGGTCAACCTCTGTCTTAAATTTTATCTTGCATGGTTTTCCCTTTCCACTTAACTAAGTACTCCTCATACTACCTATTTTTAGCATTCCTTCCCACACAACTATCCAATATTTCTTCAATCTCCTTCCTAGAGGTAGGAATTGGACATTGCCCAAGTACTAATTCCTCCACTATACCACCTTTTCGATATTCTGTTAAATATACAATGTTGAAAATAGGATAAATATTGATTCCATTTGGCAACTCCACCTCATATGCATTCTCTGAATCATGTTTTTTCAAAATCTTGTAGGGACCAAATTTCTTCATCTTTAACTTGTTGTAAGTGCCTGTTGGAAACCACTATTTTCTTAAGTACTCTAAAACCCTGATCGCCAACTTGGAACTCCTTATGCATCCTCTATTTATCTACCTTATCCTTTTACTAGATGTTCGTTCTAATGATATGCTCACACACTTTGCTATGTATGTTTTTGATATGTTCAACAAAGTCCTTTGTGTCAACACTAGTCATTTCTTTGACCCATCTTCCTTAGTTTTGGTGCATTCCTTAGACTATCCCCATAAACAACTTGGAATAGTGACCTACCAATACTTTTATGCACATAATTATTAGAAGGAGATTATGCTTATGGTAGAATCAAGTCCAATCCCCTGGACTTATCGCCTATTATGCACCTTAGTAGATTACCCAGACTTCTGTTCACTACTTTAGTCTACCCATCAATTTGTGGGTGATGTGCAAAACTTATAAAATTTAACTGTCTTCAACTTCTTCTACAAGGTTCTCCAAATATACCCAAAAAACTTAGTATCACGATCTATGCTCTTTGGAAGACCATGTAGCCTCACAACTTCTCTAAAGAACAAATATGTAATGTGAATCACATCATGGGTCTTATGGAAAGGAATGGAAGGAGCCATCTTCAAAAACTTGCCAACTACAACAAATATTGAATGCAACAAACCAAGACCAAAATCCATACTCATATTTTTCTAGGGACTTGATGGAATAGGCAATGGATGATAGTCTTGTATTCTGATTGACTCCTTTAGATGTTAGACATAATCGATAGCTGTGCTGATTTCTTCACATCTTGTGAAAAACTAAGGTAAAAAAGAATTGTTCATTAATAATAGCAATAATCTTATCTTGACCAAAGTCTCATGTCATTCGTCCAATATGTTTCTCTTTGATCACAATCTCCCTTATCAATCTCCTTTGAATTCATAGCTGACTCTCTTTGAATAACATACCATCTTGGATCATCTAGTTTAGCCACCTTGTTTTATCTAGAGTAACAAGTTCCTTGCAAGCATTTCAAACCTCAACAAAGTTAAGGATCCTTAGAGTACAAAGTCTTGAGTTCATTAAACCCAACCACCTCAATTGTCATTTTGGCCAAATTTATTTGCCTCCTATTTAAGGCATTTTCATCCCTATTAGATCTCCCACTTCTATGCTTTAATACAAATGTATATCTCTACAAGAATTCTATCCATTTCAAGGGCCTCTAATTTAACTATTTGTTTAGGTATTGTAATGCTTGATGATCAATATACAGAACAAATTCTTTTGACATAAAATTATGCCTCCATTTCTTAACGCTTGAACTATTGCATAGAACTCTTGGTCATAAATATAATACTTCTTCTTTATATAATTTAATTTCTTACTGAAATATTTAATAGGCTTATGTTCTTGGCTCAATGTTGTTTTAATAAAACTACCAATGACATCATAGTCCACATAGAACACTTTGTTGAGATTAGGGAGTGCTAACATGCTCTATCACCTTCTTCTTCAACAATTTGAAACTCCTTGTAGCTCTTGTAGTTCACTTGAGCTTTTTTATATCTGCCCTTATTGTCTCAATTAGAAGTGCATAGATATTGCTAAAGTTTGTAAAGAACTTCCTCTAAAATCTAGCCAATCCATGGAAAAACCTTAACTTAGTAGTAGACCTTGGATTAGGCCATTTTAGGATGACCTTTTCCTTCTCTGGGGCTACTTTGAGACTATTAGGTGAGACCACAAACCCCAAGTAGAGAAAGTCCATCTTTATAAAGCTACATTTATTCAAATTGATCATAAGTTTCTCTTCCCTTAGTTTCTCAAAGACTAAGAATTAGCATCAAATGTTCATCCAATACCTTATTGAAAACCATGTAATGTCCCAAGTTGGGACCTTGCTTGATTTACTCTAAATTTCCAATTAGAATTGTAAGTGATAATGTCCTTGATAATGTCCTTTATGTAATTAGTTATATTTTCCCTTCTACCTAATCATTTGATATTTTATAAATCTGTACTCCAGTTCTTGAATAAATATATGAAGAGCTTCAACATATTTGAAACAAACATTGTTCCACCACTCATAACAATTTTCCTATGAAGTTTTATTATAAACTTGTGCATACTAAAAAATTAATTCGTTAACCAAATTGGTAGTCTCCAAGTTAAATCAATTATTAATTTGAAATGGTCTGACCATGAGATATCATCTTTTATTGGTGGTCTCTCCAAAGACTAATAACATCTCCCAAAGTGAGCTAATACCCATAAATCTTTGATCTAACTCCTATAAAGAACACATAGGATTTCATAATACACCAAGGTGAGTGGCTGATTGTATTATTATCTTTGCTAATCGATCACATTTCTCCTCTTTTTTGTTTGCATAACGTTGATGTGTTTTAAGGCTCAAATCTAATACATCATGATTGTGAGTTTATGAGATATGTGGGTTTGATCGATGTGCTAACTAGACTTTATAAAATGTTTCTCTAATGTTTATCTTCAACAAGAAATGTATGTGTGTATTGCTTTTCTATTTTGTGAATGATATAGATTTGTTGCTTTGTATGCTCTCTCTCTACATGACTAATCTTCTTCATAGAATCAAACCTTTATATTATTCTATTGTTGCTTTCCTCATAATTCTCATTTTTGGTTCATACTTTTAATCTCTTATTTGGCCCAATTGTGACTCAATTTCAATCATTCTAATTGATGGATAGATAATTGATATTGGTCTTTTAAAGAGTGAATTCTCAAATAAATACCACATAAGCACAATTTACCCATAAGCATGAAAATCAAGTTTGAAAAGTCAAATGCCAACAATACATATGGAAATCTCATTTTGATTTTGTCAAGGCTGAAAATAATTACAATTACATTTAGTTGAGTTACAGAGATGAGTCATGTCATCATCAATTTTCATAAGATGTACATAATAAATGATTTTTAAAGCTAATACAAAGTGGACCACATGTCAGTACTACAAATACACAAAATGCTGAAATATATATATATATATATATATATATATATATAAACTTGTGTTGAAAAGAACTATGTCAACTTGCACATCAAACATAAATAAATAATGAGTACATCACATGATATAAATGTGCAATAACATAAAACACATAAGATAACATGCCATTGGACCTATGAGCCCATCGACATTTAGTCCAATCCCCAAGCCATCAGAGTGCAGTCCATTTGCTATGTTGGGATGAAAGAGTGGCTCAGGCGCTTTTACCGGCCAACCATGTAGTGGTTAACTCCCCGAGATTCTTCGGTTAAGAATAACTACTCGACCCTGTCATGAAAAGGCTAGCAACTCGACACAATTGGATCAAAATCATATGGTGCAACCAAGTGCGTAATTCTACTTTACACATATGCCTAGTAGAAACATACACATGGATGTGGAAGAGGGAAAAACAAGAATTTAACCGTGCATCTCAAACTTATGCAATTTATTTTTGTGAGCTTGGCCAAGCATCAAAACAAATATAATGTAAAAGACTGGTAGGTAGCAAATGAGGAAAACCATCACAAGTTTTCCTATCAGGTCTACCCTCTCCTTTATGCCCACATTCAACACCCATTCCTATTTACTCATTTCATGTTTATGGTAACTAAAAGAGTTCACCTATATATATATATATCCTAGTGAAAAACATTTCACTAAAATAAGAGTCCAAACTCATCTTATAGACTAAATAGAGACATTTAACCCTTAATAATTTATCAAGCTTATATTTTAACAAAATTATCTTATGAACCTAACCTTCAGCTTGACTACAACTATCAATTATTGTACACTTGACTTAAAATAAACTAAAAAAAAAAGAAATAGCATCTTCTTAAACTAGTTCTTACACATCATCCAACTAAAAATGCTTCAATTGCATAGTTCTTGTCACTATTTGTAAACTATATAGTCTTTGAAAAAAAAATCCTAAAACATAACTAAGAATTTGTAAACTCCAACTTGTGATGTGGGAAGGTATATCTGATTCACATTGTATCAATATAAAATAGTATGCTCCTATCACAGTAAAAGTAATTCAGAATATTAATCTGCGAGTGGTGCTTCAAATTTAATCTAAATCCTATTTTGAAGTTGTTCATAGCAGAAGCTCACGCTAAACTCTTACAATAAGCAAAAATGTAAATGACATAAACTAAATTAAAAAAAAAAAAACAACTCTCCATAATCTATAATGCCTCAATATCCAAAAACTATTCTTTCTAATGTTAAAGTTTGAAAGCAATTTCCATTCTGCTACAACCTAACCGATGCCTAGGAAAAGAACAAAATTATCCAACAACGAAGTTTTCCTCATTTAAAAAACCAAACAAACATGAAACAATATAAAATATGAGAAAAATTAAACTGTTACACAAATCAAAATTGAATTGTTACACAAATCAAAATGCTGGTCTATTGTTTTAACAAGTTGATGGAGATATGATAGAAAAACTAAGACATAACACAAGAAAAATAATATTCATGCAATCATTAAAATCTAATGTTTTGGCAGCTGTATTATTTCACTTTTACCTCAAATCAAAACTCCCAGATCATAACTATTACGCTGATTCACATGGAAAATACGATTTGGAGAGGGAGAGTTGAGTTAGCATTCTAATCCAATCTACTCTTAATTCCAAATCAACTCTTTGTATTAGCAGTGAACATCGTTTTTTCTGTTTCAAGATTAATTGAACATGAATTATAAAATTCTTCTTCTTATTGGGAGATATCATTATACTATTAAGACACCAAAACACAAAGTCACTGCCATAAATAAATAAAATGAGGGCACAATCTTCAACTCAAAAACTATCGAGTTAAGTAGCCCAAAGAAAATTCCATTTTTAATGCACCTAGTTTTGAAATCAATTCCCACCGTCATATCTTATCATAGAAAAAATAAAAATTAGATAATAAAAACAAAAATAAGTCAATAAATAGCTCTAGATGTTGAAAAGAGATTGTTTGAAATATAGAATTTGTAATGGAATAATCATTATTTTGTCAATGATGTCAAACCTATTACTTGCTGGTGAGAAAATTTCCTTTTGGTCTGAATGCTATCATTTGGTTAATTGATGAAAATGATTTGAAAAGAGGAGATAATAAGAGAACCTAGAGAAAGGTTGAGTTATTTGGTGTATAAAAGGAGCACTAAGACCAAGTAAGATATTGATACTATAGAGTATTGTTTATCTACTTCAATTTTTTCATGAAAGATTACTCATGCAAAGATTGGAAGAAGATCAAGTAAAGAAAAGTGTCTGCCAAGCCTTGCTGAGAAAACAGTGCAAACCGAGGAAAAAAAAGTAGAATCCAATTAAAAATCAATAGGTGCCGAACAAAGCAGATAAACAATGCAAGTTGAGTGAAGGTTAGCATATGCCAAGTAAAGTTTAGTTGGTGTCGAGCATCAACAAATGTTAGTGATGGCTGAGTGATAGAACAATGTAAGTGTCGAGTGATAGAAAATAGTGTTGAATTGAAGATTTGACGAATTTGAGCCAACTAATTTGATTTCTTGAATTATGTGAAGCATGTAAAAGATGACTATGATGAGCTGGTGGCACAAAATTTAAAGTAAACCATTTTGAGGTGAATTTAAGGAATATTGTAGAGGAAGTTTCTAGAGGAACTCAAATGGAAAAGTGGGTAGATTCATTGAATCTTACCTAACCCTAAAATGGATGATTGTGGTTAAGCGTAAAAAGATCTAAATTCTCTATTTATAGAGATAGTTGTCTAGAATAAAAGGTTGTCATGTACGAGAACCTAAGGAAGATAAGATGTCTAGGGTATTGCTTCATCTAGTGGACGAAAAAAAGAGACTGTAGTTAGCATACAAAGCAAGAAGGATAAAGGAGATGAATGCTTGAAGGGTGAAAAATTTATTAGAGCTGAAGAGTATGATTGCCAAGTAGAATGGAGGACTGAGCTAGAGATCTATAATCTGTAAGTGAGTTGTAAGTTTTTATTAGATCAAGTCCTGCTATTGCTTTCTAACAATTGTACTAGTGTGGATAAAATCTTTTGGATTAATGTTGACCTAAAAGTCATTTGTAAATCCTTTAACCAGGTGACATTCTAATGGAATGTTCTAAAGTCCTCTAACAAAGATCACTCCTAACATGGTGATTGAAATCCTCTAACCAAGTCACATTTAACAGTGTGTATTGTGACCTTTAACATGGTTTGCCTTTCACATGGTATCTCTTCAAAAGAGTGAAATTGGGTAGCATGTTATTGGTGGTTTTTTCCAAATTGGGTTTTGACGTAAAATCCTTGTGTCAATTTGGGTAAATGTGCTTATGGTATTTCATGTTTACATTTCTCCAAAGTTATTTTGACCTAGGACAATAACTTACTAAGTTAAGGTATTGTATGATCTAATGGATGCATGCATGTTATGGTTTTATGGATATAGACATGTTAAGCATTGAAAAGTTTTACTTGTACATCTAGACCTTGGATAACTGATTCACCCCACCTCTCAGTTATTCTAAATTATTCCAACACTAGACAGTCAAAACACTTTCAACAGTTTCCCCAATTTTGGTATCATATATAAAAAAAACAAATAGTGCTCAAGAATGACACAAAATTACAAACTTCCATAGAGAAATATCACTTAAAAAATCTCATGGTCTATTCATTCTAATTTCCTTTGAACAAGCGAAACGCAATTTTTTTTTCATCTTTTTCTTTCATATGGAAATAGATCTAAATTTTTGAATAGTAACAACAATGGACAAAAAAACCTAGAAAGCTTGTGGCTATCACAGAGACCCCCTTACACTTCCTCCAACATACCAAAACACCCAATCCAACCCATTTTCAGTGATCTACTCTTTTTGAAAGTTGACCCCCAATCCTTTGGGGTTCTCTGTTTAAGGGTAAAAACTTCCATTACTACGGTTCCTCCAATTGCTTAACTAACGTGATGAGAAATAAATAGAAGTCTCTGTCCTTTAATTTCCATTTCCCATCGATGAAGGAGAAATGATGCACATTATTTTTTGTGTGTGGAGTAAATAAACAATGAGTTACCTTAAATGCATTTAATTTCCTTTATAAAAACTCAAATTATAATTTGAAATTAAAATGCTAATTTAAGATTTAGAAAAAAAAAAAAAAAACTATTTTTAAATTGTTATCTAATTAGTCCAAATAAAAAAAAACACCTATATACTTATCCTAACAACCTTAAATAAAATAAAAATTGAACTAATTTTCTTTCATGTGTAATAATAACATAAACAAGATAATTCATTTTTTAAAAGTGCACGTATGTGTCTACACTAGTCAGTCTAAGCCAACCGTACTGAGGAGCTAAACCCCTTTACCTCAACCACTCTTCTGCCTTCAATACTTGCACACATACAAACTCAACATCACCCATTGAGTCAGTATTTTTATCATCATGATAAATAAAATAACATATTTAATACGATATCTCGTATCAAAATTTATGATCTCATTTACATTTAAACAATATGAATTTAAACATTCATCATTCTTATAAATGCAAATGCAAACTTAATTTAAAATCAATCATTTACATCATCCATCATAAGATATAAACAAGTAAATAAAACCAAAAAAAACCATCATGTCGCTAACTCATAAGATCAAACATAAAACAATTAACATAATAACAACTAACAAGGTCTAATCAAAATATATAATGCATTCAACTCGACTTGAGTCATGACATAGTGGAACATAGTCTAATAAGGATAGCAAGTCAAAATTTGAGTCGTGACATCCCTCCCTACTAGGAAGAGACATCAACCTGATGTCCATCAATATCCAAAAGATCATCATAAAATGAAATAAACTACAACAACATATAAAAGTACTAATTTATGTAAAAAGATGTGGAAAGGACTGATGCATATCATCAACATCCTCCTATCTAGCACTGTTAATAGAAAATTGGTTCCATTGGACCTTATACTGTAAAACATATCTGTCTCACACTTAGATAGTGCACTCATCCATGAGGTGGGTAGGTGGTACCTACACTATTCCCTGATCCTAAACCTGAGACACATCAGGATGATATGGATTCAACAATAAAACATGAAATACATTATGGATATAGACCAGAGCTGGTGCTAGAGCAAGTTGATAAGCCATAGGATTTATGACCTCCAAAACATCAAATGGTCCAACATATCTTGATGCAAGCTTAGAAGAATTGATGAAATAGATTGAACTCTTCTGTGAACACACATGCAAGAACACCTTGTCCCCCACTTGAAACTATCTAAAAGTACATTTCTTGTCCACATAGCTCTTCTTCCTATCTACAACTTCCTTCAAGCAAGCACAAACCATAATCATATTTTCTTTCATCTCTTTGAGCATCTTAGGACCAATTACAATTTGATCCTCCACTCTATCCCAACTGATAGGTGTGTGATATTGATGCCCATAAAGTGCCTTAGAAGGAGCCATTCCAAGAGATGCATGATAAGAATTATTATACATGAACTCAACCAAAGAAAGGTATTCCTCCCATTTATACTGATGATCCATGTAATACATACAGAGTAAATCCTCTACAACTTGATTTACCCTCTCTGTCTAACCATCAATTTGTGGATGATAAGTAGTGCTGAAATTTAACTGTATCCCCAAAGAAGCACTCAAGGTTGTCTAGAACCTTGGCTTCATTCTTGTTTCCCTATCATAAATTATGGTCTCACGTACACCATGTAACTTGAATACCTCTTGCATAAACTTCTTGGCCAAAGCCAATGATCCATCCTTAAAACTCCTAGGTATAAAATGTGCAACTTTGATCAACTTATCGACCACAACTAATATAAAATCATGTATCTGCCTAGTCATAGGTAAAACCTGTATAAAATCCATAGAAATAACTTTCCATTTGTATTCTAGTATATCACGAGGATAAAACAATCCTGCTGGATGAATATACTTAGCCTTAACTTGCTGACATTCTAAACACTAGGCAACAAAAACGGTCACATCATGCTTTAGCCTTGGCCAAAGTAAAGTTGCCTCATATCCGCAACCATCTTAGTCACTCCAGGGTGACTTGAATAAGGAGTACTATGCATTTCCTCCATCACAATTTTTCTCAACCTTGCACGGTCAAGAATATACATATGTCCATGATATCTTATAAGACCCTTTGTGTCAAAACTATATCCATCAAAATGGTGATTAGATGGATCAATGTGCAATGCTATTTTAACCATCTCATAATGGCCATCACCTGCAAGGTTCTCTACAACATGCTCTCTTAGTTGTGTTTAGGTAGTAGATAAAGCAGAGATATTCCTTCTCCTAATGAGAGAATCAACTACCCTATTTTCTAACCCTTTATGTACTCAATAACAAAGTCATACTCGCTGAGGAATTCAAGCCAATGCCTCTATCTGACATTCAAATTTGGTTGAGTGAAGATATAGCTCA
The DNA here is from genome assembly GCA_028749045.1 of Cupressus sempervirens. Taxonomy (NCBI): domain Eukaryota; kingdom Viridiplantae; phylum Streptophyta; class Pinopsida; order Cupressales; family Cupressaceae; genus Cupressus; species Cupressus sempervirens. The sequence goes on along the minus strand of CM053783.1, from coordinate 533,042,278 downwards.
AACCCATGTGATCCATTTTTAGTTCAAAAGGTTTACCGATCAAATAATGCCTCCACATATATAAAACATGAACAATGTTAGCCAACTCAAGATCATAAGGTGCGTAGTTAACATCATGCTAATATAGCTTATGAGACTCATAAGCTAAAAACATTCCTTCTTGCATCAAAACTCCACCTAAAACATCACTAGAAGCATCAATAATTATAACAAAATGCCTGTTAGGATTAGGAATCACTAGAATAGGAGCGGAGGTGAGCTTCTGTTTCAATAACTAAAAAGTCCTCTCATACTCTTTAGACCATACATAACTCTTTCCTTTTCATTGTAGTGAATAATAGGTGTTGCAATTTCAAAAGTCCCTTTATAAATTTCTAACAGTAGCTTTCCAAACCAATGAAACTCTGAATTTCACTCATATTCTATGGTACAATAGCCCTAATCTTGGAAGGATCTACTGAAACTCCATCAGCGGTGATGATGTGTCCAAGATAGTGAATTTGTTTCTAATAAAAACTGCACTTGGTTAGCTTTTCATACAACTTTCTATCACAAAGATGCACAAAAAAATGCACAAGTGTTCCTCATGCTCCTCCATAGTCTTTGAATAAATCATAATATGATCAATGAAAATCTCAACAAACTTATCTAGACAGTCTCAACAAACACTATTTATTAAATTCATGAATGTTGTAGGTGTATTCGTAAGACCTAAGGGAAAAACCACAAATTCATAGTGCCCATACCGTGTCTTGAAAGTTTTCTTAGCTATATCTTCATCCTTAATCCAAAGTTGATGATATCTAGATTGTAGGTGAATCTTCGAGAATACCTTAGCTCCCTTCATTTGATAAAAAAGTTCATCTATCCATGGAAGCGGGTGTCTATTCTTAATGGTTACCTTGTTCAACATCCTATAATCAATACATAGATACAAGGTACTATCCTTCTTCTTTACAAAAATTACAAGTGCTCCCCACAGTGATACACTTGGACATATAAATCCTCTGTCCAACAATTCTTGCAAATGTACCTTAAGCTCGTACATCTTAGTGGTGGTCATCTTGTAGGGTGCCTTGGATTGAGGCTTTGCATCTGGCTTGATATCTATAGAGAAATCAAATTATCTTTTAGGAGGTAGCTCGGGTAAATCTTTAGGCAAGACATCTTGAAACTCTTGAAATATTGGGTAATCATCCATGGAAGGTATGGGATCTTCAAGATCTTTCACATGTGTAACATAAAGTTGACATCCTTTCCTCTTACCCTTCTTGAGTTACATAGCTGAAGTATGCCTTAATACTATTGACCTCTTAACTGTGTTCACCACTACTAGATTCCCAAAGTCATCAAAGCATTCTACTAACTTATCCTTGCAATTTACTACTACCTTATGCTTAGTGAGTCAATTAATGCCAAGGATAAAATCTTATGACCCAAGTGGAGCTACATATAAATTGACTTGCATGTGAAAAGTTGGAAGTTCTAACTCAATACAAGATAGACATTTCTCTACTCATCATCTACCTAGTTCCCCTACTCAACTAACCAAGGGTTAGTCATATAAACAAATTAACTTGGAATTTTAGATACTATAGTAGGATCAACAAAAGACTCCGTAGAACTAGTATCAATCAAAATAGAAACTTTACAATCGTAAAGCTTAGCCATCAGCTACAAAGGAGCTACCTAAAATTCTACTTGCCTATGGTCCATAACTGCATGAATTTGGTGTTGAACCTTTGGTCCATTTATAGATGCAGTTCTCTGAGGACATCTACCCACATAATGATCACCCCCACATACAAAACAACCATCACAAGGTCCTAATTGTGCTATTGATTTATCATTCCTATTCCAATTCTTGTTATTGTTACCACTATTGTTCTTGTTGTTATTGTAATGTTCCACCCAGAGATCCTTGGATAAAGGATAGATAAAAACCACTAATTAAAAAAAACACTAATATGGATGTGCATGACAATCAACATACAAAGAATCACAAAGATCACAATGAAAGTCTTAATAAACCAACCCAAAACATCCAATGATCTCCAAGTGTCACTCCTAATTGATGCACTCAAACTGATTATGAGAAAAGAGACAACTACAAAATCTAGAATCGCTAATCTATCCAAGCCTAGAAAGATGAGAAATTCAAAAGTATACTCGAAACACCTAAGCATATTTCCAAAAAACTAGTGGAGATACCCCCTATTTTCTATGTGAGGAAACACAAGCCTCTAGACTTGCACAAGAGAGTACTTCTTCGCACAAGGAAGTACCTCTCTATGCCAGGAAGTGTGTCAGTGCATATGAGGAACTACCTTTTCACATGAGGAAACACAATTCCCACATGAAGAAATGCTAGGATCAACCAACAAATCTTTCAACCCTACTACTGAGGCTCAGGCAAGAGAATGCCTAGCTTTGTGTGAATGAATGCCATTTCTTGCATGAGAGAGTACAATCTTGCATGAGCTTTCACCATGCTTCATATGAGAGAATGTCTTTCTTGCATGAGAGAATGCATTCTCACGCGAGAAAACCATTCTCTAACACGCGAAATGACAACAACAAAGAGGAAAAACAAAGGGAAAGTAAAAAGTAAAATAATTCCTCCACATCAAGGAGTACCAAATCCACAAAATCAAGGCTTGGACACTGAAACACAAGAAATACACAAAACCATACAATAAGAAGGAGACAACATCTATCCACCTAGTCCATAACAACATACGAAGGAACATGTGGAAATGAACATCGCAATGTACATACATAGTTCATAAACAAACCACATAAGAAGGAAAAATTGAACAACTAAAACTTGTGCTCGGTTCTTTCCAACTGTAATGACATCATGAGATTGTATGTATTCCATCAAGCATAACATCCCAAACTACCAACTAGATAGTTGGAGTTGTCTTATGAGGGCGTTACTACTGCAATGTAAGTAACTTCATAAGAACAAGAAGATCTAACATGCTAATCCAACAAAGCATAAATACTCCAACTAGAAGTGAATCACATAATCTAACCATATGCTATAATATCATAATAAAGAGATTCATCAAATAAAAATGACCTCAACTAAACATGATATCCAAGCATTCCAATTAAAGTATAAATCATAAGGAAACAAACTCTAGAAACTCAAAATACCAAGTGAACATCAAGCATCCATCTCAACTGTAAACAGATTGTCTCTGTACACTAGTCCCCAACAATGGTATAGGTAGCTATGCCTTACAACCATGCAGAACCTATAGGCCCACTCCTGGCATGCTGATCGAGATAATAATCCAACCACAAACACACATTTAAAAAAATCCATGGCTAACACTCATGCCAGATAGTAAGGAGGACAAAAACCAAGATCATGAGACAATACAAGTACAAAAGGTCCTGGTTAGACACTCTATTGGTCAACTATGTAGGGACTATTAGCATGAATGCTGATGATACTACATTGGGGGAGTATCCTAAGCATTGAAGAGTATTGATTTGTTGCATTGCTGACTGTATTTGTCATTGATGTCAACAAAGCAGTAATTCTATTAAGACTAGAAGAATAAAAGTCAATAATCTTAGTATGGACAGGAGTTGAGGAAGTTTTAGATGATGTATAGTGGAGGACATGTTCCTAAGGTTTTCCTAATGACATGGTTTAAAGGACTATTTCTGATTCGATGTTGTACAAAAGTTATACTTGGTTTTCTAGAAGTAGTGCAAAAATAGAGCATTGGAAAATAGAGTTATGATGATCTATCAATATCTTTCATTTGATATGCAATGAAGGTGATACATAGATAATGGTGATAGAGGACGATTGTGTGGTGATGCCAGTGTGTGTGCAAGACATGGTTTCACATGTGTAAAGCTTTGTATAGACTATGAGCCAACATATTTGTTGTAATTACAAATCAATTAATTATCTTATTTTAGTTAATTGGGAAACCCTAAATGCCAACTCAAGGAATTATTATGAAGATAAGGTATAAAGGAAAGTTCTTTCTCTTATTTGTAAATAGACTTGGATTGAGAGGATCAAGTGGAATGCAAAGTATTAGTGCATAGTGCAAGAAGGAGCAGAATGCTTGTTGAATGTCTATAAATGATCCAAGGGATCATTGGATGTGTAGTATGAGATTTGGTTACAAGATCTGAAGGAGGAGAAGTCTGGTTGAGAAGAAAGAGACTGAGGAAGGAAATACATTTTAGTTCTATTATTTTGCAAGGGATAGTACATAGATCATTTGGACAATGGGTTCTTTGATCTTAACCTTGAAGTTGTTTGGAGTGGGTCTAGCTATCTTCCACAATTCCTAACAGGGTTGGAATCTCCTAACAGGGATTCAAAGTCTCCTAATAGGGACTCATATATATCAAATGTTATAACAAACTCCTAATAGGGTCTATCCTCTAACAATAAATATTTATATTAGTACATCATCTTGTGAGTACCATCCCCATCGGGGTTTTCCCTCTAATCAAGGGTTTCTCTAGTTAACATATTTGGTGTTAATTGTGTATGAGTATCTTGTTGTGGTTTCAATTTATATTAATCACATAGTTAAGTTTGTTTAAGGTTAATGTTTGTGATGATAGTTGGATAAATAATTCACCCCCCTCTCAGTTATATTAGTGGACTATATATTCTATCAATTAGTATGAGAGCATCATGTCCTTGAAGATAAGGCTTAACAACTTTGGGAGATCAATGATGAATATGTTCAGGAAAGATAGTCTGAGATTCGATGGGGCCAACTATGATAGTTGGAAGGAAAAGATGAAGACTCATATGTTGTGCATGGGTTCAGGTTATTGGCTTTTGATGAAAGCTAAGAAGGCAATTGTTGAAGAATCAAAGCTAGAAGAATGTAGTGAGGGAGAAAGAGATCTGTTCATGTGTAACATGAGAGCCAGAGAATTCCTACTATCAACTCTTCTAGAGAATGAATACAATTAGGTAAAGACATTTCAAACTTATCATAAAATTTGGAAAGCATTAGAAGTTACTTTTGAAGTTGATGATCATGCAAAAAGAATGAAATTGCAAACTTGAATTTGCACATTTCAAGATGCTAAGATGATGGAAGATGAATCTATCAAAAATTATGTAGGAAGAATATCAAAAATTGTTATAGATATTCAATCTCTTGGTGGAACTAAACATGACGATGTGGTTATATGGAAGATCTTGAAAATTTTATCACCATCATTCAAGCAAACAACTCAGATGATTCAACTAGTAATGCCCTACACCATAGATTTCACAAAAGAAACTTTTCTTAGAAGATTAGAATCTATAGAAGCAGAAATGAGATAGTTTGGAGAATTAGCCAGAGTTGAGATAACTTTCAGTGCTATGAATATTTGACCTAATCTATTAAGAAGTATAAGCACAAGAGGATACTTTGCCAGTAGTAGCAGATCTGAAGAAGATAAGAAGATTGAAGAAGGAATAATCCTTCTAGTAAGAAGAGAGAAAGATGGTAAGAAAATCTTTAAGTGTTGGACTTGTGATGAATATGGTCATTTTGCATCTAAATGTCCTAAAAGAGAGAAATAGTTTAGAGAAAAATTTAATCCTAGAAGAGACAAGGATAGAAATTGTTTATATGCTAATGAGGACAAAGAATCTGATGAAATGGATTAGAGTGAAAGTGATGATGAATTAGGATTTGTGGCTATTAAGGAAGATAACCTTGATAGAGAAATCAAAGAAGAGAAAGCTCTAGTTACCCAAGTTGAGAAGAAATTAGATTGGATAATTGATAGTGGATGTTCACATCGCATGATTGGAGATATGAAAAATTTGTTAAGTTTAGAAATAATTATGGAGGTATTGTTAGAGTTGGTAACATTGAAGCTTGCCAACTTATAGGGATTGGATCTATTACTCTTGATGGTAAAACTAACAGTGATGATGTTTACTTTGTTGATGGTTTGAAACATAATTTTTTAAGTGTTGGACAGTTGGTAGAAAAGGGATATCGATTGCAATTCACAGAGAAGACTTGCATTATCAAAGACAAAGATAGTAAGCTAATTGGTACTAGAATCAGATCTAGAGAAGGCCAGTTTCCTTACTATTAGGGTACACCTAAACTATTTCTTGAGAGGAAAAAGGAGAAAGAGAACTAAAATTAAAAATGTAAAAAGGGAAGGGAGGTGATGCACTAAGATAGAATGGTGGTTACGACTCTATCCATGTATTTACAACACATCAATGAAAAGTTCAGAATGCACTAGTCTCGAATCTATTCTATCTCCAAGAATCCACATGCAGGTTTGGAACTGGTTGAAGTGCTGAAAGGAAAGACATCTTTACTTATATAAGAACCATCAATAGTTTTGACACAACATACAAACCTTGAAAGCTAGAAAGAAACACTCACCAAAAGGAAAGATACATGCATGTTTGACAAATGGCAAGAAGAGGTAAGGAAAGAAAACTATTTCATTAATGGAAGGCAATAAATTACATAGCATAGTGTTGCTGCAAAAAAATGCAGACAAAGAAGAACCTAGAAAAGGTATTTACAAGTTGCCTTTATAGAGTTCAAGCATAACTCAGATCTAACTTGAAGTTCAAACCCCACAACATGGAGTCAAGTTGCAAAGAGAAACAATAAAATGATATCAGAATTGAATCTGATCATGAAATACAATCTGCTGTAGAAGTGACAGGAAGGGCAAAGAATAATGCATCCAACCATAAGAAATAAAATCCCATGAGATTTGATCATTACTGTATACATGAAAACCTAACCTATTGTGAGCATGTGTAAACAAGAAAATTTTAGTAACATGTGCATATCAAAGATTCAAATAAGATTGGAAAACTACTAATTCTACTTGAGTTTGACAACTTGATGCAACCAAAATGAAAAGTCCTCATGCAACCTTAAAGAAACTCAAAAAAAAGCACCCATGAGAGGCATTGTTGGTGTACTTTAGATTGGAGGGATGTGGATGTGCTCTCCCAAAACACAACTATTGAATCCTAAAGTAATGAAATGTAATAATGAACATGCAACTAAGTTAAATGATGAAGAATGCTTCAAGGGATGACTATAGAAGAAACCATTCTTGAGAGCACTAAATGGATAATGGAAGTGGATGTAATAAGAAAATATAAGAGTGCAATACTGCCATGAATATGAAAAATAATGAAAGAAGTAAACAACTACCAAAGAGTTAGTAACAATGCATAAAAATCTCTAAAAGCTCTAGAACTATACTAGCATGATAACAATGCAAATGAGGGAGATGGAGAAATGCTTGAGACAAGGGCTCTATTTATAGGTCTAAGAGAAGCCTTGGGAAGGTAGCATCCATGTGGTATCCACATAGGTGCCACAAGGGAGACACATGGGCTAAAGGACAAGCCATGCAAAAGTTAAAAATAGCCTTTATAGTTAAGAGGCTCAAGGCGTGCTCACACATGTGTGAGCAACCTTGGGGGGAAGGAGTGGGGGGACAAAGTTGTAAGAGGTGTAAATGAAGTGGAAGGTTTATTAGATCATGAGCTTCTCACATATGTGTGAGCAAACACTTAGGAGCTAAAAGGTGATTAGAAAGGTGTTTAGGATAATAAAGTGGGATTAAGTAGTGGGTAGGCTTAGAAGGATGAGAGTGATGGGTGTAGACTAGGTTTTAGGATGTGATTAGGATTAAATTAAATAAGATTTAACTAAATCATAGGTTAGAGAATTTAGTTGAATGGAGGGAATTAAATAAATTAGAATTTATTTAAAAGGGGATTTATGGAGCACTATGTATTAAATAAATTTAATACATTAGAAGGGATGCATTGAAATTAAATTTAAATGCATTAGAAAAATGAACCTATTTAATTAAATAAGTAGAAGAATATGAAAAAATATAATTAATTAATAAATAATTAACTGTAATGTCAAAGAAAATATTAAATAAATTAATATAGTGTTTGGGATAATTTTAAGTGTCTACATTTTGTCCCTCTTTGATGTGATGTCAGAATGACATTATATCAAATAAAAAAAAATATAGGTTGCCCCAGAGAGGATAGGAGTTCTAGGAGCTATGTTGAAGTGACAACAGGGGAGGAGGGTGCCCCCTGGTGAAAATAGCACAAAAAATAAATTTTGGGCAATTTTCGCAAAAAGGTTTTTAAAAGAAAGGATAGGGTAGGAAAAAGGCATAGATGAACATGTCACATGACTTGGGGATAAATAGGGGTCCACATTGCCAAGGAAAGGGTACGGTCTCAGAAAGGGACCTTGGGGTCAAGGAAGAGTCATTTACACACCTAGAGAGTAAAGAACTAGAGTGAAAGATGGATCTGATCAATAGATTATAGCTTGGAGAGCATGTTTAGGAGCACCAGAGGTTAGCTGAGGTGGGCCCATCGGTGAGTCGACTATCCCATCTTGTCAAATTTTTTATTACACACTTAAATTAAACATTTATTGTGCATTAAATGAGGGGAAAACTTAGTCAAGGTAGAGACAAAAATCTCCATTTTGTTGTCTTTGTAGATGACAAATTGAGGATTCAAGGGTCTGTGAAGATGAAAAGATGCATCCCATCATCTTCAAAGATGACAAAAGGGGGAAAAGGAGGACCAGGGTTAGGTTGAAGGTGGCAATCTCAGTGTCGTCATCTCTATAGATGATAGTCTATTAGCCATTGATGGGAAACTAGAATTTGCACAACTGTCAGAGATGCTGGATCGGTGTCTCTATTGTTTTTCATCTCCATTGATCCATGTCTATGTGGATCAGTGTCTTTGCCGATGGGGGTCTATGTCGACTGGCATCTTTTCCATTTGGGACAAATTTTTAGAATGAGGGGACATGGATGACTGATGGTGAACAAAGTGGGATGCCTCATGCTGAGGTAAGCAAAAAGAGCATAAGATAGAGGATATAATGACCATTGCATGTCTATGCTATAGATGGAGATAGTGATATTTTGGTCATGGGAGCACTATTCAACAACTATGGTGCTAGGAGATACACTAATAGAGGCCGAGTGAAACACGTTAGACTATGTAGTTTAGAACATGTCCACAAGTGGCCATATCTGAGGGTGCACTCAACACAGTTATCGACACTTATAGAGTGGTGGCACACATCAACTTCAAGCTTCCATCTACCTATTGAAGAGGCAATGATGACCTTGCTTGATGTGTGGCAAATTTTTTAAGTGTCGATCTACGACAGTTACCTAGAGTATGTTCTAGAGCGTGTAGATCCCTATCTATGAGAGTATTTCTAGAGTTAATGATAGAGGCTACCGATCCAAAGAATGTGGTTGGAATGGAGAGAGGCATTAGAGCAGGGTTTGCCATGACTTCCCCTTTATCTAACATCACTCATATGGAGGATAGTGCCAGACCATACTAGGCATGGGTTCCCAATTGGGTGGACATGAGTGTTGAGCACTCTACTACAAGATGATGGACTATCTTGGCTGAGTTGTACCATGATTTACATATGTGTGATTATAGGATACAATGGACTCTTGGCACAAGATTGACATTACCCATGGTGCGGTCATGCGAGCATATAGGGGTGATGAGTTTGATTATGAGGCATGAGACTTGGCAGCCTAGAGAGCCATTTGCATGCTAACACAAACCACCTATCCAGTACACCTCAACTGAGTCTGTCAAATTTTGGAGGAGACATTTGGATGAGATTATTATGTTCGATTGGACTTCATATGATGACATTGAGCAGTGGGGGATTAAATTAGTGGTAGGAGGGAAGGATGACAACAAGGATCAGTGCTACCTTTGGTACACATAGATAGACTTCTGGCTCATTAGTCAGATCATTCATGTGGTGATGAGATATATGCCCTCTAGGGTGCAACATAGTTTGGGAGGGTCTAGGATGTAGTACTAGACAAATTTTTATATCTAGTGGTATCTCGTGAGTATGGGAGGTTATGGGATTTCAATATCTCATTCAAATTAGCTCAAATCTCATGGCGAGGGATGCATCTGGTGCCTTGGGTGCATGGATAGGACCAGGGAGATGCAAGGATGACACCTACATATACACAGTTATGGGTAGTGTTAGAAGTAGTAGATCACCAATATAATTGAGAGGGGGGTGAATAAATTATATATAAATATTAAACAATTTTCAATTAATCAACCAAAGTAAACAACAATCACAAAGAAATGCATATGCACAATACACCAGATATCAGAGGGAAAACCTTGGTGGGGATGATGCCTACAAAATAATGTACTAATGTGAATATTCCTCATTAGAGGATGGACCCTATTAGGAGTCTATTACAATACTTAGTACACATAGTCCCTGTTAGGAGACTTTGAATCCCTTTAAGGAGATTCCAACCCTATTAGGAGTTATGGAAGGCAACTGAACCCACTATCCAAATAGCTTTAGGATCAGATCAATGAACCCATTGTCCAATAAATCTCGGTACTATTCCTTTCAGAATAATAGATATGTGACAATCTTTCACTTCTTTCTTTGTCCAATACGTCAAACTTCTTCACGTTCAGATCATGCAATCAGATCTAGAACTCTGTATCCATCAACAATAACCCTTAAGGTCAGTTACACACGTTAGTAGATTACTCTGCTCCTCTACTTCACAATTTTCAAGTCCCCTCTACTTCTCGATCTCCATGATGGTGTCTAAAACTTAGAAAACATCTTTCGTTTATACCACACTCAATATTAATTCCTTGAGTCAACTCCATACTTTACCATATGTTAATTAAATAAAATACATATTTAATTAATGTTGTCAACTCGCAGCTATACCCAAACTTTCACATGTGTGACTTCTATACCTATGCACTTGCTAACATTATCAGTGGTCAGTGTGCTACCTCTAGTTAACTGCAAAACCCTTAATTCCAAATATAATGCTCTATATTAGTCATATAAAAAACAATATTCTTCCACTACTCTATTTTCTTGCAGTTCTCTATAAATTATCAATATCTCTATATGATGTCAATTCGGGTTCTGCACACTTGCCCACATGTCAAATACATACTGTAGTCTATGCTAGTAACTACACATAAGTAGATGCATAATATAATGTCCTTAATAAAAAAATCTTAGTCAGCTACTCTGTCAGTCTTATACAAAATTATTGCTATGTTGTCATCAATGACAAACAATGTTTTGCAATGCTCTCCCATAGTATCAACATTCATGCTAACAATCTTGCCCTTTGGCATTGATGACAAAGTAGATGACAATTACCTAGTTCCAAAAATACCAAGCCTTAATTGCAACACTCCTCCCCCATAGTACAAATTTTCTCTAATATTTTTCATGTCATTCTCTCCCCCATTGACATCAATGTCAAAGATAGTACATGAAAGGTTTAATTTCTTTAGCATACAACAATCTATTAGCATGACCACAAGCCAATCTGTTGCTTTTACAACTTTTTCATATAATTCTAGAAACAATGCAAGTGTCTAAAGACACTATTGTATACCAATTATCAATTACCAAGAGTCCGTGCTGACTCTGTTCATCATAGATATTTCCTCATTGAGGAAGCATCAAAATTCAATCTAGTCTAATAATGGTGCGATGTACCCTGGACTGATGCACTTTTGCATCTTCTACTCTGAACTAGGTAGGGGCATAACCCCAGGCATACCTCTTAGGTACTCAAAGTTATCCTTTGGTAAGGCCTTTGTGAAAATATCTGCAATCTATTTCTTAGTATTAATGTACTCCAATTTGATTTCTTTCCCTGTGACTTTTTCTTTTGGCACATGATACTTTATTGCTATGTGCTTAGTTTTGAAATGCAAAATAGGGTTCTTAGACATGTTAACGGTACTTGTGTTATCACAGTAAATGATAACAAGTTCTATGAATGTAATTCTAATATCCTTCATCATCTAATTCATCCATATGACTTGATTACAGTTGTTTGCTACTACAACATATTCTGCCTCTGCAGTACTTTGTAAGGTACAATCTTGCTTCTTGCCGAGCCAAGAAACTAATCTTTCTCCAAGGAAAAATGCTCCTCCATTAGTGCTTTTTCTATCATCCCTATCTCCAGCCCAATCAACATTTGTGTAAGTACAAAGAGTAAAGTCATTGCTTCTATCATACCATATGCTATAATTTGATGTTCCTTTTAGATATCTGAATATCCTTTTTACTACTACATAGTGATATTCTTTGGGATTGGCTTGAAATCTTGCCACAATTCCAATTGCATTTGCTATATCTGGTCTGCTATGAGTCAGATACTATAATCCTCCAATCATAGATCTATAATTCTTTTGTTCAATAGTAGGTGTCTCATCTTTGATTGATAACTTATGACTAGTTACCATAGGAGTTCCAACATGTTTATAGTTTTCTAGACCAAATCTTTTTAGGAAATCTTTCAAATAATTGGTCTGAGAGATGAAAATACCTTCTTTGTTCTAAACAATCTTTAGTCCCAAGAAAAATTTCATTTCCCCTATCATGCTCATCTCAAACTCATTCTTCATGTCTTTTGAGAATTTGTTATTGGCTTCATCATTTCCACCAAAAATGATGTCATCAACAAATACAATGATTATTAGCAAACCATCTTCTATTTTTTCAAGTACAAGTTACTATTTGCTATTCCTTTACCAAATCCAAACTTTTCTAAGTATTTGTCCAACCTTGCATACCAAGTTCTTGGTGCTTGTTTTAATCCATACAATCCTTTCTTTAGTTTGTAAACCATGTCCTTCTCTTCTATTAAAGGAAAACCCTTTGCTTGTTCAATGTAAACTTATTCTTCAAGCTCTCCATTCAAGAATGCTAACTTAACATCCATTTGATATACTTTAAAATTCTTATTTGCCACATATGACAAAAACATTATGACTACTTCCATTCTTGCTACAGGTGCATATGTCTCTTCATGGTCAATTCCTTCTTGCTGAGAGTAACCTTTGCATACAAGTCTTGCTTTGTTTCTTATTACTTTTCCCTGTTCATTCATTTTATTTTTGAATACCCATTTTGTGCCAATCACATTTTTGTCCTTAGGTCTAGGAACTAATTCCCATGTGTCATTTTTAATTATCTGTTGGAGTTCTTCCTCCATTGATCTTATCCAATGATCATCTTTGATTGCTTCATCTGTGCTTCTTGGTTCTACTTGAGATGTTAGAGATAGTTCTTCATTAATTTTTCTCCTTGTCATTACTCCTTTTTCCTTACTTCCTATTATCTGATCAACATGATGATTTCTTATCAAGTTCCTATTTGGGGTAGGAGTTGCTATTTCAACTCTTATTTCTAGCACTGCACTTTATTCTTCTCTTACATCTTTGATTTGCACATTATTCTGCAAGTCATTGTTAGTCTTGAAAAATAACTCATTGCTTCTATTAGTCATTCTAGAGTAATCATCTCCATCAGAGCTATAATCCACTATCTTTTCCATAGTGCCAAATTTTTCATCAATTTTAACATTTGTGCACTCTACTATAGTTTTTGTTCTATAGTTGAAACATCTGTAAGCTTTACTTTTTAATGAGTAGCCAAAAAATATACCTTCATCACTCCTTGGATCAAACTTACCAATATCATCATCTCTTTTGATGTAACATTTGCTTCCAAATATCTTGAAATATTTGACTAATGATGAGTGACCAAACCATAGCTCATAGGGTGTTTTGTCCATTCCTCTTCTTATTTGCACTATGTTTAGTGTGTATACTATTGTATTGACTACTTCTCTCCAAAAGGTTTTTGGTATATCATTTTCAAATAACATGGTTCTTGCTACTTCAGCAATTGACTTGTTTCTTCTTTCAACAATCCCATTCTACTCAGCTGTATGGGGTGAGGATAGTTGTCTCCTGATACCATGCTCTTCACAATAGATATTGAGTTCTCTAGAGGTGAATTCTCCTCCTCTGTCTGATCTTAAGCTCTTGATTTTAACTCCAAATTCATTCTCAACTTTGTTCTTAAATATCTTGAAATTCTCAAATGCTTCTAATTTTTCTTTAAGAAAAGCTACCCACATCATTCTAGTGAAATCATCAACAAAAATCATATAGTACCTTTCTCCATAAAATCCTCTTGTTCTTCTAGGACCACTCAGATCTGTATGAACCAATTCTAGCTTTTGTGTAGTACAAAATTACTGTCTAGGAAATGAGACTCTTCTACTTAGCCAAGGTACATTCATTGCAAATAATGTCAGTGGACTTAGTGATCTTGGGTAAATCTCTCACTTCAAGTGTATTACTAGCCTTCACAATGTTATCAAAGTTAATGTGACAAAATCTTCTGTGCCATAACCAACTATTGTTAATCTTTGCTACTAAACATGTTGTTTCAGTAAAGTTTAACTGAAATACATTACTTTAGGTTTTTGTGTTAGTACCAAGTAGTTTTCCTTGTTCTTGATAATGCATGTGTTATTACCAAACTGCAGTTGATAAACCTTGTCCATAAGTTGTCCAACACTTAACAAGTTATGTTTTAGTCCATCAACAAAGTAAACATCATCAATATATGTTTTACCATCAAGAGTGATAGATCCAATTCCTATAATGTGATAGGCTACATTATTCCCTACTCTGACAATTCCTCTGTCATGGCTTCTAAATTTGACAAATTTGCTCATATCACTAGTCATCTGATGTGAACAACCACTATCAATGATCCAATATTTCTTTTCAACCTATGAGATCAGCACACTTTCTTCTCTAATTTCTTTGTCAAGATCATCCTCCTTTATAGCCATGAATCCTAATTCGTCTTCGCTCATGTTTTGATCATAATCTTCCTCTTCTTCTTCATTAGCATATAAATAGTTTCTAGGCCTTCTAGATTTGAATCTTCCTTTATAATTTCTTTCTCTTTTAGGACACTTAGATGCATGATGACCATATTCATTACATGTCCAACATTTAAAGATATTCTTACCATCTGTTTCTCTTTCTACAAGAAGAGCCACTCCCTCTTGGATCTTTTCCTCAATAGACTTGCTGCTGTTAGCAATGTCTCCCTATGCTTTTGTGTTCTTTGCTAAACTAGGTTTGATATGCAGTGCACTAAATGTTTTCTCAACCTTTGCTAATTCTTTGGATTATTTTAGATCAAATTCTTGAGCTTCCAATCTCCCAAGTAATGTTTCTTTGGTGAAGTTAGTGGTGCAAGGTAGCATTTTTCGAATCATTTGTGTTATAGTCTTGAAGGGTGGTGTTAGACTTTTCAAGATCTTCCATGTTACTTCATTGTCAGATTTATTTCCATCAAGAGATATGATTCCTACAATAGTATCAGATATTCTACCAACATAACTTCGTTTAGATTCATCTTCCATCATTCTAGCATCTTGGAATGCACATTACAAATTTTGCAATCTAACCCTCTTTGCATGTGTGTCACCTTCATATTTAGCCTCTAAAGTTTTCCATATTTCATGAGATGTTTTAAGTTGTTTTACCTGACTATACTCACTTTCAGGTAACGCTGACAATATTGCTTCTCTTGCCCTTATGTTGCACATAAACACTTCTCTCTATTCCTCAGTGTAGGTTTCAAGATTGTCTTCTTCTTTAATGTTCATAGATTTCTTGGTTACAAGCCAATATCCTGGACCCATGCACGAGAGATGAGTCTTCATTTTATCCTTCCAGTTGTCATAGTTTGTGCCATTAAATCTAGGACTTTCCTTCCTGAACAGATTCTCCATGGATCTCTCAAAGTTGTTAAACTTCCCTTCAAGGACCTGATGCTTATATACCAATTGTTAGAAGTAATAGATCACCAATATAAATGAGAAGGGGGGGGGGGGGGGGGGGGGGGCGGTGAATTAGTTATATATCAATCTTAAAAAATTCTTAATTAGTCAACCAAAGTAAACAATAATCACAAAGAAACGCGCATGCATAAATACAATACACCACATATGTTGACTAGGGAAACCTTTCGTCAGAGGGAAAACCCCAGTGGGGATGATGCTCGCAAAATAATGTACTGATATGAATATTCCTTATTAGAGGATGAACCCTATTAGGAGTCTATTACAATACTTAGTAAAAAGAGTCCTTGTTAGGAGACTTTGAATCCCTATTAGGAGATTCCAACCCTGTTAGGAGTTGTGGAAGGTAGCTGAACCCACTGTCCAAACAACTTCAGGATTAGATCAACAAATCCACTATCTAATTGATCTTGGTATTGTTCCTTTTAGAATAATAGATATGTGAAAATCCTTCACTTCTTTCTCTATCTAGTATATTAGACTTCTTCACCTTAAGATCATGCAATTAGATCTAGAAATTTGTATCCATTAACAGTAACCCTTAAGGTCACTTATACGCATTAGCAGATTACTCTACTCCTCTACTATATAATTTGCAAGTGCCCTCTATTTCTCGATCTCCATGATGGTGTCTAAAGCTCAAAAAATATTTTTCCTTTATACCACATTCAATATTAATTCCTTGAGTCAGCTCCATACTTTACCATACATTAATTAAATAAAATACATATTTAATTAATGCTGTTGGCTCACAATTATACCCAAAATTTCACACGTGCAACTTCTATACCTACGTACTTGCTAACATCATTAGTAGTTAGTATGCTACTCTAGTTAACTACACAACCCTTAATTCCAAATATAATGCTCTATATTGGTCATACAACATAAACCATTTTTCCACTGCTTTGTTTTCCTGTGATTCTTTGTAAATTATCAATATCTTCTATATGACGTCGAGTCAGGTTATTCACACTTGCTCACATATCAAATACATACTGGTAACTATGCATAAGTAGATGCGTAATGTAATGTCCTTAATGCACAAATCTTAGTCAACTGCTCTGTCAGTCTTATACAAACTTATTTTTATGTTGTCATCAATAACAAATAATGTTCTATAATGCTCATAGTACTAGGCATGCCACTAGCAGCCGAGCAGACATAGGACAAGGGGGATGGAGTAGGGGATGGTGGGTAGGTAGTGGTGATGCTACCGCCAGGGTAGGGGGCACAACAGGGTCCTCAGGGGTACAAAGTCTACTAGAGGAGAGTACTAGCACCAGTGGGGCCACTGCAGGGGCCACAGGTATAGGGGCCATAAGGGCCAGAGGATGTAGATACAATTAGGGATGAGATGGATAGCCTCTGGATAGAGGTTTCTTGTCTATAGGTTGAGATATAGATGGAGCACATGAGGGTAGATAGTTCCCAACAATCATTGGTAGCCTTACAGGCTGAGGTACAGGTGTAGCAAGTGAGGTCAAATAGTGCCCAGGAGGCTTTGGCATCACTAGAGACTAGGATAGATGCAGGAGAGTTCAACAATTCTGGTATGCATGCTGAGATGGATGAGTTGGCTGAGATAGATACTCTATGGTAGGAGATGGCCACTCTATAGGTAGAGCGAGAGATGCACTAGAGATAGGGGGATGAGTACCATTGCTAGCATGACCTAGCGTAATAGATGGTATAGCCTAGGACTACTATGGCTGTGATGTAGAAGGCCATGGCAACCTGCCGATAGGAGACATGGGTCATGTGAGAGGCGGCCTACTATGGGTGCTTATATCATGATGCCGTGCCTACAAATCAATGAAAACCAAATTTTTGAGATGCATCTATACCACGAGAGGTTAGATAGGTTAATTGGATAGGGTAGGCCTCTATGAGGAGGGGGTACAAGAGGGGCTAGGCCCTCACAACTAGCTTCATGATTTCTACAGTGAGTAGTTTTGACACAATGATGTAGATGCATCAAGTTTTTGATGATGCATTATGCATGATATAGTACATGACTCTTTTGTATATAGATTGTACACAAACACTTATTCTTTGATATATATATGACATGATTCGATGAGCCTAGGTGTATATTGATGATTGTTACTTATGCATTTGGTTTCTATAATGTGGTTACTGACATTATGATGCAGGATGTGTGTGATGTTATGTTTCATATGATGCACATATGATCACTAATGTGTGGGTGATGTAGGTTCTATGGTGATATATGAGATGTATGCATTTTGTTATTATACATGTGTGGATTTACTATATGCTTTATGCGATGTATCATGATGTATGTGTTACTACATGTGATGGAAAAAATGGATAGATTAATGTAATGAACAATGGGATCTAATAATGAATGGAATGTCTAATGAAATGAATGTACTTAATATGAAAATTAATGTATCCGAAATGAAAATTTTAGTAAAAGAAAAGGACCCTAATTATGAATGTAAAGTGCAATGGTGCTAATTTAAAGTGGAAATATCAGATATGAAAATGTAAGATAAATGAACCTAATGAATGGACATGTGTCAAACTTTTCACATGTAGGAACCAAGAAGCTTAGCATAGGAAGGGGAAATAAATAGAAGCATTGCCTCAAGTAGGGCATAGTGAAATCCTAGCTACATGATACTAAGGGATTTAGTTGTGTTAATATGGGAGAGCACACCCTAATTTGATGTTGCAAAAGGAGTTATGCACCATATGCTATAGAAGCATAGATGACAAAGTTCCTTTGTGTGGACTAGACGTTTGACTAAATAGATACTTTAGGACGATGGATGTAGTTTGCATAGTCATGATGGAACAAATATCATATGCACCTTGGAGAGTTCTAGGCACACCCAAAGTCTTTTTAGGGATCTTTGGTGGAATATGTGCTAACCTATTTCCCCTAGTGAGAAATGTATAACCATAACTCAAAACTAACATACATGTATTAAAGTATCAAAAAAATAGATCATACTACAAATGACATGTGTAGCCAGTTGGAGCCATTCAGGTGATACCAAAATATGGAAGATCAAGGCACACTGTAAAAGGCTACTACTAATGCACAAAATGAAATCAATCAAAGAGAACACATGACCAAGTAGTCATTTAGTCCATAGTTCCTACAAATAACATTAGGTCTCAAAAGTGAAGTTTGTTGTACCACATGTAGAAAGGATTCATCCTATGTGTTTGTCTGATGTTGGTTGTCACAAATGTTTTTTTGGCAAGGGATATGAAAAGAACAATTTTCTGAAATTATTAAGTCTGAATGGTGATTTTATTTAAGTTTTATTGCACTCACTATTGTGGGAAAAAGCTCAATGTAATGGGATTAGGACAAACACTCAATGGGAAAATACCTTTCCGACTAGAGGCCTTTGAAAAGATGGAAGTAAAGTGATGCTTCATAGAAAAGAGGTATTTTATTGGATGCATGAAAAATGCAAGTCAGATAGGATTTCTACATAAAGATGGGATGAAATGGTGGAATTGGGTAAGTGAGCCGAGTCTTATAGATAATGGACCAAGACACTTTTTTAGGAACTTTTTCTTCTTTTTAGTCATTTCTTCAGGAACATTTTATGAATGTTTTTGGAGTTTTCTAATTTTCTATTTTTTTTTTGTATTTTTGTGGAACACTTTAAAGGAACTTCAAGACTCAAGCATATAACCGCTTGAGGTGTTGGATATTTATAGGTTTAGAGAGTGGATCTCCCTCTAAAGTGGCAATTTGATATGCCCCAAAACCATATTTCACTATGGTGATAAATGGACCAAACCAATTAGGTTCAATTTTTCCTTTCTTTTCACAGTTCAGGAGGTTCTTCATGTTATGCTGCAAAACTAAGTCACCCACCTCAAATCCATGAGGCCTAACTTTTTTGTGAAATTGAAGCTAAAGGTGATTTTGGTACACACAGAGGTGGTTCATAATATTGAGGCATCTCTCATCGAGGAGTTGTAGCTCTTTCAAGAAAGCAACTCAATATTCTTCTTTAGACATCAGATTCTTGAGAGAGATTTTGAGGGAAGGGAGCTCAATTTCGATGGCTAAGACAACTTCAAAACCATAAACAAGGGAAAATGGAGTGGCTCCTTTGGGGGTGTGGATGGAGGTGTGGTAGGCTCAAAGGGTAGGAGTGATTTGTAGGTGCTAGTCACGATTAGCTACATCAATAATTTTCTTTAGGATTTTCAAAATGGTTTTATTGGTAGCTTTAGCTTGGCCATTACCTTGGGGGAAGTATTTGGTGAAAAAATGTTGGGTGATTCTAAATTTTCTACATAATGTGGCAACTTCCTAGTTTTTGAAAGGAGTTCCATTATCAGTCATGATGTCCTGAGGAATACTGAAATGACAAATAATGTAGTTCAAGATGAACTTTGAAACTTGTTTTCTAGCAGTGTAGGTTAATGGGATAGCTTCAACCCACTTTGTGAAGTACGCAATGGCGACAATAATATACTTGTGGCCATTTGCAGAATTTGGATATATTTGACCAACAAGATCGAATCCCTAGTAGGCAAAGGGCCATGGTGTGATGGTGGGTTAAAGGTCTTGGGTGGGGGTGTGTACCAAATTGCCATGCTACTAATAAGGAACACATCTTTTCACAAAATGATAGGCATCCACTTCCATAGTAGGCTAATAGTAACCCATTTTGAGGAGCTTTTTCGCTAACATAAGGCCACTAGAATGGGCACCAAAAACTCCTTGGTGAATCTCTTCTAGCACCATTCTAGCTTTGTCTAAACTGAGACATCAGAGGAGGGTTCCATCGAAGTGTTTTCAGAAAAAGTGTATCACTTAGGTTAGTATATTGGGTAGTGCAATGGATGAAGGTTTTTCTTTGATTTAGGGAGAGGACTATGGGGATCATTTTGTGATGAAGATAGGTAAAAATGTTAGCATACCATGGAGACTTAAGACCGACAATCTCACACACTAGCTCTAAATTGGGATGCTCATAAGTAGGAAGAAAAGGATTCTCAACAAGAAACTCACACTTAGGATCATACTCAGGCATGGTGATCATGGAGGAAGTGGTGGCCATAGCATTTGCTACTTTTTTATTAGTCCTTGGTATCTGCTAAAAAAATATCTTAGTAAAGTGTTGTTTAAGATCTTTAACTATTCAGCAGTATGGCAACAACTTTTCATCCTTTATTTGGTATTCATCTATGACTTGTTTAATGACCAATTGCGAGTCTCTGAAGACAAGAAGGCTTTTGATATTCCATCTAATAGCTTGACAGAGCCTTGTGACTAATCCTTCATACTTAGCTATATTGTTTGTGCAAGGGAATGCCATTTTATAAGATTTAGGAATGAGGTCTCCTTGTAGTGTAACTAACAAAATTCCTACCTCAAATTCCTTTTGTGTGATGGAACCATCAAAAAATAGGTTCCATTGTGTAGTAGGGGTAATAGTCATAATTGTGTCATTACTTGTCCCTTAATGGCCTTGCGATCCTTATAGACAATGTAGAATTCACTTAAAATCAAGATCCATTTTGTGGCTTGACTAGTGAGGGAGGCTTTTGATAGCAAATATTTGAGTGGATCTATCTTGTCAATGAGATGTGGAGTGTGATTAAGCATATAATGGCATAGTTTCTATGTGCAAAACACTACTACCAAACAAGCTCACTCAATAGTAGTGTAGTTCAACTCATAGCCAACTAATGTTTGACTGAGATAGTATATGGCTTGCTGATTACCTTTATCATTTAGTTGTGCCAAAAGAGAACCTAAGGCAACTAAAGTGGCAGAAATGTATAGAATTAATGGTCATCCTACAATTGGAGGGACTAGAACTGGTGGATTAGCCAAGTATATCTTAACTTGTTCAAATGCTTTCTGACATAGGCAATTCCATTGAAACTTAGTGTCTTTTTGAAGCATTGTTGAAGTGGATGGACCTTATCTACTAACTAGGACATAAACTATCTAATTTATTGTAAGCTTCCCTAAAAACTATGGAGTTGTTTATATGTGGTAGGTGGAGGCATTTCCATGATGGCTTTGACTTTGGTAGGATCAACCTTGATGCCTCTTCTTGACACAATGTATCCTAACAACTTGCTTGATTTAACCCCAAAACCAAACTTCTTTGGATTAAGGCACACTTTATATTTCTCCAACCTTTCAAAAATGGTGGTGAGCACATCAATGTGGGAATCACGTGTCTTAGATTTTCCTAGAATGTCATCAACATAGTCTTCCATTATGACATTAAGAAGATCATGGAAGATTATAGTCATTATGCATTGATAGGTAGCACCAACATTCTTCAAGCCAAAAGGCATGACTTGGTAACAAAAGGTCCCCCATGGGGTAGTAAATGCCCTTTTATGTTGATCTTCTTCTACAATTTTGATTTGATTGTAACTAGAGAAACCATCCATTAAAGACAAGATTTCATCTCTGACAGTCAAATCCACTATGATGCCTATGTTTGGAATTAGAAAATTATCCTTAGGACATGTGAGATTTAAATCTCAAAAATCTAAACATATGCAGATGCCCTCAGATGCTTTTCCTATAGGAAAAATGTTGGAAACCCACTCAGGATAATCAATAGGGTGGATACATTTTGCCTCTAGCATTTTCTACAATTTTGCTTTGACTAAAAGTGCTACCTTAGGATGCATCTTGAACAACTTTTGTTTCACGAGTTTAATCTTTGGATCTATTGCTAAGTGATGCACGACCAAATTCATGTCTAAACCAAACATGTCTTTGTATGGCCATGCAAAATTGATTTTACCTTTTTGTAGGAACTCAATCATCACTTTTTGTTCTTTGGGACTTAAGGTGGTAGCAATGTGTGTGATTTGTGGATTATCTACCATGCCCAAATTAACTAGAATTGTATCCTCATTCAATATAGATGACTTTTATGGTGGTAAAGATCTAAATGACAAGTCAGCCTCTCTCTCTTCTAGTGCCTCTAGAAGGTTTTCACCAAAAGATGCGTCCTTTATTTTATCCTTTTCATCATCCAAAAATGCTCCAAAAGAGTTTCTAGAGGATGTTTCTTCTATTTTTTTAATTTTTATTTTCTTTTTCACTTTTGTGACTAAGAGAGTTGACTTGGCTAGCAAAGAAGACTTCCTCATTGTATTGGATCTCATATTCATAATCTTGGAAATCCTTAAGGCCAACAAATGCCATCACTACTTTATCAGAGTTACAGATATCGAGAGCTAGTAGTTTGTCCTGAAGGTCCTAGTCTATCATGTCAAGGTTGGTGAGAGGTAGGTCAGTGGATGAAAGGTTGGCTATGGTAATGGTACACACATGGTTATCTAGGTCATCCTAAATGTATTGGCAGGGTACTTCAAAGAATACCTCCTCTTTAGTCTTAGAATCAGGTTTGACCATACAATAGTTGTCAGCAAAGGGCACCTTAGGTTTAATGGAGCCCAAACCACATCCTTTAAGATAGCTATTAGTCTCAAGGGGTTGTTTGATTCCATCTTCTTTAGGCCTGAGGCTAGTGCCATGATATCCCATGTTTTTAATGATAGGAGGAGCCTTAACATACTTATCTTTAGGGAATTCCATAGGTTCATCTTTTCCATCAAAATATAGACAATCTAGAATATTAGATTCCATGTGTTCATCACTAAGTGAACCCCTATCTTCAAATTTTGTCTTACTAACATGCATAATTTCCTTATTTAAAGAAGGCGGTTTTTATGAAGGTTTTCCAAAGGATCGAGGGGAGAGTGGTAGTTGTCCAAAAAACAAGGCATTTTCAAAATTATACTCTCCCATTCCTTGGTTAGCAAAAGTAACCTTCTTCCTTGTAGTATTGACCTTAATATCTTCAACCTTCTCTTTTCCTTTATGGGAACTGGAATCAATATTGGACAACTTTGGTACTATTGTAGAAGGTGATTCTATTATTGTGAGAGATCTAGGTATAATCTTAGCAAACTCAGTAATTGGAATAAAATTCATTGGGGGCACTTACCAACCTCTTACAAAAAACAAAAGGTAAAGGATCACCTAGAATTGTGACCTCTCTACCTTGGTGGGGAAATTTCAAGAATTGATGATATTTGGATGGTACCACTTTGAGTGTGTGTATCCATGGTTAACCAAGCAAGGTGTTATATGGAAAGTCCAAATCTTGGACATGACACTCAGTATTTATTAGAACTGGCCTAACCTTTAGCGGTAGCATGATAACCCCTTTTGATTTCATTTCTCTTTCATCATATGCTTTGATTGTGATCCTTTTATTGATATCTAGGAGGTCCTCTAGAAGCCCCAAGAAATGGATCATCTTCAATGTAAAAAGGTTCAAACCATATCCATTATCTATAAGGACTTGTTTTATTTTATGTCACTGTATAAAAAATTCAATTTGGAGTGACAAATTGTGGTGCTGATTAGGACCTTGGAAATCTTTGTCCATGAAGACAAGGTGTTGTTGTGTGGCAAGATTTCAAATCATGGTAGTGAATTAGGATGCATTAATGTTTTCAAGCACCTGAGACTCTAAAAGAGTAGTCTCCAAAATCTCTTTGTGGATAGGTGAGGTGGTAAGAAGCTCTAGAATGGATATTTGTGTAGGAGTCTTCCCTAACTGGGATAATACATCATAGCAAGAAGCAGGTCTTTATGAAGTGGATGACACAATAGATGCATGTGGAACTGATAGATTAGTGGGGTTGGGAATGGAAACTTGCAAAGTAATTCTTCCCCATCAAGTGGTTACAACACAATCAACTGCTTGTAGGAAAAGGGTATTCGCATGAGTGTCTACCTCTTCAATGTGACCACACATGGAGTCAAAATCACATATATCATTTATTTCTATTTTATCATACAAGGAGTCAAATCCTGATACATGGTTAGTAGAATAGTCATAGTGTAATGCATTGGATGTGGAAGCTCGATTTACATTGTTTGTATTGTTGTTTCCATTGTTGTTATTGTCATTGTTATGGTTAGGAAATGGCTTTTGAAATATCTTCAGTTTAACATTTTTAGAGGGTGGTCCCCCTTCTACCTCAATTTCTCCATCATCAACAAGATTTTGAATGAAGACCTTGAGTTTCATACACTTTTTTGTGTCATGTCCTTTGATGCGATGGTATTTTCAATATTCATTTTCCCTATACCATTTTGATTTGGGTTGAATTTCATCAAAGGGCCGTGTATTGGGAAACACCATCAAATTGTGATCCACTAGTTTTTGGAATATGGCATCCAAGGGTTCATGAAAGTTAGTGAGCTTCCTATTTTGATCATAGTTATGATTGTAATTGCTATTGGTATTGTTGTTGTTGTGAGGAAAAATTCTGTTTGATTATGAGATTGCTAGTTATTTTGATTGTTTTTTTGATTCTGATTGTCACTGTTTGAATTGTTGTTGTTTCAATTACAATAATTGTTGTTTTTGTTTCCACCTTGGAGATTTCATACAATTTTAACATCAGTGACACCATCATGGGTAACACCTTTGTTTTTGGACCAAAATTTGGGTTTGCTATTGTTGTTCATATCATGGCTCAAGGATGAAGAGCTATAATGTTTAATGGAACCCTTGTCTAGGAGTCCATTTTCAATGTTCTTGCCTTTCTTGAATAACATGGAAAAATATTCAGGACTAGCCATCTTCATGTGGAAAGACATCTTTGGTATCAAATTTTTGATAAATATATCCACAAGGTGGGAATCCTCAATTTTGTATTGCATGCGATTAGCAAGATGCCTCCACTATTGTAGAAAGTTGGCAAATGTTTCATCGTTTCATTGTTTCATGTTGCACAAATCACTCAATGAGGCATGATGTTCAATGTTGTAAGAGTATTTTGCTACAAATTTCCCCATTAAATTATTGTAGGAAGTAATGGAACCCTTGGGTTAGTTCATTAGCCACTCAAGTGCAGGACCTTCAAGACTTCATGTGAAGAGCCTCTTAAGATAATCCTCACTATAGGCCACTTCTTGACATAAGACAAAAAATTCCTTGAGATGTGTGACATGACATGTTTCTCTTGTGTATTTGTCAAATTTAGGAATCTCAAAGTTTGCTGGAAATGGTATCATGTTAATGGATTTGTCAAATGGAAAGGGGAAAATTTCCTCAAAAGAGAAATCCTTCAACCCTTTGTTGCTCATGGTATGGACCAAATTCCAAACTTCATGTAACTTTTGGGCTAGATCTTGGTTTGGTTGCATTTTGATTTTTGGAAATTGATAAACCCACCTCCCAAGTTGTATGTGAGTCCCAAACGTATTATGAGGTGGTGGGAGTACTCTAGTTTAGCTAATGTATTGATATGCAGTTGTGGGAATTGGCACACATTTTTTCATCATACTTGTTGGCATTTTCAAATAAGAGGAATATATTAGTTGTGTTGGAATTTCCATTTGTTGTGTAGGTACTTGCCCAATATTTAAGCATCCTACAATTGGACCTATCAAGGTTGACTGCGAAATACTAGCATTAGTAGTGTTGGGCATATCACTAATGATTTGTTGGATATGTTCCAAACTTAATTGGAACATTGGTTGTGTTGAAACACTTGATGTAGGTATGGAAATAGTTCTCACTATAGGTTCTTTTCCCTTTTCAGATGTTTGGGCTATGTGTGAAGTTGTCAACATGGGAGCACCATCCTTTGTAATTTGTCTAAATAAAGTGCTCTTATCAAAGCTCGTAGGGACATTAACACCATCTTTAACCAGGTTTAGGAAGATATCTACCTTTTTTGCCCTAATGAATTTTTCCAACATTTCCAAGTTATATGGATCTACAAGAAATGTTTGAACATCACTAGTGATATTGTTGTTGTCAATAGGATTGTCATCTTGGTATACTTCTTCATCATCATTTGAATTACTTCCTAGAGTTGTGTTGTGAAAAGGATTCTCTGGTTCTTGTGTGGGTGTCAAGCTAGGCATACCAAAGTTCACACTAGGGGGAAATGTGCTCCCCAATGAGGTTGATCATGGAGGAAAAGGATCCTCCATCTCTTGTTGTCTTAATGATTCCAACAAAAGAGACATGAGATTAAATGTGAATCTACCAGATCATGTATATACCATACAATTGTGACCAAACCAATGGGTGGAAGATTGTGGATGAAAGGGAAAAAAATGTGGGAGAGCAACTGAACCTTATATAATAAAAGGGCCAACAACCTAAATGCAAACAAAAGACCTTGTTTATTTGGAAAACCAAGTGTGATATAGGATAAAAGTATTTTTCTCCTATCAAAGATGGACAAGTAATCTTTAGGCAAGATAGGACATCGAATTGATTACCGAATATTTGGAGATGGACTTGTGATCCCAAATGAGTGAGTGCAATTATGATAAATATTTGCTTATGGATAAAGGTCTAGTGTTGTAATCTCAGAAGATGTGTAACTAAGATGTTCTTATGCCCAAAAGATTACGGTTCAAATGATCAAGCTCTCTAGAGAAAATTTTGTAAATGGAAGACTAGAAATTTGGAAATGAGGTTGATGTGGAAAATGCTAGTGATATAGTCACTATATGGTTAACTCAATCTTCTCTCACTGGGAAAAAAAATCTTGGGTTCACTCCAGGGAAAGCAAACCAATTTCAAAGTTTACCATTGTATTTGATTCTATCATAACAATCCTATTCGACTTCTTCCTTCTTAATGTCTTTGATAACATATCAGAACTTTTTATCATTATGTGCTAGGTTTTTTCTTTCCTTATAAGAAAATGGTTTGGACAATTTCACCTTCTTAGGTTTGATTTTGTCAGTTATGGTAGGAACAAAAAAAACCTAGTTTCAAGCACAAAAGTTTTACAAATAAGCTTGTGACCAAAAAACCCAATGACTTTCAAATGGTAGACCAAACATAAGAACTCCTGAAAAATAACCATAGGTCAAGAGGACCCACTTACAACTATTTCACTCACTAAAAGTTCAACTCACCCTTTCACTCGTTTTTGAATTTATTTGATGTTTGATATTGGTTTTGGATGTTTAAACAATCAAGCATGCTGAACACATCAACAATCCTAATAAGGCTACCACTAGGATGTATAAAGCTATCTAGAGGGAATCATCAATATATGCAAGCTACATGAGGCCCAAATCTGTAGATGAAAGAAAATAGTGCCACACAATCGAGGGGAGATGGTAACCCAAATCTGCACCTTTACTTTCCAAAGGTATAAAGTTCTTTGAAGCTTAGCCAAGAGTGACAAAATTTTGCTTCCAAGAGTGGCGTCTTTCAATTCACCCCCTGATTCTTATACTCTGCTAGAGCACTGGAGTTGAGGTCATCCCATGGAGTGATAAAATTCTCAAGTAGGCCTCCTAAAAAATATAAATAAGACCACTTATTTCTTATGCACTCAAGATCATCCGAAGGCACGAGAGGAGAGAATATGTAAGTGGCCTAAGGGTTTAAAAGATAGTTGTTCTTTCTAATGGAGCTTTAGGTTTTGTAATCTACTCTTGAAGACACTCATGTTTAAGCATGCATTGTTCTTTCCAAATTGACAACATCATCAACATAATAAAAAAGCGAAGATTCATCAACATAAAGTAAATCAATTGTCTTCAACATAAGCAAAATGCTAAAAATATACCAATTCCCTTAAGTCATTCAAGATTGAGTGAATTCATTTTAAGCACCAAATCCAAATATTTCATAAGAATATTCATTGACCTTAGGCATTCAAGAGTGTATTTTCTATCTAAACATTCATTCCAATGAAAACATGTCAATTTTCTTAAGAAACTCAAGATTGAGTTTGGCTAGTCTAAACATGCATTCCAATGAAAAGCTTGTTCATTCATTAATGGCATTCAAGAGCATGTTTGAGTATTATCCATTCCAATGAAATGTGTGTAAATTTCCTTAAGGCACTCAAGAGTGTGTAATGGTTTACCTTAATGCATTCAAGAGTGTGTTTGACCTTTAGATATTAATTGCAACATGCATTCCAAGGAAAGTGATTAATTCATACAAGTTCATTTACCATTTAATTTTCATAGGTGATTAAAATCACTACAAAGTTTTAAGTGACTAAAATCACTAAAAATACCCAAAAGTTTATTTCCTACAATGAAAACTTGATTAAAAATCCCTGTTAATCAATTGAGCAATGAGTTAAACTATCAAATTGCATAGATGAGAAACATTAGGTGCAGATGCTAGAACTACATAGATACTAAAATACGTAGATGAAAAAACTACAAAGATGTCAAAACACATAAATGACAAAATTCAGAGATGTATGATTTCTTTTACTGACAATAGACAGTCGTAGATGACAGAATAGGGTCATAGATGCCAAACCATGTAGATGATAGTTGACCACATTTTAGAGATGATAGTCAACAAATATTACATGACTAGGTAAACTATGGAGATGATAGTATACAAAATATTGCAAATTTTTGGCCACCCATAATGTAGACGAGAAAATTAGGCAAACATCGGAGATGAAAATATACAAAATATTGTAGGTTTTTGGCCACCCAAAACATAGACAACATAATAGGTAAAATAGCACAAACGATAATATGAATGATGAATACGATGAAACAGCTAGTTTGTGTTATGAAGAAATTTTTAAAAAGTGTTTCAGGTAGAGATGCTAGACAACAGAGATGCTGATCTATGAAGATGATGAAGCATCTTCATAGATGACACTGTGTCTAATAAAGACGATAGTGCACAGCTTCTGCAAAAAAATATGAGTTCTTTTACCAATTTTGAAAATAAAAAAGGGATGTGGGTCCCACTGGGCATGCCAAAATGTATACACAAAAACTTAACCTATTGGGAGCATGCTTAAATAAGAAAACATTAGTAGCATTTTCATATCAAAGATTCAAATAAAATTGGAAAACTACTAATTCCACTTGAGTTTGACAACTTGATGCAACTGAAATGAAAAGTCCTTATGTAACCTCAAAGAAACTCAACAAAAAGAACCCATGAGAGGCCTTGTTGGTGTGCTTTAGATTGGAGAGATGTGGATGTGCTCTCCCAAAACACAACTATTGAATCCCAAGGTAATGAAATGTAATAATAAACATACAACTAAGCTAAATGATGAAGAATGCTTCAAGAGATGGCTATGGAAGCAACCATTCTTGAGAGCACTCAATGGATAATGGAAGTGGATGTAATAAGTAAATCTAAGAGTGAAATACTACCATGAATATGAAAAATAATGGAAGAAGTAAATAACTACCATAACAATGCATAAAAATTTCTAAAAGCTCTAGAACTATACTAGCATGATAACAATGCAAATTAGGGAGATGGAGAAATACTTGAGATAAGGGCTCTATTTATAAGTTTGAGAGAGGCCTTGGTGAGGTGGCATCCATATGGCATCTACATAGATGCCACAAGGGAGACACATGGGCTAAAGGAAAAGTCATGCAAAAGTTAAAAAAATTCTTTATGGTTGAGAGGCTCAAGGTGTGCTCACACGTGTGTGAGCAACCTTGGGGGTAGGAGTGGGGGAGAAAGGTGTAAGAGGTGTAAATGAAGTGGAAGCTTTATTGGATCATGAGATTCTCACACATGTGTGAGCAAACACTTATGAGATAAAAGGTGATTAGAAAGGTGTTTAGGATAATAAAGTGGGATTAAGTTGGTGGGTAGGCTTAGAAGGATGAGAGTGATGGGTGTAGACTAAGTTTTAGGATGGGATTATGATTAAATTAAATAAGATTTAACTTGATCATAGGGTTAGAGAATTTAGTTGAATGGAGGGAATTAAATAAATTATGGAGTGTTAAAAGGGTATTTATGGAGCACTATGTATTAAATAAATTTAATACATTAGAGGGGATGCATTTAAATTAAATTTAAATACATTAGAAAAATGAACCTATTTAATTAAATAAATTTAACTAAATAAGTAGAAGAATATGACGAAATATAATTAATTAATAAATAGTTAGCTGTAATGTCAAAGGAAATATTAAATAAATTAATACAACATTTTGGATGATTTTAAGCATTTATAATTACAATCATTAATGAGGCATGGAGATGCATTAATTCCATGGAACAAGCCCCAAAATGTTGGTTCATCATTAAAGATCAATCCTTGCAACATGCCATGGCCGCAACAAATAAATCTGCACCACTGTCAAATAAAATGAGGGATAGGACAACACACAAGTTAATCTGCCATAAAAATATAGAGTTGAACCATGTGGAAAAAATCTAATTTTCCTCGCAAAGATGTGAACCATCGATGTAGATCTTCATTCAACTATGGATGTTCAAGATGCTATCGAAATCTCCTCAACAAGTGAATAAAACCCAACTGTAGATGCATATTTTCCTTTATAACCACAATTTGTTAAGATGTGCTCAAAATAAACACAAGATGCCCCAAGATCTAACAACCATCATATCTTCGCAAGAGAAAAAGGAAGCAATGCGAAATACAACCATCATTTGATTAAAAGCAACCCAACATTAGAAGGATCTGCCACATGGCATGCAACAGTTGGTTAACACATTTCTTAAACATTTAGTTGAAGAGACAACAATGATTATGGTTAATGTGAAATGTTAACCCTGGCAGAAAATGCGTGTTAACCTGTAGCTCGACACATGAGGGAAAAATGAGCCAACTTGGCAAGTGCTCACTATGTCGGATGAAATAACTACCTTGCAACTTTGCATAGAAAAATAGTGATAAACCTAGATGATTCTTAATCTGATAGTGAGTAAACTAGCTCACCACTTGGCATTCATTTTAAAACACATTCCCCAATATATGGTTGAAGAGGCAATATACAATTTCATGATTTCATGGAAGCAAGAAAAGTCACTTCTTGAAATAGAAAAAATGGTTAATGCACAATGTTAGCTTGGCAAAAAATGCATGTTAACATGCAACTCAACACATGAATAAGCCAAACTAGCTTGACATATGAAGAAACCAAGCCAACTCAGCACATGAGGACACTGCGTTAACACAAGATGTTAATATAACCAAAAACCATGTTAACCCACATCAATCTCTCAGATCGGTTATCAATGATGGGCTGAATAGGGGTGAAAAATGGCCAATGGTAATGTATTTTAGTCGAATCCTGCTGAAATAACATGTTTGGTTGTAAAGGTTGATAACAATTGATTATGACATAGAAGGTTTTGTCATATAAACTTTGATTATATTGTGAAAGTTAGTAGTACATTTGGAGTGAGAGATATGCCTAAAATTATTAAGCCTACTAATATTGTCTGCAAGGAATGTATTTTGGCTAAGCAAAGGAAAATGTCTTTTCCTAGCAAGAAATTCTCTACTATAGAGAAACTAGCGATTGTTCACATAGATCTAAGCAATCCTGCAAGAACCAAAGGATTCTATGGTGAAAGGTACTTTATAATTTTTGTTGATGATTTCACTAGGATGATGTGGGTAGCATTTCTTAAAGAATAGAGTTGAAAATGAATATGGTGTTAAAATTACATGCTTAAGATCAGATAGAGGAGGAGAGTTCAATTCTAGAGAGTTTAACATGTTCTGTGAAGAGAATGGAAGAAAAAGAGAATTATCTTCACCTAGAACACTTGAACAGAATGGGATTACTGAAAGAGAGAACAAGCCAATAGTATAAGCAACAAGAGTGATGTTATTTGAGAATGATGTCTCAAAGACATTTTTGAGAGAAGCATATAACATTGTAGTATATACTCTGAACAGAGTACAAATTAGAAAAGGTATGAGCAAGCCATCTTATGAGTTATGCTTTGGTCATTCACCATTAGTCAAGTATTTTAAAATATTTGGAAGTAAGTATTACATAAATAAAGATGATGATATTGGTAAGTTTGATCTTAGAAGCGATGAAGGTATGTTTCTTAGTTACACATTGAAAATAAAAGCATATATATATGTTTCAAATATAGAACTAAGACAATAGTTGAGTGCACAATTGTAAGGATTGATGAAAAGTTTGGTACTAAAGAGAAAATGGTAGATTATAATTCTAATGAAGAAGATGATAATTTTGGATTTGTTAGACAAAATGCTAAAGTTATTTTTGAGACTAATAATAATTTGTAGAATGAAGTATCTATTGAGCATAGGTAAGAACAAAGATCTAAACCTAGGGAAGAGATTAGAGTTGAGATGTCAATTTCCACTTCTAGCAAAAACATGAAAAAGAATAACCTTCTAGAGTAGATAATTGGAAGCAAGGATAAAGCTATGATGAAAAGGAACAAAGTGAATGAGGAATTTTGTCTACTTTCTCAAGTGGAATCTAATAGCACAGATGAGGCATGCAAGGATGATCATTAGATGCAAGCTATGAAAGAAGAACTAGATCAGATTGTGAAGAATGAGACGTGGGAATTGGTTTCTAGAACTATAGACAAGAATGTGATAAGAATCAAATGGGTATTCAGAAAATATGATGAATGAGCAAGGAGAAGTTGTGAGAAACAAGGCCCAACTTGTTTGCAAAGGTTACTCATAGAAAGAAGGCATAGATTATGAAGAAACCTATGCACCCATGGCAAGAATGGAAGTAGTGAGGATGTTCTTGGCTTATGCAACAAGAAAGAATTTCAAGGTTTATTAGATGGATGTCAAGTTATCTTTTCTTAATGGAGAACTTGAAGAAGAAGTCTACATTGAGCAACTTGATGGATTCCCTCTAACAAAAGATAAATATTTTGTATGTAGACTAAAGAAAGAACTGTATGGTTTGAAGCAAGCACCTAGAACATGACATGCAAGGTTGGATAGGTATGTATCAAAGCTTGGGTTTATCAAAGGTACAATAGATGGTAATTTGTATTTGAGGACAAGTAATGATGGTCTATTTATCATTTTCATATTTGTGGATGACATAATATTTAGAGGAAATGATGAAGAAAGTGACAAGTTTTTTGAAGAAATGAAAAATGAATTTGAAATGAGCACGATAGGAGAACTGAAGTTTTTTTTAGGATTATAGATTGTGCAGAACAACAATGGGATATTTATTTCATATACTAAATATATGAAAGATTTTTTGAAAATATTTGGTTTGGAAAATTACAAACTTGTTGGTCCACCCATAATAACTGGTCAGAAGTTATCTAGTAAAGATGAGACACCTATAGTTGAGTAGAAAAAGTATAGATCTATGATTGAAAGATTACAATATTTGACTCATACCACACTAGATATACCTAATGCAGTTGGGATTGTAGCAATATTTTAAGCTGATCCAAAAGAGTATCATTATGCAACAACAAAGATGATATTCAAATATTTAAAGGGTACATCTAATTATGGAATATGGTATGATTGATCAAGTGATTTTACCTTGTGTGAATATACTGATGCATATTGGGTAGGCAATATAGATGACAAAAAGAGAACCGGTGGTGAAGAATTCTTTCTTGTAGGAAGATTGGTTTCTTGGTTGAGCAAGAAACATCATTGTATATCTTAGAGTACAACTAAGGCAGAGTATGTTGCAATAGTAAATAATTGTAATCAAGTTATGTTGATGAAACAAATGTTGAATACTATTGGGATTGAGTTTACAAAACTTGTTATCATATATTGTGATAACATAAGTACTATAAGTATGTTAAAGAATCTAGTATTGCATTCTAAGACAAACCACATATCCATAAAGTATCATGTTTTGAGAGAGAAGGCATCAGAGAAATAAATAAGGTTGGAGTATGTAAGCACTAAAGATCAGATTGAAGATATCTTTACAAAGCCTTTTCCTAAAGATACTTTTGAGTACTTAAGAGCTATGCTAGAGATTATGCCCCTACCTACTCCAAAGTAGTTGATGCAAGGAGTGGATTAGTATAGTGGTACAAAGCACTATGGTTAGATTGGATTGAATGCTGATGCTTCCTTTATGAGGAGTATCTGATATGTACTAAGTCATGAAGGACTCTTGGTAATTGGTATTTGGTATTTCAATAGTGTCTTTGGACACTCAAGATAGTTGATGATTTGAGTAGCCAATTAGAAATTGGTATTGTGATTAACACCTTTGACATTGATGTCAAGGGGAGAGAATGTAAATGAAAAAAATATTGAGTGAATGTACATAAGCAATGAGAAGAGAAGCACCTATTGAGATGATAATGGGGGAGAATTATCTCTTTAGGGAGATTTAGAAAGATTCGTGTAAGTGCACATAAGAATATGTAAGTGCACAGAAGGAAGTGTAAGTGTGTAGATGCAACTAGAAAGTATTTTAAGTTGTTTATTGTGAACAACTACTACCAATCCTAAAACAAGAAGAAGTACAATAGAGTGTTCTAGAAGATTTCAGATTGATGAAGAGGATTTGAGAAGACGACATCAATATAGTTTGGTATTGTTGGAACTTACATATTTTTCATCTATGTTATCATCAATACCAAAGGGGGATATTTTTAGCATGAATGGTAATGATACTACATTGGGGGAGTATTCTAAGAATTGAAGAGTATTGATATGTTGCATTCATGATTGTATTTGTCATCAATGTCAGCATAGTAGTAATTCTGTTCAGGCTGGAAGAATAACAGTCAATAGTCTTAGTATGCATAAGAGCTAAGGAAGTTTAAAATGATGCATAGTGGATGACATGTTCCTGAGGTTTTCCTAATGATGTGGTTTAAAGGACTAAGTCTTATTCAATGTTGTATGGAAGTTATACTTGTTTTACTAGAAGTAGTGCAGACATAGAGCATTGAAAAATAGAGTTCTAATGATTTATCACTATCTTTCATCTGAGATCTAATGAAGGTGATGCACATATACCAGTGATAGAGGATGATCTTATTTTAATTAATTGGGAAAGCCTCAAGGACAACTCAAGGAACTATTATGAAGCTAAGGTATAAAGGAAAGTTGTTTTCCTTATTTGTAAATAGACTTGGATTGAGAGGATCAAGTGGACTGCAAATTATTAGTATGCAATTCAAGAAGGAGCATAATGCTTATTGAATGCGTGTAAGCGATCCAAGGGATCATTGGATGCATAGTATGAGATATAGTTACAAGATTTGAAGGAGTAGAAGTTTGGTGGATAGGAAAGAGACAAAGGAAGGAAGTACATTTTAGTTATATTATTCTACAAGGGATAATATAGAGATCATTTGGACAATGCTTTTTTTGATCTCAACCTTGAAGCTTTTTTGGATAGTGGGTCCAACTATCTTCCACAACTCCTAACATGGTTGGCACAACTCCTAATAGAGTTGGAATCTCCTAATAGGGATTCAAAGTCTCCTAACAGGGACTCGTATGTACTAAATGTTGTAACAAACTCCTAATAGGGTCTATCCTCTAACAATGAATATTTATATTAGTACATCATCTTGTGGGTACTATCCCCACTAGGGTTTTCCCTCTAATCAATGGTTCCCTAGTTAACATATCTAGTGTTAATTGTGTATGAGTATCTTGTTGTGGTTTTAGTTTATATTAACCACATGGTTAAGTTTGTTTAAGGTTAATATTTTTGATGATAGTTGGATAATTGATTCACCCCCTCTCAATTATATTAGTGGACTATATATTCTAACAAGGACTTTGGTGGAGAGTAAGTTTCTTGGCATCGTGAAGCCCCAAAGGTAAATATCATGTGGAATCAACTCCCTAGGGAGGCCATGACACAGTGTACT
The DNA here is from genome assembly GCA_028749045.1 of Cupressus sempervirens. Lineage (NCBI taxonomy): Eukaryota > Viridiplantae > Streptophyta > Pinopsida > Cupressales > Cupressaceae > Cupressus > Cupressus sempervirens. The sequence goes on along the minus strand of CM053783.1, from coordinate 533,005,853 downwards.
TGGATCAAATCTAGGTGCTTACATTTTTAATTATCTTAGATTTATTACCTAGTAATTTATTTAGTTTTCACTTATTTAGAAACTTCTTCACACTATCCTATTAGAGGGCAATCAGGATAATGAGAGAAGCCCCTCCACACTTTTATCCTACATACCCATACTCATCACATAATGAGTGCCTATAAGAAATGCATATTCCAAACCCAACCCCAATGAACATAACTCCACCGATGAAAATTGGGAGATCAGGCCTCATAAGCAACCAACAAATGCATGCACACATGCTTGTGTGTGGCACACCAACAATATGAAGATCATACTAAATTGAGTTGGATGAGAATACAAGTAGAATAATAGTCAACTGAAACAAGCTTGGGATTATAGATGCAACATGCATCCTAATGTAATATAAAATGCAACAGTGGTCCAATTGACATCCTATAGATAATCAAAATCCATGATCAACCCCATGCCAAGAAAGCCCAAGAAAACTAAGTGGCACACAAATTGAGGTAGAAACCTCAAAAAATCAATGTTGATGAAAATTAACAAAAATACCCTTGGGTGAATGAGAAACATAAATACAATAAAAATTAAGTTTGAACACTATATGCAAAAATAACCAGCATAATGGTGCAAAACCCTACACCCCCATCCTAAAAAATAGGGAAATGTTCATACCCGCCCAACTGTATAGAGCTAGCACTTAAAAATAGAGAGGAATACTATTTCTCAACCTTTTAACAAACACTACAATAAATGGAAGTAGATATGGAGCTGAAACAGAAAAATTAGGAGAGGCCTGCCTGAAATCCAAAAGGGAAAATGCGAGAATATGAATAGAAAAATAAAAACCTCGTAGAAACTGGCAAAAGCCATGACAGTCCAAGGTCTCCTTGAGCCAGATGTAACGAGCCAAATCTTGCAATGATCCCACAATCGTATCTCCTACAAAAAATAGAAACACAATCCTATAGAAGAGGATTTGGATATTTGCTGTCAAATTTCTATTTCCAAAAATGAGAATTGAGGAATAAAATTCCTTTTTGCATATATATTTACTTTTCAAGTGAACAAAGGATTAGGGTAATTAACCAAGTCACTTAGTTAAATCCTAAATTAGTCCAAATGAAAATAGGCTATTCCAAGTAATTGAAATTCAACTACAATAAAGCTGCCAGAAATAAAACAAAATAAAATAGAACTCAAAATTCTCTTAAACTAAAATCACAAAATTCCTTAATAAATTTCATGACAAATGCGAACCTCTAAATGCACAAACAAACTTATGAGTCTAATCACATAATGCAAATGAGTCTAGATTTATTAAATCCCTAGAGGATTTAATTTAAACAAGTAAATAAGATACGTCAACCATACATGGACAACATTGGCTAGATATGAACAACTGAATCACTAACTCCATGCACCATTAGAAGGGACATAAATCTTGCACACTAAACAACACGATCAACTGCAATTGCATATAATAATATAGTCAAAGTGATAATGCATTAAATCACATTAAATAATTATTTATTTAATTGCACTAAAATAATCCATTTACATCACTCACTTTCACATAAAATATCACTAGGCAAGAATGAAGTAAATAATCATAGCACCAAATTAAAGTATCCAAAATCCAATAAGCCCATCATATAAACATAAACATAGTATATGCCCGAATACAAATAACTAGATATCATCATAAAGCATCATGCCACATTAATATGCATCATAATGCAAATATGATCAAACTAAACAACATAGCATCTAACATCTATGATATTGGCAATCAAAATATAGTATCTAACCATCAGGTCATCTCAAATGTCATTTTATATGAGTGTTAAAGTATCTCTCAAAATAAAAATATAACAAGCTGCAGAATGCAAACATGGGAGGCACTACATCCTTCCCCACTGGGCATAGGCTTACTATTGGGAGCCTGCATAAAGATAAGAATACAAATCACTCAACCATGTAGCACCTTACCAAGTAGAAAAAGTCTCATTGTTCATGTCCCACTAGACCCTTATCTTCTCTATGTCCTAACCTTTGAGGGTCAGCTTCTAATGCTAAAGGATACAAATGGGATCCGAAGAAAGCTACCCATCCTCCACTTGCAAAGCATCCCAATCAAGAACATGGGTCACATAAAATATATATCATCTCAAAATAGAAACATGGAAAACATCATAGATGTGTGATAGGCTAGGTGGAAATTCTAGTCAATAAGAAATAGGTCTGATCCTCTTAAGGATATCAAATGGTTTGACAAAATGTGGCACCAACTTAGAGCCTTTTCCATAACAGATGGGGCTCTTCTTTAGACACACTCTCCAAAACACCCTATCACCAACTAAAAAGTGATGATCCAACCTATGGGCATCTGCGTACTTCTTCTACATATCCTGAGCAGTAACAAAATGATCTCTAATGCAAACAACTTGCTTCTACATATCCTAAAGCATCTTTGGACCTAAAAGTACTCAGTCCTCCAAATGATCCCATATCAAAGGGGTATGACATGGTCTACTATACAAGGCCTGAAAAGGTGACATGCCAAGAGAACTATGATACCCATTATTATATGTAAACTCCACAAGGTACAAATAATCCTCCCACTTCACCTTCTTTTCCATCACATACATGCGAAGCATGTCCTCCAGCACCTAGTTCACTCTCTTTTCTTGACCATCTTTCTCTAGGTGGTAAGCCAAAATAAAGTTGAGCTATGCACCTAAAGCATGTTAGAGAGATGTCCATAGTGCTAAAGTAAACACTAGATCTCTATATGGTATAATTTGATGACAGATTCCATGAAATCGAATAATGTCTTCCAAGAAGAAAATGTGCTATAGAAGAAGTTGCGTAGGATGTTCTCATGCGTGAAAAATGTGCTACCTTGGACAACTTGTCCACTATTACCATGATACAATCATGTTATTGTAATGACATAGGCAACCTTGTGATAAAATCAACAGATATGGTATCCCACTTCTACTTTGGAATGGTATGCAACTGCAAAAGACCTATTAAATACCGATTCTTTGCATTCACTCTCTAGCACTTGAGACATCAAGCAGTAAAATTAGCAACATCACACCTCATCCCTGCCCAAAAGTACAAATGTTTAAGATCGACATGCATCTTCTTGACACTGGGATGTAAAAAATATGGTGTATGATGTGCTTCTATGATAATCAAGGTATGAAGATTAGTAGACATTGGTACATAAAATCACCCTAAGTGATTCAATAGTTTATCAGACTCTAGAAAATAACTTGAAAACCTCCCCTCAAGGGTACATCTAGACTCAATCTCCACCCTCACCTTCTGATACCATGTGTCACTAGGCAAAGCCTCCAAGATATAACCTCACAAATCTACCCCCAATGAAAAAACTAACATCTCATGTTGCCTCCTATACTTAAGGCATCTTCCATGACATTTTCTTTCTCTTTAGTGTAGTGAATGCCAAAGTCATACTCACAAAAGAAATCCACAAAGAGAGCGTGGTAGATGGGCCAGAGCTATTAATCCTGAGGAGGTTAGAGCCCTCCAAAGGCAAGTACAAGCATTGTAGGAGGAGCTCTGTAGAGGAGCAACTATGGCCATAGGTGATGAAAGTGAAGATGACAACGAAGAAGATGAAATTGGACTAGAAGGGGAATTTGATGGGGAAGTTCTAAATCATGCAGAGGAAAGGCTTTTTAGGGCCATTACTAAGTTTGGAAAAAGACCTACAATTGAAGTGGGTGTATTTTCAAAAAATTTGAAACCAGATGAGTTGATCGATTGGATCAATGAACTGGAAGAATACTTTGAGTATGAGGATATCAGGGCCCCAGATAGGGTTAAGTTTGCAAAAGCCAAACTGAAAGGCCATGCCAAAATTTGGTGGCAAGAGGTTCAATTGGAAAGAAACAGAAGAGGAAAGGAGAAGATCACAAGATGGGATCACATGGTGGACAAATTGAAGAAGCAGTTCATTCCTATGGACTACGAGCTTGATTTGTTTAAGAAGATGCATGGGTTAAAGCAAGTAGGAAGATTAGTCCAAGAATATACAGAGGAATTTTATCGACTCTTGATTAGAGTAGGGCATGCAAAAGAAAAGAAGGAGAAGGTTGCTCGTTATATCAGTGGGTTGCGACCTAGCATCCAGGAGGAATTAAGTCTGGTAAGAATGATCAGCATTGAAGAGGCATACCAGTTTTCCCTATGAGTTGAAGAGAAGCTGAATAAAAGGTTTGAATGAAGACAAAGAGGGCATGGTCAAGGAGGAAGGGGAAGTGGTAGATCATCTAGAGGCCACAATGAAACCCAAAAGAAAAATGAAGATGTGGGTACTAGCAGGAACCAGAGGATTGAGGGTTTCAACCGCTCCCATGATCAAGACTTTGGAAATCAGAGAGGAAGAGGTAGAGGATGTGGACAAAGGGGTAATGACTCAGTATTCATGGTGGTTGATAGGTTCTCAAAAATGGCACATTTCATTCCATGCCACAGAACTCATGATGCTATCCATATTGCAGACTTATTTTTCAAAGAGGTGGTAAGACTACATGGACTTCCAAGGAGTATAGTATCTGACAGAGATACTAAATTTGTAGGGTATTTCTGGAGGACATTGTTGAAGAAGTTGAGAACAAACCTAAAATTCAATTCCATGCATCACCCGTAGACTGATGGCCAAACAGAAGTGGTAAATAGAAGTCTGGGCAATTTGCTGAGATGTTTAGTTGGGGATAAGCCCAAGGGATGGGATTTGATTCTACCACAAGCAGAGTTTTCTTACAATAACTCTATAAATAGGAGTAATGGAAAATCACCATTCCAAATTGTATATGGGAATAGCCCAAGGACTGCACCAGAATTGAGGAAGATAGAGCAAGGGGAGAGGACAAGTGCTGAAGCGAAAGAATTTGCTGAACATATCAAGCAACTACATGAGGAGGTTCAAGCACACATTACCAAGATGAATCAAGAGTATAAAGCTAGGGCTGATCAAAGGAGAAGACATAAGGAATTCCAAGTAGGGGATCTAGTCATGGTGCACTTATGAAAAGAAATATTTCCAGCCGGTACTTACAACAAGCTGAAAATGAAGAAATTTGGCCCTTGCAAATTTTTGAAGAAACATGACTCCGGAAATGCATATGAAGTGGAGCTGCGAGATGGTATTCACATTTCTTCCATTTTCAACATTGCAGATCTAATAGAGTATCATGATGATGGTGCAGATGAGGAGCTGGTGTTAGAGCCATGTCCAATTCCTGCTTCTAAGAAGGACGAGATAGAAGACATTCTAGATCATCGTGTGGGTAGGAGTACCAAAAAAAGGCAGTATGAAGAGTATTTGGTCAAATGGAAAGGATGACCAATCAAGGACTCAACTTGGATTTCAGCAGCTGAGGTTTCCCATTTGGGATTCCCTCTACCATTCATAAAGTGACAGGGTCACTTTTCAATCTACCCTGGGTGTCTGATGCAGGAGCATCTAGAGGTATAAGGGCAAACCTGTGTCACCCAAAAAAATGTACTTAGACTTAGTTTCTGTTTCATGTGTTTTCATTTTTGGACACCCATTTGGGTCAAATAAAGGTTCCAACTCTCATAGTTCCACTATCAGTGTGCTAGAAAATCCCAAAAAAAATAGGAGCATGTAATTGGGCCATCATTTTAGTAAACTAGAAGGTGTAAATTGGCTAGATGAATGTAATTGTAATTTAGAGCATTCTAAAAAAAGAATCAGGTCAAAAGGCCCCATAGTTTGAAAGTTATTGCAATTTTTTGGGTTGTGGAGACCTCCTAAGAATGCTTCAAAGTCAGGTTAGGGGAATTAAATGACCTCAAAAAGGACCAAAAAATGGGGGATGAGCTAATCTCATCCATAGTGATATAGAGCACTTTGAGAGCTTTCCAAAAATGTAAACGGTTCGTCAATTGGAGCTATGGTTCAAAAGTTATGCCTCTTGAAAGTTCGATTACCATTTCTAAATTCTTCTAGATTTGCGCCGACTTCTAATGCAGCTTCTGGAGCCTTCTATTTGGTCAGTGGATGCCTACTAGCACTTCCTAGAATGTATTCCTAGTCCTTAACCCTCTGAGGTCTATTTAAGGAGATTCTTGGCATTGTAGAAGGCAGTTCGGAGTGGAGTTTTAGAGGAGGTACTGAAAGGAGAAAATTATCTCCACATTTATGCTGTTGTAAGCCCTTAGGGCATGTTTTGAAGTTTATTTTCTTTGTACTAAATGTACTAGCTTATTTTTTTCTTCAGTTAATACAACTTCCTTTTTTTGTTGTGTCCATTCTATTCTTGGGTTGTGTCCCCATCACAAAGATGACTAGTGCACCCTATGAGGATACACTAGGATGAATATGGCCCTTGGCCAAAAATTCCTCCAATTGCAATTTGAGCTCACTCAACTCCAAAGTACTCATGTGGGAAGGATCTTGTGAAATTAGCTCCACTCCTGATATGAGATCGATCTAGAAATCAATATCACACTATGGTGGCATACCTGATATCTCTTCAAGAAACATGTCTGCATACTCACGAAGGAGTGGGTGATCATCAAGTGTAACCATACAACTCTTGGCCTCTTGAAGATCACTGGTAGAGACTACAAACATCTAACAAAACTTTCACACACTCTACTTCAGCTGGTTAGCTAAGATAATCCAAAGTGAGATTAGTCTTTGGACCCCCACGAGCTCCACTTGCCTACCCGTGTCATCAAAATATAGTACCTACTTATGATGACAATCTATTTTTGCCTGATGGGTGGATAACCAATGTATGCCCAAGAAAGTGTCATATGATCCTAAATATAGGATCTGAAGATCCACTGTGATGGTGAAGGTGTTAGCAATATGGTTAGTTAGATGTCTTGATGGTTGTAATTTATGGCAACATATACTCAACATTTCATTTATGCATTCAAAGACAAAAAATTATCTAAGTATTAGACAGTTTGCAGGAGTACAATGAAAAAATCTTAATAGTACACCCAATGCACAGAGAATTAGCTTATGCATAGTTGAGAAAAGGTTTCTAACATTGTCATGATGATGTGTACCAATATGCATGTGTACATTTAGTACATTGCAAGTTACAATAAGTTTAATTGTGTTGGTATTTAACAGTACAGAATAGAGCATGGCAAAAAATAGAGCTGTACGACTTTAGGAAATGTTTTGGTTTTAAAATAGTTACCAAGTCATGTTAAGACAACTATCTAGATATTATTTTATTTTATGTCAAGTATGTGAATGCATGGAAGCTAGCTGAGCAACAATTTGTGAATGCACAAGATATAAGTAAAGATCTTATCTTGCACAAATAGTGTGAGACAATACGTTGCATAGTGAATGTGTGAATGAACATATATTGTGGAAGTTGCATGATTAGATGTGATATGTGACCTATTTTGAGAACCATTTATAAGCCTTATGTTATGCAAAATCTGATGTAAGGTCAGAAAAAGGTGAGTTACAACAATAAGCAAGTATTGCATGTATATCTATTCTGTAAAGAAACTAAATTATATAACTGCATGTTAGGGTAGTGGGCTCTTTTTGCATACATTATAATTGATCTACCAACTCCTAATAGGACTTTAGAAACTCCTAATAGGGTTGATGCTTCTAACAAGGCCTAGTCCTCTAACAAGGACTCAAGACACTATATGTACTTCATAGACTCCTAATAGGGTCAATATCCTTAACAAGATCCTATTGTTTGGTGAATCATCTAGTGGGTATCATCCCACTAGGGTTTTCCCTTGGTTGAGGTTTCCCTAGCTAACAAATAATGGTGTTATGAGTTCTCTATGTGTATGGTTATATTTTTAGTTCATCATTGTTGGTTTACTTTCATATGCAAGTTATGAAGTAATTAGCAATATTCAATTATGGGAAAAAGTTTGTAGGATACTGATTCACTCCCACTCTTAGTATTATCTATTTATAAAAATTCTTATCAGAGTGTAGTTACTTTTAAGAGGCTTAAAAACTTAAGTTAAATTCTAGTGATATGAAATAGTTGAAGAAGAATCTTGAAGAAGCTCTTGAATAGATTGATCTTATTACTAAAGAGAGAGATAACTTTAACAATAGATACACGAATGCAAAAGTTTATATTGGTAAACTAAAAGTTGAAATTGATGATCTAAAATATGGCAAGGAACCTTTTGTATAGATCAATGTTAATGATGATTCAAAAATCTCAAGAAAGAGAATGAGATCTTGAAACATGAGTTGAAAATTGTTGAACTGAAGTTGAGCCTTAAGACTAGTGGTAATATGAGTGGACTTGATCTAAAATCTAAGAATGCAAACCTTAGATCCTAGTTGAGTCAAGTGACATCTAAATTAGATTCTATTAATATAGAGCATTTAGCGTTTGAAAAATACAACATCATTGTAAAAGGAAAATTGACACAAGAAAAAAATAATTACACAAGTTCTGAGAAAATTGATGAACAAATATTTCATGAAAGGCCTTTTTATGACAAGACAGGTCTTGGATATATTCTTGGAGAGAAGTAAACAATGAAAGATGAGATTAGGATAGAACTAGATTCTACAACAAAAATCCCTAAAGAAAAGTTCAAGTGGTCTGATGAAGTTGAGAAAACTGAATTGGCAAAGAAATTTGTTGAACTAAGAATAGAGAAAGTTGAAGAACCTAAGCAAGATGATTTATCAAAAGAGGTAAGACATGAATTCAAAGTAGATGTTTCATATGCAATGAAGTTAGACATATGAAAAGAGATTGTATAGGTAAGTCTTTTAAACCTATTACTAATTTCTATTTTTATAATTGTCATGGTTATGGAAATAAGGCAGTGGAATATAAGAAACCTAAGTTTGTTGATGATAATAAGAATAGTATAATGTTTAGGAATACTAACCCTGTAGGTAATAGAAGATGTAGATATTAGAGTAGATCTAATGATGGAGAGAAATATGATGGTGAGAGAAAGCAATTTGTTTATTACAAATGTAACAATCTTGGATATACTGCAAGGAATTGTAGAGCACCTGGAAGTCAGAATGGGAATTATCAAAGGAAAAATGAACCTGTATGTTAGTTATACAATAACTTTGGACACACAACAAGATTTTATAGAGTAGATAGAGGGAACTTTAATAGGAACCTTAGCCATAGAAGGGACAACACATGAATGATAGAAGGAATAAAAATGGAGGCAACAACAATAAGAAAGAAGCAGTCAAGGAACATGTTGAGGAATTCAAAGAAGCATTTGTGAAGGCTTATAATCTAGAGAGTTCACTTACAGTATTGGAAGAACAATTATTTGATGCACCTGATGGAAAGTTGAAGTCATAGATTGTTTGCTGCTCAACTTGTCTGAATTAAGCTATTACAGAAGTAACATAGCATTAGTGGTCAGAACTAATGTTAGAGAGTGAGTTAGAGATTGTATAGTTAATAGAAGGTAGAAGACAGAGAGAAAGCTATATTTCAGTGCACAAGTATTGATTTGATTGCAGTAAGTGAGAATTGTAAGATCAAGGTTTTTGGTAAACATAGATAGTATTTTGAGTTTGTGGGAAATACACATTTATTGCACAATGTGATTTATAGTGATTTAAGGTTTGCAAACAAGATTTGATGTACCATTTGTTCATGCAAAGTGTCTTGAGCAAATTGAAGAGCAATTTGATAGCAACTGAAGTGTGAAGCAAGTTTGTGAAGATGAAACTTGCAAAAGCCCTAAAATCATGAATTTGAGGTATTTTATAAACTGTTGAATCCAATTTATTGAAGTACTTACATTTATAATTGAATGGTTGTTCAAATTTTTTATGGTGTTAGCGACAGACCAAGGTATGAGTTCAAGAAATACCTATTTGTTTCTTTATTAGATGATCCCATAGGCGTATCTTGCAAGTTCCAAAAAATGTGTTAGATGTAGAAGATACAAGAAGTTACATACATTGCAAAATTGAGAGCGTAGGTGATGAGGAGATTCACAAGGACTTAGGAGTCATGTGTAATAATGACTTATCCTTGAAGTTTCAATATGTGCACCTTAAAGATTTGAATTTGGCAAAGTATATGTTCTACACAAAATTCGACAATCACGAGTGGATCCAAATTATATTGAGAATAGTACATGATGATATGTTTTGGTTAGGTGATGCATAGATTGTCATTAACAATGACCTAATTCAAAAGGTCACCAGATTTAGAAATGAAGGTTGTAATGTTGTTAATGAGAAAAACCTTAGGAAAATAGTGGAGACAAACTTGAAAACCAAGTTTGACGAAAGAAATATGAGGGTTTATCCTATTCAAGATAAAGGAATCAAAATTTTGACCAAAATTGTAGGGTACAAGTTGAACCATGGATCAAGAGTAAACTCTATACTAGCTAGATTCCTTCATATAGTATATGTAATGGCCATTGAAAGGAGAAAATTAAATGTGTGACATTGTCAAAGTGCAACTATTGGACATTATTGCAAAGATAAAGAAAAAAAGAGCACAATATTTAGATTTGAGTCCCTATTGACTCATTTGATCTTTTATGTTACAAAGAAGTTTCCTAGAGTAATTAATTGGGATAGCAATAAGTGCGTAATGAAGATTGTAACTCAAAGCTACAGATCTAAACATGAGAATGTCAGAGACATTGATATTGATAGGATGATGAAGAATTTTTACTTTGAGATGAAATTGAGGTACATGATACCTCCATTTATGGTAGAGAAGTATAAGGATGATTTGTGCTTCATGGTGGAAACTAACAACACCTATGTGGAAGCAATGATACCTAGAGTAAAGTTCATTGAACCTATGGGCTATGAGATGAGTGCTAAACTTAATGAAGGGTATGCACAAATTATACTCGAGTCTAAGGACACAAAATTTCCTAGATGGGGGACATATGATGAAAGATTAAGGATTGTAGAGTCTGAGCTCTACAACAAGTTGAGTAAGAAGAAAATAGAGAAGGAGATAGTTTCCATACTCAAGGAATTTGGCATTACTAGAAAAAAATTCAATGAAATAAAGGGAATTTTGCTAGAGATGGAAGGCAAATGGGAAGACAAAAGTGTTGGTAACAACACCTATTATAGTAGCAAAACCTTTAGACAGAGTAATGGTGGCACAATCATGTGCACAAGCTCCCATTGCACCATATGTGGTAGTTTCACAAGTGCAACCTATAAGAACAAGCTATGAGTGAGAAAGAAAGTAGTCAAAGGTGGAAGCACCTACTGTGCATAGGAAGTCAGGGAGACTGGTAAAGGTTGAGGAAGAACCTACATGTCAAGCAAGGAGAAGAGTAAAGAAGACCAACAACAGGCCTATAAAAAGGAGGAAAACCATGCAAGTGAGTAGTTCTAAAGCTTAGATGATGATGAGAAGATAAACCTATTGAGCAAGATATACAAGAAGCCAAGAAAACCACAAGAAAGTAGGCATCGAAACCAAAGGTAGAGAATCTGAACATGCAGATTATAAATGATGATAATTTTGTTCAATTGAATTAATTTTATAGCATGTATAATTGTATGGATAGGAGGAAATTAGAGAATGCCATAATAAGAAATATGATTCTAAGGAATAAAAGATTTGATAGCATTTAGAATAAGATTCCTAGAGACCTATAAAATAGGTTGATCAATATGAAGAGATGGGTAGTAGAAGAAGATTTGAATATGAGGGTCACATCCATAAATAAGTTATGTGATGTTAGATCAAAAGAATAATTTGAGAAAATTTTGAAGGGTATTGAGCCCTTGCCGAGGAACAAAAGAAGAGAAATTCTTCTGACAGGAGGCAATTACGAGGAGGTAAGGAAAGAAATATAGGAGGCTATAGTAAAATATATGTCCTCAGTACCTAAGGAGAGTGCACAAGCAAAGGCTAATAGTCCAATATATGTACAGGCAGATACACCTTATAGTGAAGAGGAAGAGGTAGAAGGAAAACAACAAGCACTATCTCCACCTCACATTGTTATGGGTACTGAATCCATGCAAGTGGATAGTACACACATAACTGTGGATACAAAGGAGAATCCATTTGTAGCATATGAGGCAAATATTGTTGGTAAGTGTCCTAGGTTGATGCATTTGAACATCTCCAATGATGGAGTCCTTAAGACCTTAGACAAAATGTTGAGTAAGAAGTGCCTCATCGTAATTATAGCATGAATACTACTTGAGCTCAAAAAATATCATCTCATACTAATCAACTAACATGCTCAATTTTTTAATTCATGGTACTCGTAAGCTCGAGCCTCCCTAAAATTAGGGGATAAGAATCTCTCTCTGAATCTCTCCTCAAAGATCTCCTAGGTGAGATTTTCTATGTTGATTTGGAGCTTCTGTCCCTCAATGTTCCACCAAATAGATGCGTGGTCTCTTTGCTGCATGATCGCACAATGGGATCTCAAGTTGGTTGTATATAGATACATGGAAAAACAACATTCCATGTCAAGTAACCAAGTTTTAGCTCTGAAGCCACCTCCCTTACCATTAAAGTATGGAAATTTAGATTGCTAAAGGGATTTCATGATGGCCATGGAGAAGGAATCCTCACCATCATAGTCTTGACCTTTTTGATGGTGCCCTCTGCCACTAGGTGGTGTGAAAGAACATTCATGCTCATGTTCCTCATCCTCTCTATGATCTAACATATAGGAATCTCCATGGTGAGATCCCTCTACTTGGCCATGGTCATGTTGGTTTTCCTCTATAGGAGGTCCCAACTGAGCTATATTCTCCTGCAGTGATGGCATCAATGATCCAATTGGACCATGATCATTGTTACCTTGTTCTTTTCCACCATCTTGATGTCCCTCCTCATGGCATTCTTCTTCATTTTTATTTTGTTAGTTATTACCCCAAGCACCAGTCCTATGTGTAGGATGCATCACTAAGGAAACAACAAGATAAGGGTTAGAGTCATATGTAACAACCATAAGAGTTACAAGCATAAGCTAAAATAAGATACTAATGTACACAATGAAAATAATATCATAATGGGAGCATAACACAAATATCCCAATATTGCAACATGAGCTCTAATACTAGATGTAATACCCTGCTTGGAGATCCTTGGAACAAGGATAGATAAATGACAACAACTTTAAAAAAAATAAAAAAATGAATGTGCATGATAATCAACATGCAAAGGATCACAAAGATCACAACAGAAGTCTTAACCAACCAACCCTACAAAACATCTAACAATCTCCAAGTGTCACTACTAATCGATGCACTCAAACTGATTACAAGAAAAGAGACAACTACAAAACCTAGAATCTCTAATCTATCAAAGCCTAAAAAGATGAGCAATGCAAAAGGATACTTGAAACACCTAAACACATTTCCCAAAAACTAGTGCAGATACCCCTATTTTTCTTGTGAGGAAAAATAAGCCTCAAGAATTGTGTGAAAGAGTACTTCTTCGCATGAGGAAGTGCATTGCTATGCACAAGGAACTACCTTCTCACATGAAGAAATTCTAGGTTCAACCAAGAAATCTCTTAGCCCTACTACCAAGACTCACGTGAGAGAATGCCTCACTTCACGTGAGAGAGTACAATCTTGTGTGAGCTTTTAACATGCTTTGTGCAAGAGAATGAATTTCATGTGTGAGGAAACCCTTCTTTGATGTAGGGAACAACCACAAAAAAGAGGAAAAAAAAAGGGAAAGTAAAAAGTAAAACAATTCCTCTACACCAGGGAGTACTAGATCCCCAAAATTGAGGCTTGGATACTCAAACACAAGAAATATAGGACACCATACAATAGGAAGGAGAAAACATCTACCCAACTGATCCATTACAGCATATGCAGGAACATGCAGAAAGAAACATTGCAATGTACATAAATGGTTCATAATAAAAACAATATAAGAAGGAAAACATGAACAACCAAACACCCGAATAACTAAAACTTGTACACGGTTCCTCCCAACTATAATGGCATCATGAGACTACATGCATCTAGCCATCCCCAGGGCATAACATCCCAAACTACCAACTAGATAGTCAAAGTTATCTTTTGAGGGTGTTACTACTACAATGTAAGTAACTTCATAAGAACAAGAACATCTAACATGCTAATCCAACAAAGCATAGATACTCCAACTAGAAGTGCACGAAGATCATACTAACAAGGGCTAGATGAGAATGCAAGAAAAACAACACTCAACCAAAACAAGCTTAGGAGTATGGATGTGACACACATCCCAATGCAATAGTGGTTGAATTGACATCTTATGAATAATTATAATCTGCGACAAACCCCATGCCAAGAAAACCTAAGAAAACTAGGCGACATACAAATTGAGGCAAAAAACTCAAAAACTCAACATTGACAAAAATATATGAAAAGAAAACCCAATCTAACCTTGGGTGAATGAGCCACAATAATATAATAAAAATTGGGTTTGAACACCGTATGCAAAAATGACTAGCATAATGGTGCAAAACTCCACACCTCCATCCTAAAAAATAGGGAAATGCTCATACCTACCCAACTGGGTAGAGCTAGCACTTAGAAATGGAGGGGAACACTAGTTCTCAACCTCCTAACAAAAAACTACAAAAAAAGGAAGCAGAAACAAAGCTGAAATAGAAAAACAAGAGAGCCTTACCTGATAACCAAAAGGGCAAATATGAGAATCTAAATAGAAAAATAAAAACTCCGTAGAAATTGTTAAAAGTTACAACATTCCAAGGTCTCCTTGAGCTAGATCCAAGAGCTCAATCTCACAATGATCCCATGTCCATAGCTCCTACAATGAACATAAACACAATTAGACCGAAGAGAATTTGAAAATTTTCTCTCAAATTTCTATTTCCAAAAGTGAGAAGTGAGGAATAAAATTTCTTTTTGGATATATATTCACTTTTTGATTGAATAAAGGATTATGTCATGCCCTAAATCTAGCAAGGTAAAATACAACCAATTTTTTTTTTAATTTTTTAATTTTTTTTAAATTTTAAATTTTATTTATTTTTTTTAAATTTTGAATTGAAACTAAGGTAATATGAATGAAACTTTAATTGTTACAGCATTTTAGACAAATTGAGTTGCAATCAAATGACAATTCATATCCGCTGGAGAATGACATAGGTTACTCAACCTCGATCATAGCGGTCATAGCTAATGAGGTATTATTAATTATTTATGGTTTGAAAGAATCAAATGATTATTATTTAGTTGATTTATAAATCAATTTGGATGGTAGTAAGCATTAGAGTTTACAAACTAACTGGTCACTACATTCAATCCTGGTAAACACTTTGGACCTTGTATCTGAAAAAGGGTACACCTATAGAATATGCATTACATAATGTTATGTGTTTAAAAAACTAGGGTTATTGCAAAATAATTGACCCTATTATGATGTTACTTTGTACATGGTTATGAGATAGTTTGCATTCCTCGGTTCAGCTACATTCACTTTCTTATGTAACAAGTGTTGAGATCATCCATAAATTATTGGGAAAATTCACCTAAGAAATTCATATACAGACATCCTATTGTCACATTCAATATTATTCTAATATGAAAATATTTAAGAAAACCATAGTTAATTTTCAAATGACCATCTTATAGGGTGACTTCTTGAGTTAAATTTACTTAACTAAATCTTATTGCTCCAATGCTAGTCAAGTTATTGGGCTTAATCTTATTATAAATGGTATCTTTATTTATTTATTCTCATAACCTTTTTTTTTATTGTATCCTGTTAACCACTAATAACTTATCTATTTATAAAAAGATCTAGTTCTCCTATTTATTATTAAGAATTCTTCTTTCTATTTAAATTATATTATATATAACATAATTAATTATTGCAATATTTTTAAAAAGAAATTCTTCTCTATACTTGAATTTAATTTAATTTCATTAATTCATTTTCCACTTAAATAATAATTAAGAGTCTAATCTAGTCTTTCAAATTCGATTCTTATTAACCAATAACAACCCTTAATCTAGCCCCTACGAGTAATCATTTTAACAAGTATTGAGACACAACATCAAATCATATTTATGATTATCTACCCCCCCCAGCCACCTTTTCTCCTAGGTTAGCACAATCTCTACTACCTAGAAAGGATGCCAAATGTCAGATTTGGTAGGTTTGTTTTGACTTTTAAAAGTTTTATGTTAAGACATGTGAGCACCCCTCTATACTAGGTGACATTCACATAATTTGAGCACCTTGACACACCCTCCAAGGTGGAGGCAGTTGGAAGGACAAAAAATACTAACTTTATGTCAGTGCTGTTGCACAATCTCATGCATTAAGGGGATTGAAAAAAATTTCTTAGGCCTAGCTTAATGTTTCCCCTTTTTTTGTTTTATTAGTGTTGAGATGTGTATTAGTAGGGTGATAGGGAGGTACCTCCTAGGTCCCAAATTGATATTCTTTATCCCATTTCCAACTAATGCGTGGGACATCCTAGAAGTACTAGCAATGTATTTTTTAAAAGAGTTTAGTGTTATTTCTTTTTATTATATATATATATATATATATATATACATATATATAGATATATATATATATATACACACATATATATATATAGATATATATATATATACATATATATATATATATGTATGTACATATATATATATATGTATATATATATATATGTATGTACATATATGTACATATATATATATATATGTACATATATATATATATGTACATATATATATATATATGTACATATATGTACATACATATATATATATATGTACATACATATATATATATGTACATACATATATATATATGTACATACATATATATATATGTACATACATACATATATATATATATATATGTATGTACATACATATATGTACATACATATATATATATATATATATATATATATATATATATGTATGTACATACATATATATATATATGTGTGTGTGTGTGTACATATATATATATATATATGTACATATATATATATATATATATATATATGTACATATATATATGTATGTATGTACATATATATATATATATATGTATGTACATATATACATACATATATATATATATATATATATATATATATATATATATATATGTACATACATACATACATACATATATATATATATATATGTATGTATGTATGTACATATATATATATATATATATGTATGTATATATGTACATACATATATATATATATGTACATACATACATACATATATATATATATATATATATATATATATATATGTACATATATATATATATATATGTACATATATATATATATATGTACATATATATATATATATATGTACATATATATATATATATATGTACATATATATATATATATATGTACACACACACACATATATATATATATGTATGTACATACATATATATGTATGTACATATATATATATATATATGTACATATATATATATATATATATATATATATATATATATATATATATATATGTACATATATATATATATATATGTACATATATATATATACATATGTACATATATATATATATTTTAAACTTGGCATGATGGTGACTTGATAAGTCACATGATCCTTATGAGGCCCAATCTGCATCCTAGGATAGGTACTTATTACGTCTAAGTAGTTATCTTAGGATATATATTTATATATGTTACTTTATTCCTATTAGAGTTCTAGATTCTAGAGTATATTCTGGATATTATTATATTACTCTGTAATGTGGGGAAAGGAATTATTTCCTCTCCTCATACATTTTCCAGGAAAGGAATTATTTTCTTTCCCCATACATTTTCTAGAGAAGTAAAATGGACATCTACAGCAAGCTTTTCTCTAACAAATTTTTCTTGACTTTGCCTTAGTATTTTAGTGATAATGCTGGATGGCACTAGGTTGTTATGTGGACTTGGATTTCAAGGAAATAGTAATTATGCATACACAAAGAATTATTCAACATAACAATTTTCTTCAACCTTATCAAGTACCTATAAATTGTAAAACAATACTATGGCATGAATTCACCAACTATACACATTTTCTTCCACAATGCATTTATGGTATATAAATTCTAATTATATTAAAATGAGCAGAAAGATTTCATACATGGTTTCCTCCTAAGACCTCAACTTCTACTACTCATATTTTCTTGCAAGTGAAAGTACATACTACTTCTCAATAATTTCCTTGTACATGTCATTTATGGAATTCATATTTACAAATACATCAAGGAGAAGCATCTCAACATATTTACTTCATGTTTCATGAGATTTAACATATAAGATTTTCATCACAAGTAAAGTATAAGTATACAACCTTCTAAATCTTCTTTCCACAATTTTTAAATGATACCAATGCATGTCCCAACCCATACTAATGCTTTTATAACACATAAAACTTCAATGATCATTCCTTTACAAGGTGACATAGATAAACAATAATCTCAAATCCTTCCCTCTACATATTCACATGGTAACAAGGCACAATCTATTTTCCTCACAATGAGACAACACAAGAGACCTTCAAAACCATGGACATTGAAAAACTTGAACATTGAGAAAACATGAACATTGGGCCTTCTTTACACTTTTGGGATCTTCTCCACTTGACAAGGGTGAAACCTAATACTTCATATCATGAATCTTCACAAACTTGCACAAGATACAAAAAATAAGAACCATGGAGGCTCACCTCCCAACCTAGGCTTCCATGAAGCCACCCACCGAGTAGGGGAAACAAGAACCAAATAGGTTACACACATACTTCACAAAAATTTTGCATGAAAACACAACACAAACACTATCAACACCCTCCCATAGCTTGCACAATGATTCACCATTGGAATCATAAAATGTTGGGTGAAGGTGGGCTCTTCAAAGAGGAGATATTATAAATAACATATCGCCAATGCATTTTTCCTCTCAAGGCCACCATAACATAACAACATATTGCCATTGCATTTGCCTCACAAGGTCTTCAACACATATCATCTCCTCCTCATTCACCAAAACCTCCTTCTACCTCACAAAACAACAAGATTCATGGCCATAATGGAGCCCATACTCCATGATATTAACAAACCCTCTTCATGAGATAATTTCTCAACTACAATGTCAAGCCCAACTTATGCCCTTCACCCAAGGCTTCTCTTCCCTCCCAAGGGTGAGTGAAGCCTTCACACCCAAAATCAAAATCATCACTTACAATCATCAAGTATCAACAATAAAAAAAATGAAGAGAAAGCAAGCAAAACCAAAGAAAAATCTCCAAAAGCAAAAGACTCACTCACTACTCCACAACATAATGACAAAGCTCACAACACAAGGTTCACAATGCAATGCATACTCCATAGATGAAACTTCACACTTGTAGATTTTCTTATCTATAATAAAGAAAAGAATAAGAGAATATGTTTGAGTCACCAACCTTGGTCCAAGCTAGGGTAAGGATAGTTGTAGTAGAGCTCCCTTAATCTCCCTCCAAAACTTAGTTGTCTCTAAGATTAGAGAGCAGGTGAACAACCCAATAACTTGTCATTCACCCCCTAAAAGACTCTCCACTAACCCTTTTTAGTGAGAACATCAAGCCTCCCCATCTTACATTGTTGCTCCTCCAAAATAAGAAGGTTGACCAAGTGGGGTTGTGAGGGTTCTATCATGGAAAAACTCAAATTTCGAATTGGTTCAAGTTGGTTTTGTTTAAGGGGTTCCCAAAGCTAGGAAAACATTAAAATAATCAAATTTAGGCCCCTAACCTACTATACTACCATTTGGGTGGCTTTTTAACAATAAAATAACTCTTTAGGACCCCATTTATGCCCCCTAAACTCCCTATTAAGTTTGAATTCGAATTTCAACATTATGGTGACCCATCCTAACACTCTCTCCCAAATGGTTGTACTTAAGAATTAATTTGAAAAGAAGGAAGAGGACCAAGATTGAGTAACCTTGAGACCAACACTATAGGTGACATGTCATCAACACATAGACTATACAAGTTTCAAGTGACACACATAAAAATACATTACATTTTCCTTGTCATGCCCTTAATGCACCTAGGTTGTGATTAAATATATTCACAAGCAAGCAATCAACCATACAATTATGAAGAAAATTACTTTCACAATGAGGCTTTTGAATCTTGCAAAGATTCACCTTGGTTAAATTGTGTTCACAAGGTTTGGAACTTGTTTCCCCCAAGAATTTCCATGGTTCCACTTCCTGCACAATAAACTTGAGCATTAGTAGTCCAAGAAGTCATATAACATGTATAAAATGTATGCGCATAGTGATAACCATAGTTCAGGTAAATTTTCCTATTTATTACCATTTAAATCATCCAAGATGTTAGAATAACAAATCTGCATAACATAAGCTATCGGATTAACATCTATCTGCATATCAAAATCAAATTATCACTTATTAGTGTACCATAAATCATCATAACCACTTATTTGCATATCATAATCATTCATCTCATAAAGCATCATAATCAAATTGACATCTATCCATAATCAAGTTAACATTCAACATCACATCAAAATTCTAATAATATCAATTCATAAAATTGCATCCATATATTTTCAAACATTTCCTATACAATAACATGTTCTAAGTGCATATGATAATGTAAACCACTACTAAGTATCAAAGTGCGTAAATAAAATAATCCACAGTCCATCAAGTCTTAAATAATTGTCAAAATATCTAGATCTCGAATATCCAAAATGTAAATAAGATATCCATGCTATGATGGGTCAGGGTGAGGCCTCACAGATTAGGGTAATTAACCAAGTCACCTAGTTAAACCCTAAATTATTCCAAATGAAAATAGGCTATTCCAAGTAATTGGAATTCAATTACAACAAAGCTATTGGAAATTAAATTAAATTCCCTTAAACTAAAATCATAGAACTCCTTAATAAACTTCCACAACAAATTGGAACCTCTAAATGCATAGACACACTCACGAGTCTAATCACATAATGCAAATGAGTCTAGATTTATTAAATCACCAAAGGATTTAATTTAAATAATAAAATAGGATATGTTGACCATACACGGATGGCATTGGTTAGATATGAATAACTAAATCACTAACTCCATGCACCACTGCCAGGGACATAAATCTTGCTTAGTAAAGAATACAATTAATTGCAATTGCATATAATAATATAGCCAAAGTGATAATGCATTAAATCATATTAAATAACCATTTATTTAATTCCACTAAAACAATCTATTTACATCACTCACTTTTACATAAAATATCACAAGGAAAGAATGAAGTAAATAACCATAGCATCAAATCCAAGTATCCAGAATCTAATAAGTCCATCATATAAACATAAACATATTATATGTCTAAATACAAATAACCAAATATCATCATAAAGCATCATGTCACATCAATACACATCATCTTTCGGATATGATCAAACTAAACAACATAACATCTAACATCTATGGTACTGGAAATCAAAAAATAGTATCTAATGATTAGGTCATCTCAAATGTCATTCAACATGAGTGTCAAAGTATCTCTTGAAATCAAAATATAACAAGCTACAAAATGCAAACAGGGGAGGCACTATAGTTGTTACCACCTCTACCCTTATTTTATCCTTGGAAATTCTTGTTATTACTCTTTTGTGATTCTTCTTGCCCCTTTCCTTTCACATTATTCATCTACTATTGACCTGCTTGCTGCTTGTTATCCTAAATTTTTCTCTTGAAGATCGATTATTGAATACTTTTACTCGAGCTAAATCTTTCAATCGTTGTTCCTATTTTAGTGCCTTCCTTAGTGCATAGTCCATAAACTCTAGCTCATACATTTCCACTTCATTATAGATCACTAGATGAAATCCCACAATAAACTTGTGAGTCCTAAACAAGTATTTTTGATACTAAGGAACACATTTAACCAGATGGAAAATCTATTCATGATATTATGTGATTGACATGATGTCCTAGATCAACTTATAGAAATCTGATGCCTTCTTGTCATAAAATAGCTGAGGCAACCATCAATTTCAAAAATGTTATAAGAATTCGTCCCATGATATCTCACCATGCTATAACTTCTTCTCAACCATAAAATTTTCCCACCATGTTGCCACTTCACAAACTAGCTGAAAAGTAGCCCATATTGCTCTAGATTTTTTGGTGAATTTAAAGACATGGAAATACCTTTTAATGGTAGTTATCCAAGCTTTTGCCTCTTCTTTACCATTAAGGTAGGAGGTGTAACCTTCTAGAAGTTCTTACACAGATCTTCTACAATTTGGACCCTATCATGAACTAACTTAGTCATCCTACTGTCAACTTCTTCCTTTTGTTGCACCTCATTTCTTCGATCTTCCTCCTATTTCCTATGAGCTTCAAGAAGTTGGTCCTCCTCACTTTTCTTCTATTCTTCTTTCTATTGATGCATAGATTCCCTATGTTCATCCTCCTCAGCCTGTCGTTCTCTCATGACATTTTCTATGTCATCCATGCATTGTCCCTACTGAGTGAGGAGTCCCACCATTTGATGCAACATTTGGTTTTTAGGCTCATCCTGTGGACCATTTTTGCCTCCAACCCTATTGCCTCTATGAGAATACATGGTTACAGATTAATCTTATACCAAAAGTAGACCACACAAAATTAGCATCAATAAGACCTTAGGTCCTAGTGTTAAACATTTCTCTTATATCACATGTAAAGACGAATTTCTCAAATAAAAGCCACATAAGCAAAATTTAGCCATAAGCATAGAAATAAAGTTTGAAAAGTCAAATGCCAACAATACATATGAAAATTTCATTTGATTTTGTCAAAGCTAAAAATAATTATAACATTTAGTCCAGTTATAGAGACGAATAATGTCATCATCAAATTTTATAAGATGTACATAATAAATGCCTTTCAAAGATAATATAAAGTCAACCACATGTCGACACTATAAATATTCAAAATGTTGATATATATATTGTTGGTAGTTCTTTGAGTCACCATTTTTCAAAGGTCTTTGCTTCAATTTTTGCCCAATAGTTTATTGAAGTCTTTACCTTGATACTTCACATATTCACCATCTCCCAAAGTGATTATTTGAAGTCCCTTTTTCCCTCGATTGATATCCCTTCCCTCAAACCACTTTGAACCTTGGTTCAAACTAGTTCAAAGCAGTTAAACCAAAGGTTTTGTACTAAAAGTTTTTCTGGCAGGTGATATGCATCAACTTGGTAGAGTTTTCTTTTGAATCACTTTGAACCACTTCAAACCTCAGTTCAAAGTAGTTCAGAGTTGTTCAATGGAAGAGGTGTTTTGGCAACATTAAATCATGGTGTACAATGTGCTATCATCCCGCAAGGAAATTGATGGTCATTTCAAAGAATAATGAATAAAATAACATTTCTATTCCCAATGTGGAAAGTCATCATTATGGGGAAGTGGGAAATCTCCAGCCGTAAAAGGGATTGGATGTCACTTTAAAACTAATCATTACCAATAAATCCTAAAAAGAAATCATTAAATGGAAAGTTTATGAAACAAGGCTTTGGAACATGCAAATGATAACAAGGAGTGATGTGTCATTAATGCCTTATAATGAGCTTGTACTTCTACAAGTAAGTACTTTCTCTTTAAAAACTTGCTAGGCTTTCTTTTTCTTTTTGTCATGTGAAGAACTAAAAGTGTGGAGAAGAAGCTATTAAGGGAGACATAGAAAATCATTGATTTTTTAGTAGAATACAGGTGAGAACTTAGCAATTCTTGTTTTGTTTTGCAAATCTCTATATTTTTAGCATTATCTGTTCAAAGCCTTGTTGTTTGATTAAGAATGAGGTCTGTATTGCATTTCTTCGATAATGTCTGAAGTTTAGAATGTAGAAAGCTAGTCATTTTTGATACAAATTTGGAGAGGGTTAAGTTGGAGAATTTATAGGAAAATTTTCTTGAATATGCTAATGAGGTGAATGGGTGTATGGAAGTCCTAACCAACGGGTTAATTAAGGCTGCCACTTTTCCCCTAGCCTTTGTGAGTCCTAAAATTCTTCAAGTTTGTATTGATCACTATGATGTTAGAAGCAAGAGTATTGTAAGTAAAAATGGAAACACAATAATCTCAATTTCAAGAGACACTATTGCCTCTATACTATGTTTTCTAGAGAATACCTCTGCTGCATTTTCCCCTGTTCAAGCCCAAGCCAAATATCAAGAAACCCCAAAGCAATTTCACAATACCCTGGCTAGGAAATGGATTGAGACCATGTCTGGTGGAGGTTCTAGGCTACCTAAGGTCACCATAAAAGATCAACTTAAACCTCATATCCATGACCTTGTGGTGTTATTACACAGAGTCAAAGGTTCAGCTGATGTGTTTCTTTTTGAGGAATGGATATATATAGGTACATAGAAATCATCTTGAAAGGTGAACAATGGATGGATTGGGTAGAGATTATTGCCAATTCACTAAGGGCTCAACTTAAATGTGCTAAGAAATCCTGGAATTCTTTTTATATGACTTCCTATTTAACTTATTGCATTGCCTGTACTTGTGATCTTACCCCTCTTCCTCATGGAGTATGGAGTGAAGAAATAAATTTTTTTTAGTATTGCCCTATGCTACAGAAAGATAGAGTCTTGGAATATTTTGGGAAATTTCATGATGTATTAATGGAGAATGTTCATATGTCTCTAAAGGAAGTACTGATGCCTCGGTTGTCCCCTAAAGCCCAAAGATTAATTCAGCAATATGGAAGTCACTTGATATAGTTCCCTAGGTTCACTTACTTGAGGATAGGTGGATTTGAAGAAGAACCTACAAAGTTGCCACGATATGCTTTGGACTATTTTGTTCTGGCTAAGATATGTAGGCAAATCTTCTTTGTTATAAAGGATAATTTACCACAAGAGGATTGGGAAACAACTTTTCCTATCAAGCTGGGTTCATTGGTTTGTAGTAGCATGACCAACACTTCTATCATTGGGAGTAATTTGCTTGGGTTCAATTTCAACTCTTACCATAGTAGAAGGGGTTTTGAAAGTAAAGGGTATGCAATCTAGATTCTCAGTCTTGAGGTTCACCCACTAGCAACTCCATAGTTGGAAGACCTATGGAAAGATTGTAAGGATGAAGGAGAAGTTTTGAGAAAAGATCATTCAAGGCTGACTTTGCAACAAATTAATTCTTTTAGGTTGAAGTTCAAAATAGAGGGAGTGGTTGAAGATGGCTTGGATATAATTGAACCTACCTGGGAAGAACCTAGTGAATTGAAGTCTCTGACAGTCGACTGGAATAAAGATGAAGAAGATGATATCAATCTAAGGGCTAGATTTATACTTACCTTCATAGATGACTAGTTAAAGAAAAAGAGCAAAGGAATTATCAATGAACCCTCTTTAGGGGTGGTTTCTTTTTCTAAACCATCTCCATTTGACATCCCACTTTCTTTTGTTGCAGGTAGTATATTGGCTTAGGATAAACAAAAGAAGATGCCCCTTCATTTGCAAACTATAGATCCAAGGACTAGATCTTAGTCTAAGTCTCAAGCCCTGAAGCAACATAAATTTTAGAAAGAAAGAATGTTGACTTAAGGACATGATTCAGACAACGACCTCAATCTCTCAGATGGTGCAGATGGTGATGTTTAGTTCATCGAGGCTCCTAAGGTAGATTAGCCTAGATTCCTAACTCTTACTAGAGATGCCTAGGAAATGTCCATGAGCCTTGCTATTCCTTCCTAGCTATCTAACACAATCAGCAAAAAAATGAATTTGCAACTAGTGTCCACACCGATGAAAGATATCATCACTAAATATGCAACTAGGAGTTCGAAGGTAAAGAAGTTGAAGATAGATGCTCACCTTACCAAAGATCCAGTAATAGGAAAAATCACTATTGAAATAGTTACCTACAAGTAGAAGAAGGATTCCAGGGATATTGATGATGAAGATTTCAAAGTTACCTTTGTTGAATTGGGGACCATTAATAGGAGCACTAGTAATCATTTCCTCAAATTCTTTGCTGATCATATGTTGACACAATCTAAGAAGGATAACAAAGAGAAAAAGGAGCTAAAAGGCATGGTAATGATAATGGCTGCATATATTGATTCCTTAATGAACCTTGGTGCATTGCCAATTGTTCAAGTTCTATAGCCCTTTGATCCTAATTCGGTAAGAAGTTAATAATTGATGAAGCAAATGCAAAAAGGGAAGCTGTAAGCTGATGCTGTAAAGGACTGGGTGGACATCATAAAAGAAGGTAATACATTTATTTCAAAATTTACTAATGTATATGCTAAGGGAGAATCATTTTTGGGAGAGATCCAAACTTTAGTTCCAGCTTGGGAAATAGAGCTAGGTTGATGTCAAGCAGTTATTTTTCAAGTGGCTGAAGTCGAGAGGTTTGGGGTCCTCAAGTTCCTGAATGAGAACCCAATGAAAAATGTGGATCCCTGCATGTTGTTCATTATGAAGAACAACATGGAATGGAAGGAGTCAGTTTAAAATTAAAGAAGTGTAGGGCATAGAAAATAAGATTACTGAAATGCACGAAGAACTCCTTAAGGATATGAAGGTAGTTAATCCTACATGGATCCTATAGTTCGATGATAGGAACATGGATGCTGAGACACTAACAAAGAGCTTCATTGAAGCCATGGAACAAATCAAGGATGGTGAATCACCAAGCAACAATGCTTTCACTACATTGGCAAGTATTGAATCGATGTTGTGCCTCAACAAGAACCTAATGTTGCATCAAAGTTTAAAGATAAAGGAATTCAAATGGTAGAAAAATGCATGTAGAGCTTGATTGCTAAGCCTAAAGAATCCACACTCCCACATTATGTAGGAGTTAATGAATACTTTTCAAAGCTGGAAATTGGTACGTCAGACCATCAGCGAGGAGGAGAAAACTAGCGATGATACTTGAACTGAACCATTACTTTTAGTTACTTTTTGGTGCTCATTTTAAAACTACTTTCTTGTTTTGTAACTATTTCGTATTTCAACCGAAATGACTGGGTTTTGATGGAGGCCTTTCAAATTTTTATGGAAAAACTATAAATGCTAGGGTATTGAATTGGTTTAAGGTTATCAATAGATAGTTAGAAAGTAAATAGTAGAAAAACTCTGATAATATAGGTCCTTTTTATGCAGCAATCAAAGGATAGTATGTGGATATTTTTCTTTCAAATGACTGTGTGCATGGAAAGGTTTAATATACATATATTAATCATCTCAAATTCTACTTTTGAAACTTAGTTTCAAAGTGTTCAAATCTCTATTACTTTTTGAACTATGGTTTAATGATTCGAGATATTGGTTGCTATTCTAACTGTAAGTTCATTTTAGTTATGGTGCTCGAATGATTGGTATCAGTTTGTGATGTTATTCATTCTTTTGAAAGTAGATTTTCTATATAAGTATATTCAAATGGATGTTTCTTTGAGATTTTTGAATTGATTTTTACCTCACTGCCTAAGAGTAGTTGAGAGATCCTTACGTGCTTTTGGGTAAAAGTACAAAAGATAATTCAAATTCATTGGAAATCTAATAAGGGAGCTGTACCTTTAGAATTCAAAGAGAAAGTCAAATAACATGAGATTTTCTCAACTGTTATGAGCATTTTGTGTTTTTCACACCTTGGGTATAGAGTGAATTTGTTAAATTAGTTGAAAGGACAATCTGTTCACCAACACACACACACACACACACACACACACACACACACACACACACACACACACACATATATATATATATAATCACATCAAACTTGTGTTGAAAAGAACTATGTCAACTTGCACGTTGAACATAAAAAAATCATGATTACATCACATGATATAAATGTGCAATAAAAAAAACACATAAGATAACATGCCATCAGACCTGTGAGCCCATCCACATGTAGTCCAATCCACAAGTCATTAGAGCATGGTCCATCTTCTATTGTGGGATAGAAGAGTGGCTCAAATGATTTCATTGCTCAACCACAGAGTGGTTAACTCTCCCCAAGATTTTTTGGTTAAGAAGAACTACTTGACCTTGGCATGAGAAGGCTAGCAACTCAACACAATTGGATCATAAGGATTTGGTGTAGCCAAGTTCCTAATTCTACTTTACACATATGCCTAGTAGAAACATACACACGAATGTGGAAGAGGAAAAAAAAAAGAATTTAACCATGCATCTCAAAGTTATGCAATTTATTTTCATGAGCTTGGCTAAGCATCAAAATTAGTATAATGTAAATGACTAGTAGGTAGAAAATGAGGAAAAACATCACAAGTTCTCCTATCAGGTCTACCATCCCCTTTATGACCACATTCAACACCAATTCCTATTTACTCATTTCATGTTCATGGTAAGTAAAAGAGTTCACCTATATATATATATTCATTCTAGTGAAAAGCATTTCACTAAAATAAGAGTCCAAACTCATCCTTTAGACTAAAGAGTGATATTTAACCCCTAATGATTTATCAATTAACAAAATTATCTTATGAACCTAACCTTCAACTTGGCTACAACTACTAATTATTGTAAACTTGGCTTAAAATAAACTCAGTAAAATAAAAATAAAAAATTCAGCTCCTTAAACAAATTCTTACACATCATCCAACTAAAAATGCTTTAGTTGCATAGTTCTTGTCACTATTTGTAAACTGTATAGTCTTATTAAAAAAAATCATAAAACAGAACTAAAAATTTCTAAACTCCAATTTGTGATGTTGGAAGACACGTGTAATTCAGATTTTGATCAATATACAATAGTCTGCTCCTATCACAGTAAAAGTAATTCTGATTATTAATTTGCAAGTGGTGCTTTAGGTTTAATCTACATCTTGTTTTGAAGTTGTTTGTAGTAAAAGTTCAAGCTAAACTCCTACATTAAGAAAAAATGTAAATGACATAAACTAAATTAAAAAAAAAACAACTCTCCATAATCTATAATGCCTCAATATTTGAAAAACTATTCTTTCCAATATTAAAGTTTGGAATAAATTTCCATTCTGCTACAACCTAACCAATGCCTAGGAAAAGAATAAAATCATCCAACAACAAAGTTTGTCTCATTTAAAAAAAAAACATGAAATAATAGAAAAGATAGGAAAATTTGAATAGTTGCACAAATCAAAATGCTGGTCTATTTTTTTTACTTGCTGGAGATATGATAGAAAAATTAAGACATAACACAAGAAAAATAATATAAATGCAATCATTTAAATCTAATGTTTTTGTAGTTGTATTATTTCACTTTTACCTCAAATTGAAACCCCCAAATCATAACTATTATGCTGATTCACTTGGAAAATACTATTTGGAGAGGGAGAGTTGAGTTAATATTCTAATCCAATCTACTCCTAATTCCAAATAGACCCTTTGTATTAGCAATGAACATCATTTTTGATGTTTTAGGATTAACTGAACATAAGTTATAAAATTCTTCTTCTTATCGAGTTACATCATTATCCTATTAAGATGCCAAAATACAATGCCGCTGCCATAAATAAATAAAATAAGGGCACAGTCTTCAACTCAAAAAACTACTAAGTTAAGAAACCTAAAGAAAATTCCATTTGTAAAGAACCTAGTTTTGAAATTGATTCCCACCATCATATCTTCTCAGAGGAAAAACAAATAATTAGATAGGAAAACAAAAATAAGTCGATGGATAGCTCTAGATAGTCAAAACACTTTCAATAGTTTTCCCAATTTTGTTTTCATATATAAAAAAATCAAATAGCGCTCAAGAATGACACAAAATTAAAAACTTCCACAAAGAATTTTTTTTTAAAAGATCTCATGGATTGTTCATTCTAATTTCCTTTGAACAAGAAAAATGCAGCACAAAATTTTCATCTTTTTCTTTCAATATGGAAACACTCTAAATTTCTTTCATGTGTAGTAAAAATATAAACAAGATAATTCATTTTTTAAAGTGAATGTGTGTGTGTGTCTACACCAGTCAGTTTGAGAAAACCTTTTAAAGGAGCTAAACTCCTCTACCTCAACCACTCTTCCACCTTCAATACTTGCACACTCACAAACTTGACATCAACCATTGAGTCAATATTGTTATAATAAAATAACATCTTTAATAAGCTATCAAAATTCATGATCTCATTTACATTTAAACAATATGAATTTAAACACTCATCATTCTTATAAATGCAAATTTGAACTTAATATAAAATCAATCATTTACATCATCTATCATAATATATAAAAAAGTAAATAAAACCAAAATGTCAACCATGATGTCATTAACTCATAAGATTGAAAATAAAATGATTAACAAGGTCTAATCAAAATATATAATATATTTGATTTGAGTTGAGTCATAACATAGTCAGACATAGTCTAAGTCAGATATTATTGAACACAAAATAAGTCCTGAAATATAGAAAGTCAAAATTTGAGTCATGATAGGTCTTTGGAGAATCCTTCTTCCATAAAAATAATTAACTATTTTTCTTCTTTTTTCTCCTATATTAAGCATCATGGTTTGGGGAGTATAATGTCTTATGGCAAAAACCATGAATATGTGTTGACTGGTAAAACTTATTGTTTCCACTCTCGATTAAACTACCACTTTTCATTGTTGTATTGTGACAATATGAATGATAATTGATATATAAATAATATATCTTCATCCCAAATTTTATGTTTAGACCTCCTCTTTATTTGTTGCACTATGTTGTCTGTATCATCTGTTTTCCCAGATTAACAAATATTAAATATATTCATTTCTCCCATGTAATTAATTCATCTTATAATTATTCATGGTAGTTCACATTGATTTTCTCCCTCTTTCATCTCTTTTTGATCAGTTCTTAATAGATTTTGCCCCTAAATTCCATTTTTTCTTCCTTATGTTTGGTTGCTGACTAGACTCGATCCTTCTCCTATTATCACTTACTAGATTTTTATTAATTGTATCCACATGATAGTACCATTGACTATTATTAAGTTAATTAAGTATAAATTATAATAGAATTATTTATTTCTAATAATAGTATATGAAACCTTTAATAATATAGTTTTCTATTATAATAATTATAAATTAAATAATTATATATTATAATGTCTTATTGTTTATCTAATCTAATTAATATAATATAACTATATTTTTTCATTATTTAATTATTTTATTTTTATATTTAATTCTTTTTATCAGTAGATTACTCCCTAAAAAGGGGACATTACAAATCAAAATAGCATCTAAATACACAATAACAAAATTTCTCTGTAGTAGCTCATTCATAAGCCACATGAAGACATTTAGTGCATTGGTTATTCGAAAGGGCATGCTAACCTCTCACAAAGACCTTCCTTGGTCTTGAATGTAGCCTTGAATTCATTGCCCCCTTTTATTTGAATCTAGTAATACCCACTCTTGAGGTCTATCTTTGTGAAGTATTGAGCTCCACTCAAGTAATCCATAAGATCCTCCATCCTTGGCAGAGGAAACCAATATTTTATGGTTATCTTGTTTATGGCCCTAGAGTTTGTACATGTTCTCCACTCTCCATCATTCTTTGTTTCTAGTACTATAGGCATTATATATGGACTTAAGCTCTTTAGAATAAAACCCTTCCTTAGGAATTCTTCAACTTGTTTGTTCAACTCCTTAGTCTTAGTAGGAGTCATCATATGAGTAGCCTTGTTAGGTTGAATGCCTCTAGGGAATGATTCTATTTGATGACTAATTTGTGTTGTTGGTGGGAACCTCTCAAGGATATTACTAGACAAAATATCTTGAAAATCATATAATAGACCTAAAACCTCTACTAGAAGTTCCCTTCTACCTTCTTTATCCACCTTAGGAATTAAAGCATAATAAAGGTGTTGATTTTTCATGCTATCCAAAAAAATTATCCCATCAACAATAAATACCCTAGTACTACTACACACATTTGCTTCTCCCTTCATTAGGGGCTTCATCTTTTGTCAAACTCCATACTTTGTTAGAGAATAGATGTTTGCATGACCATCATGTATAGCATGCCTATCATGCTGGCATGGCCTTCCTAGTAACATATAAAAAGCATTCATAGGTATGATACCACATAATACTTCATGGTAGCTTCCAATCTTGAACTACACAAAGCATTGTTCATTGACCATGACCTTTTAGTTACCCTACAACTAGACAGTCAAATATGGATATGGGTGTTTCTCTCTCATGAACTTTAAGTCTGTGACCATCTCCTCTAACACCAGATTGTCAATGTTCCCATTGTCGATAATTACATCACAACACTTATCCTCACACCTACACCTAGTGTGAAATAAACTCTTCCTTTGATCTAACTCCTCTTCATTTATTAGGGTTCTCCTAAAAACAAAATTTTCTCCCCTCTTTGCATCATCTGAATGCTTAGACTTGGCTTCATCATCTACATGTGCCATTCTCACTTGACCTTTAGCTCTCCTATATGTCCTTCCTTGGCATTTATGACATTCATAAGCTCAATGCCCTTCTTTACCATGATGGAAACATGTTCCTTTGAAACTACCTCTCCTTAGTCCTTGTCTAGGCCTTTCTCTTCTTCTTCCTTTTTGGTCTTCATAATTTTGTGTTAGAGTGGAGTTGTTACACAAAAGACTGATCTATCAATGCCTGATACAATCTTTCAACTTATAGTACACATGAGGCGGTTAAGCCTTTGTCACTAATCTTGAGGGGAGCACTAAACAAATTTCCAACAATCTTCCCCTTAGTGTTACCTAAGGGTTTGAGGATTCAAACCTGAGACCAAACTCTGATACCACTTGTTAGAGTAGAGTTGTCTTTACACAAAAAGACTGATTTATCAATGCCTAATATAATAACTCAACTTATAGTACATAGGAGGCAATTAAGCCCTTGTCATAGATCCTGAGGAGAGTGCTAAATTTTTTTCCAACATTTTATTCACAAGAGTGGTTATTATCCACATCTTCATTTTTCCTTTGGCCCTCATTTTAGTTTCCAAAAGACCTACACTTACACCTTCCTCCTTGAACTCACCCTCTTTTCTTTCTATCAAACATATTATTTAGATTCTCCTCAAATATCAAGGAAAAGTGACATGCCTCTTCAATGCTGGCCATTCTAACCAGACTTAGCTCCTCTTGAATGCCTGGTCTTAACCCATTAAGGCAACACATCACCTTCTCCTTATTATCTTTTGCATCACTTATCCTAATTGAGTACTCAATAGAAATCATCTACATATTCCTAGACAAATTTTCCCACTTGCTTCAACCCTTGCATCTTCTTGAACAAATTAAGCTCATAGAGATGAGAATGGATTATTTCTTTAGTTTTTCCACCATCTGAACCCATGTTGTTTTCTTCTTCCTTCTTTATTTCCTTTCCAATTGGACCTTGTGCCACAAAATTTTGGCATGAACCTTCAATTTAGCCTTTGTGAGCTTGAAATTCTTAGGATCTTCTACATCTTCATATTCAAAATACTCCTCAATATTGTTAATCCAATTGATTAACTCTTCTAGATTAAGGTTTCCAAAAAATGTTGAAACTTCAGTTTTGAGAATTTTTCCATTTCTAGAAATTTCCCTTAGAATGCTACTAATGTCTGGATCCCCATCTGCTTCTTGAACCTCTTTTGTATATTCTTCCACACTTTTGTCTCCAACCCCAATATCAATCCCTCTTCCTAGTTGTTCTTGAAAGACTTCTACTTGCCTTTGGCGAGATCTAAAACCCTCATTTGTAACATGTCCAACTCTTTCACCATGGTTTTGTTGTGAAAGAT
This sequence comes from Cupressus sempervirens, assembly GCA_028749045.1. NCBI lineage: Eukaryota > Viridiplantae > Streptophyta > Pinopsida > Cupressales > Cupressaceae > Cupressus > Cupressus sempervirens. The sequence continues at coordinate 532,972,048 of CM053783.1, read as the reverse complement.
TTTTCACACTTATCTCACAACCCACAAAACCACACTCTTAGTGTAAACTATCTTAGAGTCTACAATTTGTCTACACAGTCAAAAAATATTTCTTTGATACCACTTGATGTGGGCACAACTTGAGACATAAATGACCACAATAGAAAAGGAAAATTTATATTATTTGAAATAAGAAGTTATTACATGCATTATAGTCTAAGAAAACCAAACTACATGACTTGTGGGCTGTAATATTATTAGGTTTTGGAGAAAAACTCTTCTCACAATACTTTCTCCCAAACTCCCCTAATACCTACCTTTTCAGCTCAAGGATGAGCCTTAAATAGCTTATTTTAGGGTTAGGGATAAGAATAGAGTTTATATTTTGAAACTTAGCAACCGACACCAAAACAAAAGTTTTGATATTCAAATTAGAAGTTGGTGAAAAATAAAAGGTTCTAAAAAGGTTGTCTAACTTTCGAGAAACATAAATTTTGGTTGGGGACTCCAATTGAAAAACTATTTACATCATTAGAAAATTATTTTAGTGTTGTATATCCCTATGAATAGCCTATAATCATTCACCATTTTTTAGGGTCGTACAAGGAATTTTAGTGCCTCAAATATGAATCTCTAAGATATCTTCAAGCAACTTTAAATTGCAATAACTCTCAAAAGGTAAAACATTTTGACCTATTTTTTAGAGCACATGAAATTTTTATTACAAGATTCCCTCAAATTCACACCCTCTACTTCTTCATATTAATGACCCTCCAATAAAATAACTCATTTTCCTACATTTTGGATTTGTCCAAAAATGTCACTTTTGTGTAAACACAAACCTAAAAAAGTAACTATGGAAACTTGAGAAATGGAATCTATAATTTTCCCAATTGGATAACTATAAATGTAAAAATATCCAACAAAAACTATCACTAGACATATTTTTTGGTGATATAGGATTTCCCTAACATTGCTAGATGCTCCTGCATCAAAAATAAGGAGGGATAATGAATAATAAAGAACAATTAAGGTGTTTAGATTCAAGATTTGATATAGAATATTTTGTGGTGGATAAATATTTTGAACCTAAATTTTTTATTATATAATATTTTTATATTCATCATATATAAAATATATATTATGGCCATCTTGGGGAGTTTATCCCCCCACTCCTAGAGAAGTAGTTTGGGAGAAGCTTGTAGAAGGACAAAAGTCAAATTTGATGGTGCATCATAGAGAAATATGAGGCCTTAAGGTGTAGGTTGGGTAGCAAGAAATGTCAAGGGGATGTCATGGTAGTAAAATCCAAATAGTTGGCAAATGGAACCAATAGTGAAACAAAAGTTCAAGCTACTCTACTAGTGGTAGAATTGGCAACCAAATTCAATGTCAATAATTTACACTTAGAAGACAAATCTAAAATCATCATCAATGCAATGATCAATGGAAAAATGGTGTATAAATGTCATTAAAAGTTGATTTTTTTCAACATATCAAAATATCCCATGTATATAGGGAAGGCCATGGTGGTGGATACCTTGTCTAAGTTGGCGGTGAAAAGTCCAATTTAGTGGCATTGATGTACACAATGTGACATGTTAAAGATGATGAGTATGAAAGAATACACATGCAAGAAAAGATGACACAAATCAAAAAGGTTGAATGTCACATAAATTATTTAGGAGGCAAAGAAAAGCAAGATTTTTTAGGTGTATTCAATGAATGCCATATAGTTTTGTTTAATATTTTGTAGAACCAATACTTGAAGTAATGATGACATAAATTAGATCAACCTTTCAAAAGGAATCAATGGTGTTGGTGTAATTAAGCATTCAATAGTTACACATAAGTTTACTTAGGATAATGCATTTAATTATTATTTTTCATGTAGAGTTTAGACACATACAAGTTTGTATTTAATTTTAGCACATGGTTTTGAAGAAATTTATTTCAAGTGGAGTTAGTTTCCATCTCATACCTTTTTGTTTGTAAGATCTACCTTTTTTCCCCATCGCATTATAATACTCTCATTGGTGCACATGTTGTGCATTCTTTGTTGTACAATAAACGATGATCCACCTTTGATAAACATGTGATAACACATTGTCTAGTTGGTAGGTTATCTCTTGCATCACTCCTTGCTATATATATATATATATATATATATATATGTATATGTATATATGTATATATATATATGTATATATGTACATACATATATACATACATATATATACATACATACATATATATATATACACATCTATATATACATACATATATATGTATGTATCTATATACATACATACATATATATACATACATACATACATATATATACATACATACATACATATATATATATATATATATATATATATATATATATATATATATATATATATATATATATATATATATATATATATATATATATATATATATATATATATATATAGATACATACATATATATGTATGTATATATAGATGTATATATATATATATATGTATGTATATACATATGTATATATGTATGTATGTACATATGTATATATGTATGTATATACATATGTATATATGTATATATATACATATATACATATGTATATACATATATATATAGATATACATATATATACATACATATATATATATATGTATATATATGTATATATATATATATATATGTATGTACATATATATGTATATACATATATATATGTAGATATGTAGATATATATATATATATATATATATATATATATATATATATATATATGTATATAACAAGGAGTGATACATCATTATTTTCAATGTAATGGGCATTTTGTTCATGTATTCTTGATTATTATTGAATCAATCAGTTGGTCATATCATTTCTCCTATCTCTTGTATTCTATCAATTAAGCTTCTAGATATTTCCATTTTCACTCTTTGCCTTATGCAAATTTTTACAAGGTATTAGAGCCATGATAGTTTTATTACATAACTATTGGAGAGCTATTTGTTTCAACTTTGGAGGCCACCATTCAAAGCTAGAGGAACACCAATTATTGATAGCTTCTAAAAAAATGACCTTGCCATTATGTTTGGGTGGTTGTTCTAGTGAATTTTGACTATAAATTTGTCTATGCTGACAAAAAACAAATTTGAGGATTTTTTTTGGTATATATATTTTTTTGTCAATTTTTGGATTTGAGATTTTTTTCTCAAATTTTAATCATCATTTTGTGGAAAAATGAGCTAAAGAATTATGTTCTCCATATCATTAGAAGTAAAAGTGATGGACCATAGACGAGTAGAGAAATCACATCCTAACCCACATAATATCAGAAACACAAGATTCTACTAACCATCATGGACATCTGACAAGGATTCAAAAATTTGTGCAGACTTTCATCAACTTCACACTTTGTAGAATTTCTATTTAAATTTCCCAAGCTTCCAATCATAATCAATGTGGGATTAATCAATGTATGTTGGAAACATTTTTCTACATCTATGTACCGACAATATAATGACACATGCACACTAATTCTTGTCATGTTTGGTATTGGACTTGTGGGCATTTTCTTATTTAAATATGATTATTTTATTTAAATATTCAATGTGAGACATTTCTTTCATCATGTGAAATCACATGCATAATGAGTCACAAGCACCTATATGCACATTCACACCTACATTGTACAATCATCACACTTGTTCTATATGCTAGTTGTGCACTTAAGCATATAAAAAGTGGAAAGTCTCTTTGTGCAACAAATGTGGGATATTTTTTTTTAGTACCCCCTCATCATTAACTATTTTAGTTTTGGACACAATTTTCAAACATCCACTACTCCCTCAATTTAACTCCTTTTTAGTACATTTTAAAGATTTGGGGTAGCTTCTTGTGCTCTTTTAAGATCTAAAATTATTATTTTTCATTTTGGTACACAATTTTTTTAGTTTTTTTTTTTCATAGCTATAACTGAGTAATATCAGCTTTAGAAATTTTAGAGGCTTCATTTAAGCTTATACATATACAATTTTAGGTACAATTTTTTTAAAAAAGTGTATGATGTTTTGTCTACTTTCTAGAATTGGTATCAGTTTGGAGTAACTATGAGTAGACACAGTACTTTCAATATTTGGTCTAGTTTGACTTGTTTTGGCACTTGTAATGGATTAGATCCTTGAGTGAAATTGTGTCTTATTTTGTTGAGTTTGCTATTGCTTCATAGTTTTTATTGTAATCATCAAAACCAAAAACTCACTTTGGTTCATTTTGACAAAAGGCAATTGGAAAGACTAAATATAAAGTGCCAAACTTATCTCTTTTCTTTGTTGGGGGAGTGACACAATTATTTTTTTATGTTATAGTAAAAATTAATGATTATGTCTTTCATTGTGTAGTTATGTTTTATGTTTTTTATTGCAGATAATTATGCATCATGGGAAATGGGCATATTCAAAAATTATGGATGGATTAAAATCTTGTCCAATATTTATGGACTTATTCCTAAGCCAAAGTCAAAGGATGCAAAATTTTCCTCAAAAAAAAGGAATTTGTATATCATAGGATTGACTGCTTACACCATGGGGTATTTATTTTTTGAAGTCAAATCCAAGCTTCAAGATAGTAGATATGTAATACACTGCTTGAAGATCCTTGGAACAAGGATAAAAAAGGCTAATATATACATATTTAAAAGGTAAGATGCAACAACAATAAAAACTTACATGAGAATGTAACAAAAGACTAACAAAAACCAACTGCCAAAGATCCCCAAGCATCACTACTTACCTACACATTCATTAACCAACTACATGAGTTAAGCATATAATGTTCATTTCCAACTTACAACTAGCATTTGATTATAATATTTATTTTATTTCAAACATCCAAGATTCCTAGGTGTTTAATCTATACAAGTCAATACACCATTCTAAGATGATGCAACAATGGTCAAGAACAACACACAAACCATAAAATATCTTGTAACAAAATGGTCAATATATAGGGAGAAATAACTTCCAAAAGGATACCCAAATTACCTTCCATAATATACCAAAGAAGTTAGGAAGTACCCACTATTTGGCTGAATAGGTCTTCCAAAAGATCTCAGGTGATACTTTCCAATATTGCCAGATGATAGATCATATCAAGGACTTATAATAGATTGCACAAGGGTGGTATGATACTTATCTAGTATCATATGATAAACTATATAGTACCACTATGATACTTGTCTAGCATCATACAATAATTCCTAACACTGTAGTACAATACTTGGCTAGTATCATACAATGTTGTCCACTCTCACCCAGGTTTAGAACATAAGGCTAATCAACTTACTTAGAAAAAAATAAGGTTAGAACCTCCACACTAGGGAGTAATAAAACCACCAAATTTGAGGAGTAATAACTCTAATGTATATAAGAAGATCAAACAACCTTAACATACTAGAAAGTATAAACAATAACATCTATCCATTTGAACAATAACATCATAAGTAAAATATGCATATAAGAAACATTGTAGTGAAAAGGAATGAGGAACCATAAGATACTATCTCAAAACGTGATATCAAAATAACATAAATCACAAGGAAACATATTCTAGAAAGTACAGAGAATTTCAATGAAGCATCAAGCTCCAAACCTAACTAGAAGAAGGCCAAGTATGTGTGCCGATCCCTAATAATGGTATAGGTAGCTACACCTCCCAACCATGTGGAACTTGTTGGAATTCTTTAGAATAATTGAGAGAGGAGGGGTGAATCAATTATCCAAGGTTCAAATGTACAAATAAAACTTCTTAGCACTTAACATATTCATATCCATATACCCATATCATGCATACATCCATGAGATCATCAAATACCTTAAACATTTGCATATTGCTTTCCTACGTCAAAATAACTTTGCAGTAATGTAAATTGTTAGCCATATTTTCCCTACCACCACAATTTAAGTTTTGCCTATCAAGCATGGCCAATGGTCATATTTTCAAATATTCAAATGTTCTAATGTTATTAGAGATATATTTTAAACCTTGAGTTATATTTTATATCCTAAGTCCTCGAACCACTTTACACTATAATATCTTGGCAGGCTCATATCTTCTCAGCCATCCAATGTAAGGAAATCAATGATCATCACTTTGTCATTATTAAAATTTGTACAAAAAAAGTGTTAGGATTAAACCTCAGATAGAAATAACAATTACATGCAAATATAAAAAATATCAAAAAATAATAGATCACACAGAAAAGAAAACAAGACACCAAGATTTAACGTGGTTCACCCAAACCCTCGGCTACATCCACCAAACAACAAGTTTAATATTATTACAATTTAGTGATTATAGCCTAATTAGAATCTATAATCTCTTATAGCTCAATATTGCCATGAGAACCAATTTTCACATCACCTTATGGAATAATCCCTAACACTAAGCCCTTTTATACAAGTATTTTTCCCACTTTAGGGTTAAAATTAGTTACAACATGTTGACCATACATTGGCAAATATAAATAATAGCTAATTGGTGAATAGTAGCCCAAAATTTTGTGCCATTGGTGAATGGCAAATAGTAGCTCAAAAGTTTGTGCCATTGGCGAATAGTAGCCCAATTTTTTTTTTTTGGGGCAATGCCTTGAGCCCAAAAGAATTTATGAAGTATGTACAATACTTTCTTGATTAGTCACCAAAAATGAATAATCTCCCACTTGGGGACTGATCAAACTCCACACTAGAAAATAATCTCCCACTTGGAGACTGGTCTTGTAGCAACACCGCTACCACATGGGGCTCCCACTGAATCAAACCACCCTGGGCTTTGCTATTCTTTTATTCCTATTTAGTCTAGAAGAGTAACCAAAGTTGAAGAGGAAGTCAACTTTTCCCTTATCACTACCTATGTAAACATATATGATGGATTATCATCTGTATGTATCTTATAAAGCTTTAATTGTCCATCATCCAAAATTGACCAAATAAAATGGTACTGCAATTGAATGTGTTTTGTCTTTGAATGTAGAGCTAAATTCTTCGCAAGATGAATGGAACTCTGGCTATTTGTAAATAAATAATTATCCTATTGAGGGTGTCCTAATTCTTCCAAGAAGAATTGAAGCCATATCATTTCCTTGGCTGCCTCTAAAGTAGCAATGTACTCTGCCTTTGTAGTGGAAAAATCATTAACCTTCTATAACCTAGAAACCCAGCTCACGACTGCCCCACCAATAGTAAATACATAACCTATAGTACTCTACCTAGTATCAATATCCCCTACCAAATTTGAGTCAACATATCCCTAGAAATTAGTAGTAGATCCCCCAAAATGTAAACACTTACTAGATGTTCCTATCAAATATTTGAGAGTCCATTTTGTTGCATTCCAATGCTCAATTCCTAGATGACTCATATACCTACTAACGATTCCCATTGCATGTGCAATATTTGGCCTTGTACATACCATAGTATACATCAAGCTTCCTATAGCTAAAGCCTAGGGTACTTTGGAAATCTTATTCTCCTCTTCTTGTTTCTTGGGACACATCTCCTTAGTCAACTTCAAATGACTAGGTAAAGGTGTGTTGACAGCTTTAACATTCTGCATAGAGAAATGTTGCAACACCTTTTCAACATAATCAACTTAAGATAGTGTCAATTTCCTATTCTTCCTATCTCTACAAATCTTCATACTAAGGATTTGTTTTATTGCTCCCAAATCCTTCATAGCAAATGCATGTACTAACTGATATTTCAACCCCTTAATGTGAGCCATGCTAGACCCAACTACAAGCATGTCATCAACAAATAAACATAAAATAATGTAGCTGTCATCATCCAACCTCTTAAAATAAACACAATGATCTAAATGACACCTACTATATCCATGCTCATGCATAAAACTATCAAATTGTAGAGATCATTGGTGAGGTGCTTGCTTCAAGCCATATAAACTTTTCTTCAATCTGCACTCTAAGTTCTCCTTACCTTTGACCTCAAATCCTTGTGACTAAGCCATATATATCTTTTCATCCAAATCAGCATGAATAAAGGCTATTTTATCATCAAGCTACTCCAAATGAAAATCTTTAGTAGTCACAATACTTAAAACAATACAAATAGAAGTCATTTTAGCAATAGGCGAGAGAATATCTCATCAAAATCAATGCCTTTTTTTATGAAAATCTTTTTACAACTAACCTTGCTTTAAATATTTTCTTATCTCCATCCTCTTCTCTCAACCTATAAACCCACTTATTCTTAAAAGCCATTTTACCTACATGCAATTTGCATAAATCCCAAGTCTTATTTTTTAGCAAAGAGTCCATTTCATCTTTCATTGCAGAATCCCACTAAATCTTAGTATCCACCTACACAGCTTCATCATAACATTCAAGTTCACCGGCATTGATTAGTAAAATAGAATAGAAAGAGGGAGAAAATCTATTTGGAGGTCAAATTAGCCTTGTTGACCCTCTAACATTCACTATTGTGTGTGGTATTTGTTGTTTTAGTTGCTGCACATCATGAGGAATTGCTAGAAAATCATCTTTTGGAGTATCATCTAGCACTACATAATCATCTTCTTTCTTCTCATGTTTCTGCAATAGATTTTTTTACAACACTTCTCATTGAATATGACATCCCCGCTTCTTACAATTTTATGATTTTCAAAATTCCAAAGCCTATAACTAAATTCATTAATTCCATATCCAACAAATACACATTTCTTTGACTTAGCTTCGAGCTTGGTTCTATTTTTAGAATCTATATGAGAAAATGCTTCACAACTGAAGGTTTTGAGAAAAGAATTACTCACCTTCTTACTAGTCCATGCTTGCTCTAGAATACCAAAGCCCAAGGGAGTAGAGGGACCTCTAGTAATCAAATATACAATAGTATTGATAATCTCCACCCACATGTGTAAGGGTAACCCAACATGCAACCTCATGCTCCTTGCATACTCCATCATAGTCCTGTTCATGCGTTCAACCACTCCATTTTCCTATGGAGTCCTTGGAATAGTTTTTTATCTATGAATACCATTAGTAGAGAAATAATCTTCAAATTCATGACTTCAATATTCACTACCATTATCAGATTTGAGACATTTTAATTTTTTACCAATCTCATTTTCAACCAAGCATTTCCATTTCTTAAAAGTTTAAAATGCATTAGATTTTTGTATAAGGAATTAAACCCATACTTTTCTAGTTGCATAATCAATAAAGGTAACATAAAAATGAGAGCCACCAAGGGAAGATACTTGAGCTGGTCCCCATACATGTATGCACAAGCTCTAATTTCTCCCTTTTATTTTCCTTCCCAGTCTTCACAAAACTCACTCTCTTTTGTTTTTCATATACACAACTTTCACAAAAATCCATATTAACACATTTTAGACCTGGGAAGACTTTCTTTGAATGAAGTAATTTCATACCTTTCTCACTCATGTGCCCAAGTTTGTAGTGCCACAACACTGTATTAGAATCTACAACAACTATTTGTTTTCCTTGCTCAACTATAACAACTATTTCTAAACATTCATTTTTCTCTGAAACAATTAAAGTAAAAGGAACAATATGACCTATACAAAGATATAAGGTGCCTACTTTCACATCTTTTGCTACTACAAGGGAACCTTTTGAAACCTTGCAATTTTTATCATTAAAAGTAACTACAGAATCCTCACCACCGAGTTTCCCTACTAAAATTAAATTCTTACTTAGCCTTGGAACATGTCTTACCTCATGTATAGCCAATGATTCCCATTTTTCAACTTAATCTTAACCTTTCAAACAATCTGACAGGGTTCATTATCCCCCAAATAAATAAGCCCAAACTCTCCTTGGACATAATCAATGAAATAACCTCTATGAGGTGTAGTATGAAATGAATCACAAAAATTTAAAACCCATGAATCATCAGCACTTTCTAAATATAGAAGTAAAGCATCCTCTTCAAATTTGTTACTTATCATATTTTCCTCCTTGTATCCATCTAGTTTATCTCCTTCATTTTTCTTTTAATTCCTACAATCTTTCTTTTTATGCCCTAGTTTCCCACAGTACTAGTAGTCGTTCAGTCCTCTCAATTGAGACCTCCTCCCCTTTGAATTTTCTCTTAAAATCCTACAATTTTTGGAATTGCTTCCTCTCTCAGTCATTCTACCTCTACTTTGTGCATTCAAAGCACTTCTTGATGTAGATCCACTCAAAGATTTCCTACAAGTTTCCTCACTCAAAATAACACCAATCACATCATCATATTTTTGGGTACTAGATCTAGGAACATAGTTACTCACGACCATTACCAAACCATTCCAGCTTTCAGGCAAAGAACAAAAAATCAAGAGAGCTCTAATTTTTTCATCAAAATTGATATCCACAGAAGATATCTAACTAGTTATAGTATTAAACTCATTTAAATGATCCATAATGGATCCACCTTCTATCATTTTCATATTAAATAAACACTTCATTAGAAATACCTTGTTTGAAGCAGAGGGCTTTTCATACAGTTTTGCTAGAGTTTACATCAACTCTTCTGTTGTCTTCACTTTTGTAATATTAAATGCCACCGATGGTGCTAGGCATAATAAAATGCTTCCAAGTACCTTTCTATCTAAAAGATCCCATTCATCATTTGAAATAGATCCTTGATTCTTGGTTTTGCCTTCCAATGGTTTCCATAAATCCTTCTTGTAAAGATAGTCTTCTATTTGCATATTACATAACTAAAATTTCTAAACATTAAACTTGTCAACCCTCAGCTTACCCTCATCTTCCATTGCTCCCACTCAACCATGAGACTCTCACTCAATCATGAGAATTTCCTACAAAGAATAATTGAAAAAAACCCTCGCTCTGATACCAGTTGTTAGGATTAATCCTTACATAGAAATAACAATTACATGAAAATATAAATAATATGCAAAAATAATAGATAACACATAAAAAAACACAAGACACCAAGATTTAACATGGTTTACGCAAACCCTGGGCTATGTCCACTAAACATCAAGTCCAATATTATTATGATTCAATGATTACGACTTGGTTACAATTCGTAATCCCTTACAAGTCAATACCACCACAAGAACCAATTTTCAAATCACCTCATAGAACAATCCCTAACCCTAAGACCTTTTATACAAGTATTTTTTCCACTTTAGGGATAAAATTAGTTACAACATTTCAGCCATACATTGGCAAATATAAACAATAGCCAATTGGCAAATAATAGTCCAAAATTTTGTGCCATTGGTGAATAATAGCCCAAGATTTTGTGCCATTGGCAAATAGTAGCCCAATTTTTTTTTCTTTCTGAAGCATGCAAAATACTTTCTTGATTAGTCACCACAAACTAACAAAAAGGTCACAGAAACATAGTGATAGTGTGCCATGTATTCTAGGTATACCTTTCTTCTTTGCAGCTAGTTGAGTTGTCAAATGAGGTAACAGTTGGCAAAATTTTATTCATGCTTTACTAAAGTGGGTTAGTTTTGTGATGTACTCTTCCCAACCATTGATTTAAAGATGATCAATGATTGTTGCCATTTCCCTATAGGGAAATGTACAATGATTTTCCATAGTGAGATATCGATGATGTGACACATGGATGTGTGGGACCTATTTTAGCTATGGGTCACAAACAAGAGGGTGTTAGAATGAGTTGGCATAAGGAAAGGTTTTGATTGGTGAAGGTACTGATAGAGATTGTTGCATCTTCAGACCCGTTAGATTAAAAAAAGATGTGTGACTATCAATATGTCACTAACCAATGATATGAGGCCATTATCCATAGCAACATAACGATAGGCTAACACTTGTCTCAGTGGGCCTAGGTGGAAAGTAAGAAATGGTAGTTAAGTTCATTCTCGTAGGGTCCAAAACATTTTACGTTACATCAATTTCAAGCTATGATGCAGTGATGATGGTTAGTTTGAGTTCATGGTTTCACAACATAAGACAATTAGTTAAGATAAAAGGTGGCAAAGGTGTGACTAGGGTAAGGTCAACAGGTCAACATAAACTTAGAAGAGTGGTTGGGTGGTAGAATGATAAAATATGATTGGTCCATGGTGAAGCCTGAGGATTGACTCTAGTTGACTAATGACATGGCTAACTTGGCATACTGATAGCAAGAAAGAAACAACTCTTAAATGGAAAGTTTGATCTTCTTGATCTTCCACAACCACTCTTTGACATTTGTCATGCCTAACAGATGTAAATGGACACTCCATCGCTACTTGGTTATCCATTTACCCAATCATAATGATAATGGCCACTGTTTATATCTTCTAAAAGTTTTGTTTGATGAATAATATGATTTTCCTATATTTGGATGCATACCATGATGAGATCTTTCCCAGATTTGCAATGATTGTTCTTTGCAACCTTAAATATAGCTATTGTGCTTTGCATTAGGGTGAAAGCTATTTGAGTTATGCTTAAACTATAAAAGAAAATTTTGTAACCCTTCTTAGGGTCCGTCATTTTTTCTCTAATTCTATAGTAGCAATATCCTATACTCTATTAGTGTAAATTCTTTTTGCCTATGAGTGAATTTAATTCTCTTCTTTACCCCATTCTCCCATCAATATTAGTGTAATATCTTCTTGCCTCTATTGGTGTTTTGTTTTCATTCTTCAATATGCATAACAATATCTACTCTTGGCTTTGAATGTTATAGAGTGAAGTTTCCTTCCTTGTGGCATTTCACTTGGTCTTTGATTTATATGTAACTATTGGATTAAAAAAAGGTTGAATTAGTGTATTTTGAGGTTATATTGATAAATAGTGCATTATTAGGCAGAGATATGATTGAACAAACTATTTTGGTGTATCACCCCCTCTAGAATAGATTAGGTAGTTTGTTTTCATGCATTCTTTCTCCCTTTTTCTTCTCAAGGAGTAGTTTGGTGCACCCTAATAGTAAGAAAGCCAACTTCTCCAGAGACTCAGTCTCATAGTGCAAGTCCCATAACTTAGAGATTGTTTCCATGTTTCACAAGGTTGCCTTTATGTAAAAACTTTAGGCAAGGGTGCAAGCTTTTGTGACAACATAAACATAAAACACCACAAACTCATTCACACATTTTGAAACTAGAATGTTACATGGAAACCCAATTTGGAAAAAACCACCAGTATGATGCTACCAAATTTTACTCTTATGAAGTGATGCCCTATGAAAGGCCAACTGATGAAGGGTGCTCCCCTGAATACCATAAACTCATAATAGGAACAAGGAAACATTAAAAAATGTGAGAACAAAATATGGACTTCTTATTATCACCAAAAATGTGAGATTACAAAATTCACAACTACAATATGCTAACCCAAATGGGTGCCTTCATTACACTAATCTACAATACAAAGCTACAAACTACTACCCAGAGCTATCCTAGACAATGTTCGGGCATTTCTTAAATAGGTAATTTTATGCCACTTGGGAAGGTTCTAGATAATGAAACTTAATACCTAGGGCTGATAGACTCTAACAATATATATAGAGTCGACCAAATACATCTTTGACAATTATTTTAGATATTTTGTATAGCACAACTTTGGAAGGCCATAACTCTAGAACCATTGTTCTGATTGACTATTATAACCACTTTTTAGAAATGCCAGCTCCTGGTCTACAAATACAAAAATGTGTTAGCACCCTTCCATTGAGTTTTTAGACCTCATTTGGGCACTTTGAGGCCTCCAATGGTGAGCTTGAAGATTTTTTTTGCAAATTTTTCCATTGAAAATCTGCAATAAATTTTTTATTATAGGATTCTAACTCTAAAATGAACCTTCATATATAAAATAAGAACATTCTGATCTCATATAGCAAACTTTCTAAAAATAGCAAGTTCCCATAAATAATAACCACCCTATCTACTAGTCCTTATTAAAATAGAAAAGACTAAAAAATCAAATATTTTTGCATGATGCAAGATTGCTCTTTCACACGAGATGCTCCTACATTAGACACCCGAGGTAATTTGAGAAGTGACTCCATCATGTCTCAAGTGTTTACAGGAAAACTAAGACAATTAATCTCCTCCCTTGCTAGCCATGATGAATCCTCTACTAGCCTCCCTTTCCATTTGACCAAGTATTCCTCATAAGTTCTATTCCTTGTACTTTTTCCAACATGACTGTCTAGTATCTCCTCAATCTCCTTTATAGCCGAACTAGCTGTTGGAATACTCCACTGTGCTTCTGCCACTTCTTTCCCATCACCTCCTTCATAATAGACTGTCAAATCTAAAACATTAAATACTAGTAAAATATTCAATTCAACAGGTAACTCCATTTCATAAGCATTTCCATAATCATGCATTTTCATGATCTTGCACAATCCAAACTTCTTCATCTTCAGCTTATTATTGTACACTCGAAAGTGTCCCACTCTAAACCCTTCTATCCAAATGATTCCATGAGTTTGGAATGCTTGGATGCCGGCTTAGAGCTCCCTATCCACGGAGTGCAAGAGATTATATTTCAAGAATAAGAAGGCTCTCAGATGAGCCTTAGAGATACTCTTCTTGCTAGTAAACCATGCAATGGGAGGTTCCAAAGACAAGATGCAAGAATGCAAATGTCTCAAGGAGTTCCTCAAGAATGCAATGCAAATGAAAATAAAGCTAGAATGAATATGAAAAGTGTAGCTATTTTAGGCATGGATGAGAGTGTTACAATACCATTATTAAGCTATGTGAGATTAAGCTACATGTAAAAATGAAAGCTAAGCTAAGATGCTATGGTATGAGAGAATGTAGACAAGAAATAGAAGTTCTCCACAAAGCTCCAAAGAAACCTGTTAGAAAACCTGCAGCATAACAATGTTCAAAAGATGGATTGATTGAAGGGGAAAGCTCTCTCCCTTTTAAAGATGTATGGACGGTAGAGATCAAGATGAAGATGGTGGATGATCAACGGTGGAATTCGAAAATAGGAGTGATCCATGTGCACACACAAATCAACCAATAGAATTTAAGTTGACTTGTCATATAAGACAAAAGTCACAAAGCCTTTTTTTTTAATTGCAAAATAGAAAAAGGACTTTATGTGTGCACTTTAAGTGGGTTAGAAGAATGGGGTATTTTATTTAATTAAAAGGGGACATGTTCTTTTAATCAAATAATGAACTTAGGATAGCATAGTCAAACTATAGGTTATAATCAAATAAATTGATTATTAGCAATTTGGCTTAGGTAAGTGATTAAATTAATTTAGCCAAAATGTTGAAAAGGGGGCTAATAGTCTAGATGACCATTTTTAGGTGATTACATTTGCCCCTCTTTGACTAATGCGTGATCAATCTGGGAACACATTATGTCAAAGAAAATTGAAGCCAAGTAGGCGATGATAGATATAGATGTCTAATTTCGAAGAGTGAAATGCAGAAATAGATAGCAAGTCCTGAATGCAAAGCCTGATAGAAGTACTACTGAACACTAGGAAGAGATGATGTCAGAATTCAAGAAGAATACTAACACTTAGAAAAGCGGATAGAGTGAGAGCAAGTGAGAAGATCAAACAAATGCTCCTAAGCAGTGATAGAGTATTTCTGCCCCCTCGGGATCGAAATTGAAATGAGGTAAGGGGATGCAAAAACTGGCTAGAAATGAGAAAATTAGAATATAGCAATGTCCAAGATGACAGATAGATGATTAGAACCCAAGAATGACTATAAGAAACTGATAAAATGCCCCAGTTTGACTAGAGTTGACCTTGAAGGATATAGCATAAAATTAGGTCAAATCTAGTAGAAAGATGATTTAGATGTGAAACAGTGAATTTAAGTAGATATGAAGTATGGAAATGATGAAGACATGAATAAATGAAGATGCCCCAGTGATGATTTGGAGATTAGACCTCAAAAGGTTAGCTAACTGCTTAGAAGAAAGTAGAGTTTTAAAAGACAATTTTGACCATCAAGGTGAACTCGAATTTGGATTTCGATCCCGAAAATGAATCTAGGACGTTGAAATTATTTAAGAGGTCAAAAATTTTATATAATGTGATGATAAGATAGAAAAGAGATGAAGCGAAAGATTAAGAAGGTGAAAAGACATGAACAAGAAGAAAGTAAAGAAATATATGAAAGGAGTTAGCTGATATGTCCACAAAAAGATGAAGAGAGAGCTCTCCCCATATGCAAGAATGCAAGACTAAGCTATAAAATGAACCTAAAATGCAAGCTAATATGCAAAGTGGTTTACCAGCAAGAAGTGCATAACATTTAGACTCTTAATTTCATCATTGAGCATTTATTAGGGACATCATGAGATCATACAACCATCACTAGTATAACTATGAGGATATGAATATGATCAATATGAGATAGGTATGTGGAAATCCAATCTAAGCATCAGAGACATGTAAGTCAAGATAACTACACAATTAGATTCCCTAAGTTTAATTTAGCAAGATTACACCTGTATCAAGGCATAAGCGCTGGGATAAACCCTGAGTGCGGTCTTGCAAAACAATCAAGGATGATACATTTATAAGTCAAAGTGTTGAATAGGAAAAGCATGAATGCTTACAACACTATAGACAAACAAAAGTATACCCACAAGCAGAAATCAAGAAAATATGTCCCATGCCCCCAGTCTTCTAGTCAATGACATCCTTGAAAGACTATTAGGGAGGGAATGCATGGTAAAGAAATCATCATAGACAGCACACAAAGTAGATAAAGATTAGCATAGCTCAGTTTTTTAAGTGTTAAAGTGTGTGTGTGCAAGTCACTTGGCCATTTCTTCTAGACTTGATTCTGATAGTGAGAAATATCGCGACATCGGAGACCGTAGGAAAACTATCTGTAAAGTGTTGAAAAACACTTGATGTCAAGGTGGGGGAAGTGTTGAGAAACACTATGTTGTGAGTTGTCAAAGAAACCCTAATGCACAAGAATACCTCAATAGGCTAAGAAGTTGTGCCCCCAAGATGAGGACAGGAAACAATTCCAAGTTAGGAAATGTGTAGCCAAATAGGTGATTGAGATTGATAGACATAGGTGCAAGGGTTTCAAGTAGCACCTGTTTCCAGGTTTTCACCACTTGACAAATTTTTTCAGGACTTTTTTCAATTTTTTTGTATTTTTGTATTTTTGATTTTTTGGTGATACATCAAAGTGCCTATTGCTAGGTTTTCACTAAGAAGATCTTTTTTTTTAGGACATTTTCTGATTTTTAGGGTTTTTTCAGCATCATATATGATTTTTTGGATTTTTTAGAAGGTTTTAGAGATTACTAGTTCTCAAGCAAGATCACATCATTTTCTCCCAATGTCTAGCAAGGTATAGGACACGATGGAGAAACAAGCCGATAGATAAGCAAAGATGCATAAGAAAGCATTGTGAAGCAAGTGAAAGTGATCCTCAAAGACTGACTCCTCAAGAGTACCCAAGCTAGGGAAAGAGGTGAAATAGTCATATGAAGCATGTTTTGGATAAGCAATGGAAGAAATGAGCAAGATAGCATGTAGGATAAGCGGTGAAGCCAACAAGTGCGATAGCATATAAGATAAGCGATGAAAGTCAATGAGAAAGATAGCATGAAAGCATGTAATCCAAGAGAGTAGACATGTCAAGAGGCCTATGAGAACCATGTTTTATTTATTATGATCAAGATCAAGGGGTCAACTAGATAGTATAGCAATGGGATAGAGCAATAAGAATAAAGCTCAAGATAGAGGCTATGAGTGAATGGGAGAGCACAATAGAAAATCTAGTGGATAAGATAGCCAATATGCAAAGATAGCTCAACATTGTCAAGATCAAAGAGAGAAGAGGGGATAGATGGATGATGGATGAATTACACATGATGCCTGTTTGCCAGGTTTTCATCATGGTACTTATCCAAGGTGCCACAAGAAGTAGTTTTCACCATAAGATGGATTTATTTCTCTTTACTTTTGCTACCAAGGTGCCACAAGAAGTAGTTTTCACCAAGGCACGTTTTCATTTTTTTCATTTTTTTCTATTTTTTTCTTTTTCTTTTTTTGAATTTTTAGAAAGAGCTCAAGCTTTTTGAATGTAGATAATGCTCTTATAGAAAAGATAAGTCATGATAAGCTAAGACCATAGACTGGTATGCTCAAAGATGTTGATAGGGTGATGAAAGAGAAATGGTAGTAGGAAGAATATATTGAGGATAAGAGTTCATGTATAGAAAGGAGGTGTAGGCTTTAGAGGATTTCATGTGGGTAGCTAAAATATTGGACAAGATCAACATTGACACACACTTTGAAGGGTATTGGAATGATGGAGGAATCATGGATGAAGTAGCTTGAGGTTTAGATCTATGAGGTGGTAGAAGAGATTTGGAAAAAAGTGGAGTGGAAGGCTTTGGAATATTTTTAGAAAGATTTTTGGAAGAAGATGGAATGGAAGCCTTTGGAAGCTTGAATGTCAACTTTGAAATATTTTCAAAATTCAAGTCTTTTAAAAGAGACTTGGGAATCCATATAGCTTTAGATTTTTCTTTTTCTTTGGATGCTTGAGATTGCATTTCTTCAATGATGGATTTAGGAACCCACATTTTTTTTGATTTAGCTCTCTTAATAGTGGACCTTTGCGGTCTCTTTTGTGCATTCTCTTTCTTAGCATTCATATGTCGATTAGATGGGACATAGTGATCTTTCTTTTTCAATGGATTCTTATGGTTAATCTCACTTCCAAAGGACTTGGGATTTGTGGATGAATAAGGATGATATGACTGGTTTAGATGTATAGATGGGTGGAAAGTCATCAAGGATGAGTGTCTTTGTTGATCTTGAGGTATGATGGGAGAGCTAGGAGTGGAAAGTGTAGGAGATGAAGGAACATAAGGTCCCAATATAGATGGAAGGTTTGAAGGCTTTAGCTTTGATGGATAAGGACCAAGGATAGACTTAGGAGATGCAAATGGATAGTGAAAAGGGATATCAACATCTTTAGAGTGAGCAACGTGGTCAAAGCCATGAATAGACTCATGAGTACCTTTGATAGGAACACCATTTTTAATAGGAGGACTTGAAGCTTGAGCACAATTTTTAAGTGGATATGGAGAAGTAGAACATGAGGGGACACTTTGATCTTGACAAGTAGCTTTGGATAGCATATGAAGAGAACTTTTCTCATAATTTTCAGTAAGCTCAAGGGAGATAATGGAAGTGGTATCTTCATCATACTTGGGGGGTGGACAAGATATAGGATAAGGAGGAGAAAAATCTCGAAAGAGATGAAAGGGTGCTTGATATTGATCTTTCTTGATATTTATAAGTTTTTCTTTTTGAGAGTCCTCTTGATATGGAGCCACTTCTAAGGACAAGGGAGAATGAAGAGTGAATGGAGTAGTGCTTGGATTAGGCATAGTAGTGCATGAAGGTTGAGGATGTTTAGGATTAGTAGCATGGAAAAGGTTTGCAGCCAAGTGAAGGTTAGTTTGAGTTTCTTTTAGAGGTAGCCCTTGAGGATACACATAGTCAATGTGGAAAGCATTAGGTTCTTTATTTGATGGAGGTATGTTGGAAAGAT
This sequence comes from Cupressus sempervirens, assembly GCA_028749045.1. NCBI lineage: Eukaryota > Viridiplantae > Streptophyta > Pinopsida > Cupressales > Cupressaceae > Cupressus > Cupressus sempervirens. The sequence continues at coordinate 532,952,537 of CM053783.1, read as the reverse complement.
TTGAAGTTTTGGGGGATGCATGAGTGTTGGAAGAAGTGGAAGATGTAATAGAGCCACTACTAGACATAGGTTCATTAACATAATCTTGCCCAAGAGAAGTATCCTCAACACATGAGTCACTAGAGGTTCCAATAATTCCATTATCAATAAGATCTTGGATTTTATGTTTTAGCTCAATGCAATATAAAGTACTATGCTCATTATGTTGATGATAAGCACAATAGATATCCAAGAATGGGTTTCCATATGAGCTAGACTTAGGTAACATGATGATCTTATTGCCAAGAAGTTTTTGCAAAGTGTCATCATAAGAATCTTCCAAGGGAGAAAAAGTTCTATTAGAACTATGTCTAGGATCCTTTTGTTGTTTCTCAAGTGAATGGTATGCATCCATGTCTTCATCATTAGCTTGGTCAAAGATAGGTCCATCATGAAATTTTAGCATAGGCTCAAAGGAGGTATCACTTGCTTGTTCTCTAAAGAGGTCTTTAGATCTAGAAGATGAAGACATTTGATGTCTTGAAGTAGAGCATGTAGACCTAGAAGAAGAGGATGACCTCAAAGAAGGTGTCTTACATGCATGTAAAGACCTTAAGGAAGATTCATGTAATGATGCAATCTTCTCCTCTAACCTTTTCTCAAGTTTAGACTTCATTTCTGTCATGCGCTTAGAGAGATGAAGGTAAGAAAGATCATTTGTCTCTTCTAGTTCTTTGTATTGCACATATAGATCTTGAAACTCTTTAGTAACATGGAGGATATCATGATCATCTAGATTCAGTTGAAGTTTGGTAGCACAAGATTTGAAATCGATAGTGGTAGATGCAAAGCCAAGCATAAAAGAGCCTAGAAGATAACTTGATGTTGAAACTATTGGAGGTAGAGTGTTCACTTGCCAAGATATTAGAGAGAGATTAAAGTGACTTGTCAAACAATATGTCCAAGAAATTTATGACATGAATGACTCAAGTCAATAGCTAGGCAAGATGCCCAAATAGCCAAATAGATAGAGCAAGCAGGGTGACAAGTGAACAACTCTCCAACCCAAGAGTGTAGTCAAGAAATCAAGGCAACCATTTCAGCAAAAATATAACTAGCAAGCATGCATAGACCATGAAGACAAAAAGACCAAGAGCACTAAGACCAAAGAGCCACTTTAAGCATGTTTAAGCACTAGAGACATAGAAAATAAAAATCAAATGATGAAACCCCCCTTAGCAAGCAACACAAGAAAAATGTTAAGACTTGATGCTTTGACTTGGTTGATAAAGTTTGACAATAGTTGATAGCATAGCAAGTTTGATGTTCAAAAACAATTTCTTTCCAAGCAAGATAGTGACACATGGAGTAGTCTTCAAACAATCAAGTAAGGGACAAAGCAACCTTACATGATACAAGCATATGTGACGTCTCAAAAGAATTCCCTAGAATTATCGTCATGTGTATGTTCAAAAGATTTTCACAAGTATACCACATTCGAGAACACATCAAGCAATATCTACCTAGAAGTCATGGTTCATTACTCAACAACTTGGCCCACGCTTGATGCTCCTTTGCCTCACACCAAGTGGTTTCCCACAAGAGATATTGGCTTTGTCATGGAAATGCCATAAGCATAACCAAGGGAACACATATGGTGAGTGTAAATCTTGGGGTGATCCGGGTAGTCCACTAGGATCAATCCTTGCACCAAGAAGTTGAGCGGCTAAAAAAGGTAGTTACTAACTTAGGGTTTTTAGATAGGGCTTCCGTTCATAGTGTTCCTCTTGCTCCCAATTACGGGACACCTCACCTTGTGATGAGTAACCGATCTCGCGATCACAAGAGTACCTTAAGCATTCTTGCCTAGTGATCTCCCTATGGTCGAAATCCCATAAGCGATCACACTAGACAAAGATAAACACTACGTCTACCAAGGTTTTGTGTCCTTAATAGCCTTGAGTTTATAGTGGGTTGGAAGAGCCAGGTAATCGGCTTGTTCCCACTTGGGTCGTTCCTCTCAGGTTGTCCGAGAGCAGGCCCTCTAAAGGATTCTAACTACACAAAGTGGATCAAATTTTGGAAGTCAAGATTTCTGGTTCACCACAAGGGTGAAGAGCATACTCTCCTATTCCAATCATTTTCTCCCAAACACGCCAAGAAGATTCAGTTACCCCTTGCTTTTGAAACCAAATGGCAAGTCAAGATTTTTGATTCACCACAAGGGTGAAGAGCATACTCTCCTATTACCAAAAGACTCCAATCACAAGTTTTATGTGCCTATGAAAAATGAACAATTATTCAATGCCACACATGAAAACAAAAAAGCAAGAAATTTGGGTTTTTATGCTTTGGGCAGCCCTGCAAACAATCGTTAGTAGCCCTTATGCATTTGAAGCTTTGACATGCGTTCTTTTTATGCAATGTTTCAATTTTTTTCACAAGGATGGCAACCTGAAATCACAACTTGTTAGCAACAAAAGGTAGTGTGAAATAACATAAAAATATACAATAAAAAGTGGTGAGTTGCTTCAAAAATCTAATTTATCTTCCAACCAAGTACATGCAAAGAAAGTGCAAGTTAATCACAAATGATTTCATTTTTACTCTTTGATTTTGACCTAGTCATCAAGATTGGACTTGTTTGTTATGATTTCGGATCCAAAAACAAAAATGAAAAGAAGAGACCCCTACTAAAAATCAGAGAGCTTTCCAAAAATGCAAGAAATTTAAAAAAAGCTCTTCATTTGCGCTCTAGAGATTTATTTTGTCAAAATAGGCCAAATTTCTCAAATTGAGTTTTTGATCCTTAATATTATCTCAAAATTTAAAACACAAAGAAAGAACCCCCATTAGAATTGAAAAAGCTTTCTGAAAATGTAAGTTTTTTAAAAAAAATCGCTGATTTGCGATCAGAAACGACTTTTTATGAAAAATAAAGAAAAACTCACAACTCCCGAAAATCATGTCAAAATGCTCTGAAAATTGGACTGAGACATTTTGAGCATATATCCAACCCGCAAAAAAATTTTTAGAACCAAACTCCAAGTGGTTTAAAAGATATGATCAAATCTTTAAACCAACTAAGTTTTTGGCCTTCAAACCAATTTACTTATGGCTTGGCCTTAAAATCAAAGTGATAATTCTACAAAAGCATTTGATTAGACCCAATATGCTGCTGTAAAAAACTAGAGATAAGAAATGAAAGCAAATGGAGCTGAAAATTTGATTCAAGCCCCACGGTGGGCGCCAAAAATGTACACTCGAAAGTGTCCCACTCTAAACCCTTCTATCCAAACGATTCCATGAGTTTGGAATGCTTGGATGCCGGCTTAGAGCTCCCTATCCACGGAGTGCAAGAGATTATATTTCAAGAATAAGAAGGCTCTCAGATGAGCCTTAGAGATACTCTTCTTGCTAGTAAACCATGCAATGGGAGGTTCCAAAGACAAGATGCAAGAATGCAAATGTCTCAAGGAGTTCCTCAAGAATGCAATGCAAATGAAAATAAAGCTAGAATGAATATGAAAAGTGTAGCTATTTTAGGCATGGATGAGAGTGTTACAATACCATTATTAAGCTATGTGAGATTAAGCTACATGTAAAAATGAAAGCTAAGCTAAGATGCTATGGTATGAGAGAATGTAGACAAGAAATAGAAGTTCTCCACAAAGCTCCAAAGAAACCTGTTAGAAAACCTACAGCATAACAATGTTCAAAAGATGGATTGATTGAAGGGGAAATCTCTCTCCCTTTTAAAGATGTATGGATGGTAGAGATCAAGATGAAGATGGTGGATGATCAACGGTGGAATTCGAAAATAGGAGTGATCCATGTGCACACACAAATCAACCAATAGAATTTAAGTTGACTTGTCATATAAGACAAAAGTCACAAAGCCTTTTCTTTTAATTGCAAAATAGAAAAAGGACTTTATGTGTGCACTTTAAGTGGGTTAGAAGAATGGGGTATTTTATTTAATTAAAAGGGGACATGTTCTTTTAATCAAATAATGAACTTAGGATAGCATAGTCAAACTATAGGTTATAATCAAATAAATTGATTATTAGCAATTTGGCTTAGGTAAGTGATTAAATTAATTTAGCCAAAATGTTGAAAAGGGGGCTAATAGTCTAGATGACCATTTTTAGGTGATTACAATTATATGTACCCATTAGAAAACTCTCCTTTCTCAAATGAACCATGACTTCATCTCCAACCTAAAATTCCTTATACCTCCTTTTCAAATTTTCCATAACCTTGTATTGTATATTCATCTTTATGATATGATTCCTCACCTCCTGATGGATGTTCTTCAAATATTCAACAAATTCTTCTACTTTAGTACTAGTTATCTCTCCTCTATCCAACTACCCCAATTCAGAAGCATTTTTGGGACTACTTCCATATACAATCTGGAATGATAATTTACTAGTAATCCTATTGACATAATTATTATATGTGAATTTTTCTTGTGGCAAGACCACATCCCATCATTTTGGTTTGTCTCCAAACAAACATCTTAGTAAATTTCTCAAACTACGATTCAAAACTTTTTTCTGTCCATTAGTCTATGGATGATATGATGAACTAAACTTTAACTCTGTCTTCAATTTCTTCCATAATGTATACCAAAAATGCCCAAAAAATTTGGTATGTCGATCTCAAACTATACTCTTTGGTAGACCATGTAGTCTCACCACTTCTCTGAAAAATAACTTTGCCACATGAATAGCATCACTAGTCTTCTTGCAAGGAATAAAATGTGCCATCTTTGAAAACTTGTCAACCACCACAAAAATAGAATCATGCCCTTTTCATGTCCTTGATAATTCAAGAACAAAATCCATGCTAACATCCTCTTATGGCTTCGTTGGTATAGATAATGGCTGATATAATCTTGTATTCTGCTTCACTCCTTTTTCCATCTGACATACTCTACAACTTTATACAAAATTCTTCACATCTTGCTACAACTGTGGCTAGCAATAATTCTCAACAACCAAAGCTATAGTTTTATCTTTGCCAAAATACCTAGACAATCCTCCACTATGCTTCTCCTTGATGACATTCTCTCTCATTGAACTTTTACAAATGCACAAGTGGCTTCCTTTAAACAACATAATATCTTGGATCATGAAATCCAATCACTTTGTCTTGTCAAGTGTAATAGGTTCTATACAACCCTTCATGCTTCACCAAAATTAGGATCATCTAGATACAAAGTATTGAGTTCCTTGAACCCAACCACCTCTATCTGTATTTTTGTTAGCAAATGTTATCTTCTACTAATAGCATCTGCAACTCTGTTAGACTTCCCACTCTTGTGTTTCAAAAAAAATGTATAACTCTGTGAAAACTCAACCCACTTCAAATGCCTTTTGTTCAATTTTCCTTGACTATTCAAATATTGCAAAGCTTGATGATCAATATATAAAACAAACTCCTTAGGAGGAAGATAGCATCTTCATTTCTTCAATACTTGAACTATAGCATAAAATTCCTGATCATAAATAAAATATTTTCCTTTTTTATCATTCAATTTCTCACTAAAATAAGCAACATGTCTACCTTCTTGGCTCAAAATAGATCCTATTGCAGAACCACTAGCATCATAGTCTACTTGAAACACCTTATTAAAATTAAGAACTGCAAAAATAGGCTACTCAGTAACTTTCTATTTCAACAGAGTAAAACTCTTATCTGCTCCTGCAATCCACTTAAATTCTTTCCTATCTCCTCTTATTGTTTTGGTCAAGGGTCCACAAATAAAACTAAAACCTCTTATGAAATTTCTATAAAAACTAGCTAGTCCATGAAAAGATCTTACCTATGTTGCACTCCTTGGAGTAGGCCATTCAAAGATAGCCTTCACTTTCTCTGGGTCCATTTTTAGACCTTCTGTTGAGACTATAAATCCCATGTACACTAACTCCTTTACAAAACTACACTTCTTCAGGTTTATCAGCAACTTTTCTTCCCTCAACTTATCAAACACCTTGCGAATATGGATTGAATGCTCTTCCAATATCTTACTAAAGATTAAAATATCATCTAGGTAAATAATGACAAACTTACCTAGAAACTCCTAGAGTACCTCATTCATGAGCCTCATGAAAGTGCTCAGTGCATTAGTTAGCCCAAAAGGCATGACTAACCACTCATATAGTCCTTCCTTCTTTTGTCTTGAAAGCAATCTTCCACTCATCACCTTCTTTGATACAAATCTGATGGTACCCACTCTTTAGATCTATCTTTGTGAAATACTTTGCTGCACTCAAATAGTCCAAAATATCATCCATCCTTGGCAATGGAAATTTTTACTTGATTTTCATCTTGTTGATAGCACAAGAATCTATGCACATTCTCCATTCTCCATTCTTCTTTGGTGCTAATACCATTGGTACAACACATGGACTTAGACTCTCTTGAATCAACCCCTTCTACAACAACTTATGAACTTGTTTGTTTCAAATCTTTAATTTTAGCTAGTGTCATTCTGTACAAAAACTTGTTTGGAAAATTGGATCCTAGAACCAAATCTATCTAGTGACTAATATTCCTCATTGGGGGAAATCTATCAGGTACATTATCTAATACAATATCAAAAAACTCTCCCAATATATTTGTAACTTCTACAAGCACCTCCTCTATTTCTTCTTTACTATCTTTCGGAATTATAGAAAAATAGATATGCTCACACTTCATAGCTTTGAGAAACTCTTTTCCATCAACAAAATATATTCTGTAAACACTACATACCTTTTCATCTTTATCCTTCAACAACTTCAACTTATGTTTCACTGCATTCTTGGTTAGAGTGTAGGTATTTTCTTGCCCATCATGTACAACATTCTTATCAAACTACCACAACCTACCCAACAACATATGACATATTTTCATAGGTATGATATCACATAGTACCTCATCATGGTAGATTCCAATCTTGAACTTTACTGAACATTGCTTATTGACCATGACCTTGTGGTCATCTTGCACATAAGAAACACGGTATGGATGCAAGTGTTTCTATCTCTTTAGCTTTAACTTCATGACCATCATTTCTAACACTATATTTTTAGTACTTTCACCATCAATGGTGACATCACAACACTTATTTTCACATTTGCACCTTGTGTGAAACAAGCTCCTTCTTTGACTAGGTTCATTCTCACCACTTAGTAGGACTCTTCTATTAACTAGGAATTCTCCCCTTTCAACATCCTTAGAATGTGATGACTTGGAATCTTCATCAACATGTGTAACTCTAGCCTAGCCTTCTATTTTTCAATCTATCCTTCCTTGGCACTAGGAACATTTAAATGCTCTATGCCCTTGTTTTCCATAGTGAAAATGTTTCCCACGAAAACATCCTCTTCCAGATCCTTGTCCTTTGGCTCTTCCTCTCTAATCTCTATTTTTATGATCATGGAAATGATTGGAATTATTTCCCCTCTATTTCTAACTACTACTTCTAGCCTCATCCTTGTTCTTTTGATCACCATTACGACCTCCCTATGATCATCCACCAGACCTTCCACCATGATCTCTTCCACTATTCTTGTTACAAAATTTTTGCTTAGTTTCTCCTCAAACTTTAGGGAAAACTAATACGCCTCCTCAATACTGGTCACTCAAATTAGACTCATCTCATACTAAATGCTTGGTTGAAACCTATTAAGATAATGAGTGACTTTCTCCTTATCAACTTCTACATGGATGGTTCTAATGAGAACTCAATAGAATTCTTTAGATTTCTTTTGAATATAATTTCTCACTTGCTTGAACCCTTGCATTTTCTTCAATAGATCAAGCTCATAATCCATGAGAATGAACTATTGCTTCATTTTAGCTACATCCAATCCCATCTAGTGATTTTTCCTTTCCTTTTTTAGTTTGATCCAACTGGATCTCCTACCACTAGGTCTTTGCATGACCCTTTAGTTTTGCCTTCAAAAACTTGACCCTATTTGGATCTTCAATATCTTCATATTCAAAGTAGTCTTTCAATTCATTGATCTTGTTGATCAATTCCTCTAGGTTGAGATTTCCTAAAAATGTGGGAACATCAAACTTAGGTCTTTTTTCAATACTAGAAATGACCCTAAAAATCTTCACCTCCTTTAGATTAAGAACCTTCCTCTACTACGTATGGGTCTACATTTATTCCTTCTCTTTCATCCTCACTTTCATCATCTCCTATGACAAGATTCATTCATCTATGAATTTGTTCTTGCATTGTTTGCATTTGCCTCTAGAGGATTCTAAAATCCTTAGGTGTAACATTGTCAACTCTTCCACTATGCTCTCTTTGTGTAGACATTTTAACACTTCTACTAAAACCCTAGTGCAATTTGCCTCACAATTGGTGATCTATCTATATGCTCAGCCCAAACCACATTCTTGGTGCAAACTACCTCACAGTCAGTGATCTATCCACACACTCAAGAACTCTAGCTCTAATACCACTTGATGAAGGGTGCTCCCTTTAATACCATAAACTCATAATAGGAACAAAGATAACAAAATATGCACTTCTTATTATTGCCACAAATGCAAAATTATAGAATTCACAATAACAATATGCTAACCCAAATGGGTGCCTTCATTACAGTAATCTGCAAGACAAAACTGCAAACTACTATCCAGAGCTATTCTATACAATGTTCAAGCCTTTCTTAAATAGGAAATTTTATGCCTCCCTAAAAGTTTCTAGACAATGAAACTTAATACCTAGGGTTGATAGACTCTAACAATACATATAGAGTCAGTCAAATATATCTTTGATAATTATTTTAGATATTTTAGGTAGCCCAAATTTGGAAGGCCATAATTTTCAAACCATTGTTCCAATTGGCTATTATAAGCACTTTTTGGAAATACCAACTCATGATCTAAAGTCACAAAATTGCATTAGTGCCCTTCTATTGAGTTTTTGGACCTCATCTGGGCACTCTAATGCCTCCAATAGTGAGCCTGAAGATTTTTTTGCAAATTTTTCCATCCAAAATTCACAATAACTTCTCTGATACTTAAGCTATGCAATGAGATTTTTATGGTAGGATTCAAACTCTAAAATGAACCTTCATATAAAAAATCAGTACATTTTGAGTTTGTATGAAAAACTTAGTAAAAATAGCAAGTTCCCATAAATAGTAACCATAGTGTCTACTACTCCTTATTAAAATAGAAAAGACTAAGAATAAAATATTTTTGGGTGATGCAAGATTGCTTTTACACCCAGGATGCTCCTGCATCACCAACCCTATTAAAGGTTACAATACACACTGTAAAATGTGATCTAGTTAAAGGATTTCAATCACCTTGCCAGGAGTGAGCCTTGTTAGAGGACTTTAGACCATTCCATTAGAATACCACTTGATTAAAGGATTTAAAAATTACTGTTAAGTCATCCTTAATCCAAAGGATTTATCTAGACTGATACAATGGTTAGAAAGTAACAACAAGATTTGATCTGATAAAAAAATACAACTCACTTACAAATTATAGATCTCTATTTCAATCCTCTATTCTACTTAGCATTCATCCTCTTCATCTCTGACAAATTGTTCACCCTTCAAGCATTCAACTCGTTAAGTCTTCTTACTCAACATACCAACTGTAGATTCATCCCTTCTACCACCTTATGAAGAAACACCTTAGATTTCTTGTCTTCCTTAGGTTCTTACACATGAAAACCTTTGCTTCTAGCCTACTATCTCTATAAATAGAGAAATTAAGTCTTTTGTTGCTTCACCATAATTGCCCATGTTAGGGTTAGGCAAAGATTCAATGAATCTACCCATTTTTTGATTTTAGTCCCTTTTAGAAACTTCTACTCTAATCTTCTTTCAATTCACCTCAAAATAGTTTATCTTGAATTTTGTGCCTCTAGCTCATCAAGCTTATCTTCCATACACTTTACATAATTCAAGAAATCAACTTTGTCAGCTCAGATTTGTCAAATCTTTGATTTAACACATTTTACTATCACTCGACACTTATAATATCCTGTCACTCAGCCAATACTAGTTCACGTGGCATATACTAAAGTTTATTGATGCTTGGCATCAAGTAAAATTTATTTGGTATATACTTACTTTCATTCAGCTTCCATTATTTTCCTTATTTTCTTGGAACCTATTGGTCAAATTTAAGTCCTATTGTACTAGGCATTTCTGATTTTAATCATCTCTACTTGACTTAAGTGTCAAATGCATAAATCACTAATCTATATTAATCACATACTTTATTTAATTCCTAAATATTGGTTGAAATTAGCTAAATTAATCTCCTAATGGAATTGATATGATTATAAGTCCTAAGTACTTTAATTAAATTAAATTCACCCTTTTTAGTTAATACACATAAAGAAGGAATTAAAATACACTAGTTTAATTAAATATATATATCATAAATGTTGAAACTAATTATTTAATTAATTAGAATATTCTATTATGATGTCATATTTTAATGGATCAATATTCTTTCCTAATTCATCTCATATGAAAAAGGGAATTAAATGTATTTATTAAATCAAATATGCTCATTGTAAGAATTTGCCTTAGGGAAAAATTCACCAAAGACCAAGGAACTCAAACACAAGCACAACAATAGAACAAAGAGAGTATGATCAGAATGATGATATATTCATTCAATATATTGGATTGAAAGTACACTAGGAGTGCCTATATATAAAAGCCTCTGAAAAGCTTCTAGAATTCATAGAAGTCAGCAACATGATAAGTCATACAACCAGACACATGTCCACCAAATATGGGTTACCCTCCATTAAGCACAGAGTAAGTGTGATGATGAGAGGATAAGCCTACAATGGTGTAGCACACAAAACAATATTGTAGACATGTGCTAAAATGGGAGTGTGAATAACTATGTTTTCTACATGACAACTTAGTCAATTATGAAAACTCTAATGTTGTAGACACCATGTGATGAATTAGAGTTGCTTACTCCAGTGTTGTCAACATGACAACTCATAAGAGTACACAAACTCCTAAGTGTCTCACAAAATAAATAATAAAATAATGCAATATAATAAAATAATACATTAACCTAAGTAAACTTAAGTAAAGTGTAAATAGTAAATAATTATTTACACCAACACCCCCCCTTAAGTGCAACTTAGGGGAATACACTTAAGCTTACGAAAGCTATAATGAAATGTAAGATGGGTCCCAACTACTAGGCCATGTTAGGTACCCATGTACATAATGAAATATAATCTCTTATAAATTAGAGAAAGAGGGAAAACCTCATGGGAAAAACCCTTCCCCAAAAAGAGAGATGAAAAAATAAGATGCATGGATAGATGGAGTAATCAAGACCCCCCATTACGACATACATCAAGTATATACAATAGAGAAATGTGAGAAGAACACTATTCCAAAAAAGGAAAAGGTCCCCCCACAAGAGAGAAGAAGAAGAGAGACAAGGTAGTCTCTCTCCCCCCAAATGAAGAGTGCCGATCAATGATAGCTACTCTGATATAGAAGCTGATCTAGGAATGCTGAATAATGTTCCCCCCCTTTGGAAAAAAACAATACCATAGGTACAAATGTGATGCTTCCACTATGTCTAGAAAGAATCTTGATGATTGATTATGTCTCTAAAACCTACTCAATTATCCTTGTAAAGGATGAATGTAGAACTTTTCCCAAAGAACATACTAACTCCTCTACTAGTTAAAAGACCTCTTGCAACTGCTGTACATAACTATCCACAATCACATCAACCTATAAAGATTGATCATATAGAGAATGGACATGAGGGTTAGAGTGAGCCCTTACAACAATTGAAGAAGGATTGTTGTCATCAAAGAGAAGATGTATATCATCAATGATGTCTCCCAAATCCACTATGTATGACTCCACAAACAAACCTAAAATGTCTGCTATGTAGTCATCCCCTGTTGTTGGAGCTAGAAGACTAGGTGTATCCTACTATGCTAGACCTATCACTATGGCAATATATGCATGTGGAATGTGTTGATGTTGTGACCTCTCACTAAAAATGTCGATAGAACCCCACATGTCTGATCTATTGAAGCACTATTGCTGGTGTCACTATCAGTTTCCACAATATATGAAGTGTAGAGAGGATTAGAGGATAAGCTGGGTGAACTTTCCTTAAAGTGTACATCATTCTCCACAATAATCTCATGTGTCTTAGGATCCATAAGTTTGTATGCCTCAAAACTATCTTCATATCTGATGAAAATACAAGGCCTAGGTGGTGGTACCTTACATCCCTTGGAAGATATATTTGCCCATGTTGGACAACCAAAGACTTTGAAGTGACTCATATCTAGTTTTCTACCGCACCATGCCTCAAAAGGTGTCTTTCCATCTAAGGCATTATGAGGAGACTTATTAAGTATGTGATTGGCACTGCTGATTACTTTGACTTCAAGTGATGGATCTAGAGACTTGGCTTGTATCATGCAACTTGCCATGGACGTAAGAGTTCGGATCCTCAATGCTATACCATCTATCTTGTGTGGACTCAATGCTAGTGGATTTTGAAGATCAATACCCTCAAGTTTGCAAAATTATTTAAGTCTTTTTTTTACATATTTGATTTCATTGTCCATTCAAAGAATTTTGATGCCATTCCTCAATTTCTATTCAACATGAGTCTTGAAGACTAGAAACTTATCCAACACTTCATTCTTGTGATGAAGAAAGTAGACCCAAGTATGCTATGAAAATTCATCAATGAAAGTAAGTATGTAGCAACCCTAGCTGACTGATGTCACTGCAAAAGGACTTGCTAGTACCATATGAACCAACTGAAGAACAACTGGTGCTCTTGAAGGCTTCCATTTATGTAACTTCTCCTCTAGATGCACATCCATTGAACTTGTTGAATATTCACGTGTGGAAATGTTGATTGTAGGTAGACCTTTGACCATTTTGTTTGAGCAAAGTTGTTGAAGATAGTAGAAGGCAAGATGACCAAACCACTTATGCCATAATTTGATTTTAGAATTTGATTGATTCAACAAGGCTTGTGAAGGAGACTTGGGCACAAAGTGGGAGAAAGAATACAACCTTTTTTCATGATTAACTTTCCCCATTGCAACCAATGAGTTATCTTTTATACTATGCACCTTTACTGAGTCAGGAAGGAACTCACTTTATGACCATATCCAAGGTGAGTGATTTGGCAAACTGAGAGAAGATTAGAACTTAGGTTTGGAACATAGAGAACATCTTTGAACTCTCCATTTTCCATCTCCACATTTTCTTTTCCTTCAACTTCCATTTTTGTATCATATCCTACAAAGATGTGCGGTACCTTAGACTTCTTCAATGAAGAAAAATCTCCTTTTGAAGAACGCATATGATATGAGGCACCTGAGTCAAGAATCCATTCCATTGAAGAACTTGAATTTTCCATGAGTTCTTGTCCTTTTCCTTTTGAATCTGAAGAAGACCCTTTCTCCTTATAAGCATTAGGTAGTGGAACATTGTGTTTCTTCATGATAGTCATTAACTCATCAATCTTTTTATGATAACACTCATGTTCTTCATGACCCAATTTCTTGCAATAAGCACACTTTTTCTTGTCCTTATTATTGTCTCCCTTCTTATTTTAATTTGAAGACTTGCCTTGTTGATTTGATTGTAGTGTTGTCTTTTTTGCATCCTCTGATTTGTTATTCTTCCATTTCTTATTCTTGCCCTTTCCTTTATTTTAAGATTGACCAACTAAATTTTGAGAACCCTCATTATTTTCTACCAATGCCTTAGACTTTGGGGAATTGAGAATCCCCATTGATTTCAACTTCTTTTCTTCTTTATATCTGATAGGCAGGCCCTAATGTAGTCATTGACGTATTATAAGTAGAAACAAATGTGGACTACTCAAATGGAAACTTATTATGAATGAGATAGATTAATCTATCATATTTAATAGGACTCCCACAATCATCAAGCTTCGTTCTTAATTCATTCATCTTTATGATAAAATCATGTATGAAATCAAATGCCTTTGGATCTAAGGAGACAAGCTCATCTTCAATTTTGAAAACATCTTCCTCAGACACTTTACCATATAGGTTTTGGAGGGTGTCCTAAGCTTCCTTGGATGTACGAGACTTTTGAATCTGATATATGATATTGTCTTCAACCCCCAAACAAATATCACCTATGGCTTTCCTATCCATTGTTTGCCAATCAATGATTTCACTAGAAGATACTTGATCACCTGTTGGTTTAGGAAGGGTACCACCTACATATTGAGAAACTCCTTTATGTATTAAATGACACCACATTTTAATGGACCATGTAGCATAGTTATGTGGACTTAATTATGGAAACTTAAAATTTCCCATGATGCAGAAAATGAAAGAAAAAATAGCAAGAAAAGAGGAACACAACACCAAGAACATGCCCCCTTTTCACTCAACAAGAAATCCCCCCAAAAAAGATGCTTTTGGAACTTCATATATATTGGAATTACAATGGCCACTTGCCAATTTTGGCCTTAGTGGACTTTTGATTTTTCCTTTTTACAAACTCCTTATGGAGTTCAAAACTAGAACATTATAATGTATCTTAGATATACAACAATTCTAAAGATATATCAAAGTATTACAATGCAAAAAATGACCTAATTTTGAAAGTGACAAAAAATAATGCACTTTCAAAAAAATAGAACCTATTTTTGTATCTACATGAGCCCATACGAAGATTTGAAGTTAAAAAATGTAGGATTGGACAAGTACAGACACCAAAAGATGAAATTTTTGGCAAATCTATGTACCGAAACTAGAAAAGAGTTGCACCACTAAAAAGTTTCGGAAATTCTACCCAAAATAAAAAAAGTCACACCTAATTTGGAGTTTGGATGACTGAGATATGGCCTCCCAAAGTCAGACTATAAAATCAAAAATTAATCTGGAGCGGGGTTGGATCAACAAAATACAAGGTTAAATTTGACTGTCATACCACTATCATAGTAGTTCTATTTTGAGCCTAAATGATGGTCAGATGATCATCAAATTTAGGCTCATGAACTGATGATGTCAGTGTACTTGAGCCTTGTGATGACATCAGCATGATGTTAGCACTATATGGATTATATAGAATCATACAAACATTGATGATGTGTGCAAGTATAGATTTGAGTTGGTAGTACAACATTCACATGGATCTGTTGATGTGGATTTTGCTGATGTGTTAGCTTATGTAGGTGTATAATCACTTGCTGAGGAGGAAAATGATGTGGCAAGGGCCTATTGTATGTGGCCACATGGCAAGATTCTGAGATGACACATGGAAAACTTGGGGAGGGGGCCCAATAGCAGTGATGCTAATTTTAAGGTTTTGGTGGAAGGATTATCACCACTGGAAACATGGGGTTTAGTCCCACATTGAGTGGGATAACAACTCCAAGGCAATTTAAATGCAATGCACCCAATATGTTCAACAATGAAGCCGTCAAGTTTGTGCTTAGCCGATGAGAGTTATCATTGGGTTTTGGATGCAGATTATCAGGAAATGAGAAATGCATTCACCAAATTGGTGTTGAAGCCCGCCAATTTGAACAAAGTTTGCTAGAAATTTGGTGCAGCTTATCCGCAAAAAATTAACTATGTTTGCTGATTAATAAATACAAATATTCCTCCTTGTAGGGTCAAGGTGTCGCTAACCAGTTCTACAAATTTTTTTTCTCTATAGGGGCCTATAGAGCCAAAAAAATTCTTAAAATACCCACAAATTCGAAATTGCAAAGACTCAATTAAAATTTAGATCTGAAAATACAATGCATAGATCGAATTAAATGACCATACCTAGTTTGCAAATTGGTGCCTCTAGGTGCCAGTTTGTAAATTTTTTTATCCTCATGATCAACTTTAGCCCAGCATAGGCAAATTTATAGTCAATTTTCACTGAATCAATGTTTTGAATGCAATGGCAAGGTTCAATTTGGCTCTAAATGTTGCCAATTTCTGTAGATTCTCCAGATTTGGGTTGAGGTGCTAAAGTAACTATGGTCTTGAACAACTATGTGAAGAGAATCTCCTCAAGCTTTGATACCATGTAAGAATTTTCCTTAGGGAAAAATTCACCCAAGACCAAGGAACTCAAATATAAGCACAATAATAGACCAAAGAGAGTATGATTAGAATGATGATATATTCATTCAATATATTGGATTGAAAGTACACTAGGAGTGCCTGTATATAAAGGCCTTTGGAAAGCTTCTAGAATGCATAGAAGTCAACAACATAATATGTCATACAACCCAGCACATGTCCACAAAATATGGGTTATCCTCCATTAAGCACAAAAGTAAGTGCGATAATGAGAGGATAAGCCCACAATGGTGTAGTACACAAAATATTGTTGTAGACAAAATGTGCTAAAATGAGGTTGCAAATAACAATGTTGTCTACATGAAAACTCAGTTAATTATGAAAACTCAAGTGTTGTAGACACTATGTGCTAAACTACAGTTTCTTAGTCTAGTGTTGTCAATATGACAACTCATGAGAGTATGCAAACTGCTAAGTGTCTCACAAAATAAATAATAAAATAATGCATTAACCTAAGTAAATGTAAGTAAAGTGTAAATAGTAAATAGTTATTTACACTAAAACTCATCATAATTGTTGAAACTAATTATTTAATTAATTAGAAAATTAATTGTGAGCATATACTTGAATGGATCAATGTTATCTCCTATTTCATCTCATTCAACTCCATCAAAAATAGAGGAGTGAATCTCACATTCAATCTGGACTATACACTTGGTTTAATCTTGACCATTGATTAGGTCCAAGATTCTATAAAAAGAGACCCCCAACCTCTCATTTGGGAGGATGCACATGAAGAGTATCGAATCAGAGTTGGATTAATAACTCAAGTGCTTTGCGTCCAAATCTCATTTTCTTTGTATGATCATCATTCCACTAGTAGAATTTTGGCAAATAAATGACTATGTGACTAAAAAATTTAGTCACAAGGCTAAAATTTTTAGTCACATGATTAAAAGTGATCAGATTATATTAATATTTTATAATTTATAAGTGACTAAATAAATGACTAATCTGGTCATCAAGAAAAATTACAAGGTTAGACAAAGATAAGTGACTAAATCAATGATCAAATAAATGGCTAAAAAATTGATCACTAATAATTAGTCACCCAAAAAAATGACTAAATCAATGATCTTTGAATTTTTAATCATATGCATACATTCTTTTAACTTTTTTCTAATCTTTAATACTTACTGATAGATTTTTTATTTTACCAATACATCATTATTAGTAAACTTTGTTTAATATCCTCTCAACTGATATTGAACTAGAAATGAACTGATCACCCCAATCTATAATCAAACTCCTCAAATCTACTCCTGAAAAAAAACCCTTCATGCACTCAAAAGAAAACAAGAAGTCTATCTTTTCATATAAAAAATATTAATAGCAACTCTTAATCGCATTGTTTTTTTTGCATGCTCCTAAAAACAAAATGGATAGGACAACTCCATAAGTGTGCAGAAGCATTCAACTAATTTGAGTTTTTATTTTGTGTCGGTACATGAATTCTTTTTATAGGTAACATTTTTTAGTTTGCAATAATCTATAATTGTTAGGGATGTTGACACTTGTATTTATCTTCTAGTTGAATACATAGTCTATCAAACACATTTTCTCCTATTTCCTTTAAAAGGTATTCTTCCAATAAGCTTCTAAGGGAGAATAAGACTATCACATATACTTATCAATAAACAATGCAAATTACAAAACATGTACTTTTAGCAAAAAGTTAACAAAAAACAAAACCTGTACTTCTAACTATATATTTTATTGGCAATCTTATCATTTTATTTATTTATATAGTTAGAAGTAAAGAATTTATTTATAAAGTTAGAAGCATTTTTTGATTTGATATGTATTAGTAAAATATATAAGGTTGTAATTTGCATTGTAGGTTACTAATCAAAATAATAATATCAAATTAATAAATACTTTACCAATATTGAAAGATTGAGAAGTTTTTCAATTACACTAGATTTTTTATAAATGAATGCATAATTAGTTTTTAGCTATGATTATATATATGTATATATGCATGTGTGTGTGTGTGTGTATATTCCAAGATTGATACAACTATAATGAATTCTAATTATAATATTAAACTTTTTTTAGAGAGAACCATAAAAGATGTAATAATTCCTTTTGAATTTTATAAAATAATTTAGTTAAAGTTATAAATATAAAGTATTTTAAAAAATTCAATTACACAAAAGCTAAATGTCATAGGTATTTAAACTATATATGCTAGTTTAGTTAGTGGTTCTCTAATTTGCCTATTTTGACCTATAATTATTCTAAATAAAGAAGAAAACTTATCCAATTGTGTCCTCTCCCTCCAAGTCTCATGAAAAGTTATATGTAATAGCCATGGCATCCATGAAACAAGATGCAAATGTGCATCTATATCCATTTCTCAGCGGTCTCATCGACCGTGTTATTGCTACTATTAATTTGTAAGTAATTTTTTTAAAGCTAATTATCATGACATATTAGATCCATTGTTCTATCTGCACACAAATGAGTTGATTTTGGTAAATAATTAAGGATTTTTTCCATCATGTTAAACCATAAATCAAAAGATCTTTTCTCTAAAATGGAATTTGACTTATGCAACTTTTGAATCATTTTTACACATGAATGGAGCTTGATGCTTATGATTATGCTTTTTATTATCATTAAATTTGTGTCCATAATATTTTGAAGCTCACCTTCGATTCTATCATCTACCGTGCCAACTATTCTCTAATGCCTACTCAAGATTCACGACGTGCTACTTTGTAGCTAGATTCAAGGGTAATTATCATAAATCTTGGTATTTAGAATGTGTTTTTGCTGTTGACCTGTGTCTTTGCTGCAATTGCAATCACGGACATGAACAATAATTAAGAATTTGTTTCTGTATTTTTATAGCATTTTGTGATTTTTTGGATGATATGGAATGAATTCACTTTCTTTTGACTTCATTTGTGTGGAATGTTGGTGGATTCACTTGTTGGAACATTATTTTTAGCATTTATTGTAGTTTAGGATTTTGCATAAATTGCTCCTATGCAAGACATTAAAAACCCTAGAATTTGTAACGAATTTAATGGGTTGAATTTATTATAATTTTGAAATGATTATGCTTATTATTATCATCTAGAATCCCTGTGGCAAGTTGGGAAGAAATGGTATCTCTTATCTAGTATTATGAAACCCTAGATACAATATTGTCCAATGATTGTTTATTCCTTTTTTTTAAAGATATATTTCCTTCTTGTAGGGGGTAACCTTGTGCTTAAAAGCTACATATAGGATGAAAGAATTATCTTGGAAATTCATCTAGGGCTTTCTTATGGCTTGTACATTGCAGTGCAACATATATATAAGTAAAAAAATCATTGCATATGTTTTTAAGCATTCAACTTGAAACTATTGGAAGAGCTCTTCTATAGTCAATTTTTGATGAATTATCGATCCCTCCCAAAGGGTACATCTAAGATTTTAATTATTTACTCTATAAGATACCTTTAGTTCCAGCACTTGTATGGGCTTTTTGGCTGGTCAATTTCTATTATAGGGCATCCTTGCACTTCGATGCAATAATAAAGAGGCAAAACCACAAATGAATTCACCTTGTCATTGATGTACACAACATCCATAATTATTTGGTGGTTCACCCGACTAAATTTGTACATTTAAACATGTAACATATCCTCTTGATATTTAAATATAGGTTTCCAATGTGAAAACCCAAATGAATCAATGAGTGAGTGCATCCCATTTCACTTGTAATCTTTACTAGTGTTTGGGTTCTTTCCCAAGGGACATTTATTTAAAACAATTTATATGCATTATGCTGTAGAATGTCCCTTGAATAATTGTGTTTAGAAAAAAGCATCAGACTCTTGTATAAGAATATTTTTTTATAGATTTTTGAAAAGAAGTACATGATATCTAATAGATCCTTTAGGATTTTAAACTATAAACCAATTAAAAATAAATGGGTTACAGATATTTAACTACAGAAAAATAGAGACTTGAATTGAATGTAAAATTCAAATTGATCTCAGATTTAAATGATATTGAATGAACTAATAAAATCTATACTATTCCATATCCAATCATGATAGAAATCAATAACTATATATAAATTTTAGGCTATAGTAGGAATTTAGTGATTACAAGCCTCATTTACAATGATAATCAAGAATAGATAATATTGAATTTCAACTCAAAGCTTTTACCCACAAGCTGAATGTTGTATGATAGGCTTACCTTAGTCATTTATTCATTTATGTACAAAAGAAATGAATAAAAATAACATTCCTACAATATGTTCACCTAGAATTTCCTAGTTATGATATATAATGTGATTTAATGAATGATCTTAATGTTTGAATTGTTCAAACTATTCTCATAACCAGTCACCTTGTATTTTCTTGTCCAGATACCTTATCACTTGATATTGGCTAAAGATTCATGAGTATCCCCAATGTAGCTAAGACACCTTATGCTAGTCTTGATGTTGGGAGCTCAAACATTGGAATAATAATATCGGAAGACACAGTCAGGGTGGACATTCTACCTGGGTATTTTTTTATTTGAAAAGACCTTGTATTCATGAAATGCACTTGCAAATAAAAATAGTTCCATCCATTCCTAGATCACACCTATCATATAAATAACCCTTGTTAGACCATGGTATCAAATAACCCATACAAGAGTTGGTTGTGCTTTATTTTTAGTTCCTGCCCATAGCAGGAAACTATTGCCAAGGGTTTCTAACTAAATAGTGATTAATCTTTGTTCCAACCACCAATCATAAATGTCTTTTAACTAAAATTTATCTTCCCATTTATAACTCTATTAGAACCTATGCATAATTTTTAACAAGCCTATTAATTCAAATTTTGTTGTTGTTCTCCTATTGGACTGTAGAGATGGTTCTAGGATATGACAGAAAGCTATAAGGTCCCGATGGAAGAGAAGGCACATTTATTTATGGGAGTATGTTGGATTTTGTGTGCTTAGTTATGGGGAGATGGGGTTGTGCAATGGCAGCAGGAGAGAGGAGTAGAATGGAGACACGAATCTGCATGTAGAAGAGGCGTGGCAATTATAGTTTGAAAGCTTTCTGAAAACAACCTGGTGAAGAAGAATTCTATCTTTGTTACTCAAAAATGAAGCTTTCAATGTTACTCTCAATTCCTACAATGGTGGAGGAGTGGCATTAACATCATCCAAGTTCTATTGAAAGTGAGGAGATGGCCAATTAGTCTTCTGCTAAGAGGCAACTCTGGAGTCAGAAATTGGATAGTGAGTTATAATTCCCAAGGTCTAGTGGAATAACCCATGAAAGTTTATCATTATCAATGTGAAATTTTAATTGATTCTTCAAGAAACTTAATGAAGAGGAGATAGAACTAATAAGATGTTTGTGTGGAGGTAGAAAAGTGGTAATACTACTACAATGGCCTAATTTTATAGGTATGCTTACATTCCACTTTGATTTATACACCAGAAACAAAGATAAGACAACAAACCTATTAGTCAGAGGCTTCACGATAGATGCATATTGTTATTGGTCTCACATTCTTGTAATAAAAATTTATTAACATTATATTTTTTTGCTGGAAGTGTTTGGAGGCCATTAGTTTTGTGTAATATTTGATCATTTTGATGTCAAAAATGAGAGTCATTCATTCTGAGGTGATTGATTATTTGTGACAAACGTGTCAAAGTTAATTCCTTTGTATTTTGGAGGTGATTTGTGGTGCTCAATGTTAATGGTGGTTGTTTCCTACCCTTGGAGGTGATCTACCATGTCTACATCTTCATAACAACATTCCTGCAACAAAATCTACTTATCCTTATATACCTGTAATGTTCATCTTTGCCCCTATTTTCATGGTATGCAATGTTACAATATGTTTATCTATTACATGTTTTGGTACTATCATATGAATGATGTATCAAATTCAAGTTAATGAGAATTGAATTTCTACTTAGTTTATAGATTTTTTTGCTATATTTATCTTCGATGTTTTTAATGGAAAAATTATCTAATTTTAGCATTTTTTTGTCTAGTATAAATGTTTGGCACATTTCATTTGGCCAAAATGGAGACTTCACAAGTTTTTATACAAGAGAGCTAACAAATATCAAAGTGAGATGTTCGAATAGTTGGGGTGTTTTTAATAAATGTGGGGGAATATCAAAGTATTTTGATTGGCTTTATTTTAGGCTATAGATTGTTAAAATATTACTTTTTAAACTGAGGTGTGTTGGTGAATTGTAGAAAAACCATATTACTTTTTTAACTGAGGTATGCATCTATAAACCTACACGTGGAAGTACAGTTGTTGCTTGGCAAGGTAAGGATAGATATTGTATTAGAGACCCTGCATGTAGAGATGGTGTCTACATTGCTGACCCAAGTGGTGAGCATATACAAGGATGATGAGGACATGCTAGAAAAACATGGGAATGCAATTATTTTTTTCTACTCTTTACTCCAATGAAATTGCTTTCACATGTAATAGTTTCTATATCATTTTCATTGCTAGTTACTCAATATCACCATTAATTGATGCATCAGTAACATCCACTTGATTTTGGTACCAATTAATATCTATAGCTAATTAACATGATCTCAAGTTTAAGTTTTGTCTTGTCAAAATTGGCAGCCTACCCTTTATTAAATCTCTAATATATATTTTTGTGTTGTATGAATAGTTTGGAAACATTGTATTACAAATTACTAATTCACTTTCATTGTGGTATATTTTCATATATTGCCTCTTATATTTTACAAGCAACAATGCTGCGTGTACTAGAGGACATGTGCTGATTTATTTCAAGTAGCATGAACATGAATGGAGTTGAAGTGAGGATACTGATGAGATTTTTAGCTCCCACTAGGTAATTTTCAAGTTCCCTAAAATTTACAGAACAAGCAATAAAAGTATTTGATTTTCATAATTTGGTGTAGGTTAAACACTTTTTATTGACATGCTCAGGGATGCGGATGAGCTTGGGATTGTGAAATTTGATTGTGGCAGAAACAATTTCAATAGCCATTTTTCTTCTCTTTTGGGTTCCCACTATGTCATATCACATTGATTTTTCTTTGCTTTTTAGACCAAGTACAATAATTTTTGAGGCAATATCCAAATTGGCACTCACTATTATCCTGAATAGTGTGCAACTAACTCACCCCTTTATTTTATTTCTCTATTCTAGTAGTTTGATATTATGAAAACATAAATCCTTAATTTTGGAAAGAATATTTATCTCTTGGTCTTGTGACAGTTCTATATAATGTGTATTATGCTTACAGTAGCTTATAGTAGAATCCACTTGGTGTAATTTATTCTTGCATGGTAATGGATAATTCCTATTGTTCTAAAGTATCTTTTCATAGGAGCACAACTATTTTGTCTGCTGCTTCTTATATACAATTTCAGCTTTCATTTAATAGAATTTTATTATATCCAAGCTAGGTACAAGCTTAATTAAACCAAGCTACAACACTAGTTGCTTACCCATCACCTAAAGCATATGCATTAAAGGTAAGGGCACAACTACTAGAGGTGAAGGCATCTAATAAAACACTATAGATAGGGGTTATTGGATTAGGGTTATTGTTTCATTAATTTGTTTCATTTTACAACTCTTATTCTTAATGGATTAAATACTATTTTTTTGAACAACATATAATTTTTGGGTACATAATTGCATTTAGAGTGCAATTGTCAATTACTTTGAAAGATGATCTTTCATTGGCCTTCGTAGTTACTTGGTTTATCTAGTGCAAAGGTTTATTTTCTTGACATAAATTGCATAATCCATTGTATCCATTTTCTGAGAAGTTAGCACAGAAACAATACTTGTATGGCCAAAATGCCCCAAATTATATTTTATAAGAGCCTATCACTACAATAATTTAGAGAATTATAATTGACATAAAATATAATTTTAAAATGCTTGAACAAAAGAATTTAAAATTGTTGAATTGTTATTGATAAAGATTTAGATTATTGTTTTTCATAATAACCAAAATTTGTGTTGTTTGAGAAGAGTATATCATGTTACAGGACCATGATCATTAAAGGGCACTAGCTAAATGGAAGAGCACCTGTTTTATAAGTAGGAGGATGGTGGTTCAATTCCATCGTGCCCTAATATGACTAAATTAATGATTAAATAAACTACTAAATATGTTACCAAATATACCACCACATATACTACAAATATGCTACCAAATATGCTACCAAATATACTACCATAAACTACCAAATATATTACCCAAAAAACTACCAAATATACTACCAAATCAACTATCAAATCAACTACCAAATATACTACAAAAATTACCAAATAAATTACCATATAAACTACCAAGTAACAATAAATGACTAAATCAATGATTAAAATAGTTTAGTCATAAATTTGGTTGGGAGATAAATGTTTGGCAATAAAATACCATTGGTCACATGATCAAAATTAGTCACATATCTATAATTTTTAGTAGTTTATTTAGTAATATATTGTTGGCTTTGTACTAATGTTCAGACTAAAATGCATTCTTTTAGCTTAACTTACTTTCTATTGTCCTTAGATTAATTTGAAAATCATCTAGATTAATTCATAATCTTTACATTTGAAAAGCATCAAAAACATAGATTAGATTGCATTTGCATTCATAATTGCTTCGTACTAGTTTGGTCTAGTTACTAAGCTCTCAATTCTGAGAGTGAATAGTAAAACCCTATCTATCTAGAAGGCAACAAATCACCTTGTGCAAACATTCCAAATAAATAATCTCATATCTATTTCAGGATTTTACTAAAAAATAATGATCATGTTGAAGTGTGTGTAGAATTAGAGGCCCATATATAACACTCACACTTCTTTGTTGTTAAAGGCCCCAATTAGTTTGAAGCTGCGATGTTACAAAGATAGTTAGAGCATGACTTCACTAGTTATGTAATGTATTAATCTTGCTGCCATGTGGACAATATAGATAAAAGGATTGTTACAGATCAGTGATGAATGCTAATGCTCACTGAATCATGCAAGCTGCCCTTTTGGTCACTGTGTGTGTTTGCAACATTAAGAAGGCATGTAAAATAAAAGGTTGTGAAGTTACAATGAATCTATAAAATTGTTAATCGCAACATCTCCAAACTAGCATGCTTTAATGTGTAAATGGTTGTGAAGATACGATAAAGGATTCCTATGGGTTGAGCACAAGATTACAGGAGTTCTAGCCATAAATAACTAGTTATTGTAATGTCACAAAGAAGGTTTGTACATGGTCAAGTGCAACTTTGTAGGTTAGAAACATGATAGTAAAATGTGGTTGTGACTTGGAAATATAAGGGATAGTGTGACTTTGCAAGAATATGAACAATGAAAAATAAAAGGTTGCAAAGCCCCATGAAAGTGAGAACTATTAGGATATGTGGTTAGTGCTACACTGTGGCATTTAGGGGTTACAATTTGAGTGAAGTAGTGAAGTTCACATGAAAACAAAAGGGAGTAGCTTCATAGAGCTTTAAAGAATTGAGAGGCAGACTGTTGCAAATGTGAAATAAGAGTTAAGAAAGTAGTTGATCATGAAATTGCAACCTTTAGTTAAAAAGTCATAACAAGCCTATGATGGGTAGATAAGTGGGGTCTAGGCAATAATTTAATGCCATTGACGATAGGAGAAAGCTAGTGTCTACTTGTACAAACACCACCAAATCTTTGATGAAATGATTTAAAGAATTTTGAAAGAATTCATGCATGTAGAGTTTAATGGCATTAATGCTAGTTCTAACTTTTAAAGGCCATTGAATTGTTCATAAAGGTTGCCATTACAAAATTTTTTTAGAGCTACAAATATTGCAGAGGAGAAATTCAGAGAAACCTATAAAATTAATTGTTTGAATTTGAGATGGAAGAATAAGCGGCACCAAAAGATGAGGTAGAGATGGAGGAAGTTTCAATGTCTTGAGTTCAAGCTAAATCGAGGAAGCTAAGTCATTATGTTGAAGAATGGTTATAATTTCTTTTTGGATCATCAAATGCATAATCAACTAAGACACATGAATTGAGGGATCCATACTCATTCTATAGAGATGCTATAGTCCTAGATACCAATGGGAATGAGTTGTTAAGGTTTTTCTACAATAATAGGATTAAAAACCCTCTTTCTTTAAACCCATGAGAGAGGAATTTTGGAAAATTGATCATACAAGAAGTATTCATTGATGTAGACCTATTTAAGGCTCTAACCAAGGTGTACAATCCTACTATCCATTCATTTCAAAAAAGGGACAAAAGTATATTGTGTCGATTGGATAGAGAAACATTTATTGAGGCATTCAAACTCCAAGGACCAATGGGTATTGAGATTGATTTGGAGAAGTTGGAGAATATTTTTCAATCACAAAAGAGTTTATTCAATGGTAGGGTAATGAAACTGCATAACCCAAGGAGTAAAAAGAAGATGGGAGAAATTCCCAAGAAGATTGATAAGATCATGTCAATGGAGTACTTTTAAAAATATTTCCATAATATAGTCTTTGGTCTAAACAAGGTGTTAGGTATTAATGGAACCATGAATGCATTTAGTGCATATTATGTGATGGCCACAAATATACAAGATCATTACACCAATTCGGGATATGATTATGTGAAACACATAATCATTGTGATGCACAATGAAATCATGTATGCACAGGAGAGAGATTTGAAGAATTTAAAGTTTCATCACTACTTAATGCTTATGCACCTGCTCTTATATAAAAACATTGGTCACATTAGTCCATACTTTATTGAATAATTTGAGGAGATGGGAGAATCACTCCTTATGCAACAATGGACTAGGGTATGGAGCAGATTTTACCCTAATTCCAATTCTATTTCATTTTATTATGATTTTGTTTTCTCTACCATGAATCTATTAGTTCCTAATTTAGAAAGAATTCCATGAGAGTTAAGGAAGTTGGTTAGGCCAACTTTGTGTCATGATGAGGTTGTATTAGATTAGGAAATAACACTATAATGAGGGTATATGGTGCCCATAGCCTCCCCATGTTCTACAATGATTTGTGCTAGAGTTGTTAGGGATTATTGAGTTCTTTTAGAAATTTATACTAATGGATAGGGAGCATTTAGCCCATGCTAGGAAAAAAGACACATTTATGCGTAGGAGTTTCAAGGTAGGAGACTTCACAATCAGTAAAGAGCCCATAAATGAAATTGATGGGTTCCTTAGATGACATAGATTTATATCCTTAGCTGCTAAGAATTATGATCTTGAAGATGTTGTTAGAACAACAATGAGGAATATGAGAGGTTATAATTTTACCTTAGAGAAAACCCTTGTGGGAAGAAGATGTAATAAGAAATTATTTGTTTGAGGATGTTTGTAGAGATAAAACCATGAAATGGAGAGATATAATTGTAGACACTTAAAATTGTTCTAAACACTATATTAATTCATTTAATATTTCCTTTGACATTATAGTTAATTATTTAATAATTAATTATATTTGTCATATTCTTCTACTTATTTAATTGAATTTATTTAATTAAATAGCTGCAATTTCCTAATGTATTTAAAGTTAATTTAAATACTTTGCCCCCTAATGTATTAAATTTATTTAATACATAGTGCTCCATAAATCTCTTTAAAAATAAATCCTATTTATTTAATTCCCTCCATTCCATTAAATTCTCTAAACCTATGATTAAATTAGATCTTATTTAATTTAGTCTTAAACCTATCCTAAAACCTAGTCTACACCCATCACTTTTATCCTTCTAAGCCTACCCACTACTTAATCCCACTTATTTATCCGAAAACACCTTGATAAACCTCTTTTAATTCCAAAGTGTGTGCTCACATCTGTGAGGAACCCTTCACACTTCTCACACCTCGAACACCTTTCACACTTCTTACACCTTTGTCCCCCATTCCTTTCTTCAAGTTTTCTCACACATGTGTGAGCAAACTTTGAATGTTGACCCTTGCATGACTTGTCTACATGTCTCCCTTGTGGCACCTATGTGGATGCCACATAGATGCCACCTCACTAAGGCCTCTCTCAAGCCTATAAATAGGGCCCTTGTCTCAAGCATTATACATCTTCCCCATTTGCATTGTTATCATGCTAGTTTATTATTAGAGCTTTTAGTGATTTCTAGAGATGCATTTGTTACTAACCTTTAGTAGTTGTTAGATTTTCATCTCATTTCCATTGTTAGCTTAGTTTGATTCATAAACTTCCATACTCATATCCTTTGAATGATCTTAAGCATGGTTGATTCCATAGCCATTATTTGAAGCATTCTCCACTCATTTAGCCTAGCATCATTTTCATAATGCATTTCATATCAAGAGATTCAAATAGTAGTGTTTTGGGAGAGCACACCAATAGGGCCTCTCATGGGTGCCTTTGTTAAGCTACTTTGAGGTAGCATGAGGACTTTTATTTTGGGTTGAATTGAGTTGCAAAACTCAAGCATAGTATTACTTATGTTTTGTTTTATTTTGAATATTTGATATACCCATGCAACTAACATGTTCTTGTTTACTTTTACTCTCAATAAGTTAGGTTTTCTTGCATACATTTTGGCATGCCCAGTGGGACCCATGTCCCTATCATCTATGCTAGATGTAATTTCATCTGCACTAGATGCAATATCTTCTACAACTCTGTCGTCTCTACAGATCGACATCTTTGTAGACTAGCATCTACAAAGAGTGGTGTCTCTACCACTATTATTTTAAAATCAACCTATTATTGCATTAAATCTAAATTTTAGCATCTCTAAAGTTTTTTTTGTCATTTGTGCTACCAAACTATCGTCTCTGACATTTTGTCATCTACACCTACTAAACTATCATCTCTGTAGTTTAATCTATTTTTGTCATCTACATTGTGGATGGCTGGAAATCAATCTTTTTTATGAACTTTCATCTCCATCATTGAACTGTTGCCTCCATTGTAGACCATCGTCTGCACTTTTTTAGTGACTTATTTTTTCATCTGCACTTTTTTGGTAATCTTCTATTTTGTTGTCTACACTTTTTTGGTGACCTTCTATTTTAGTGTCTGTGATTTATTAGTGACCTTATGTTTTGTCATCTATGTGGTTTGGCATCTCCGACCTCTACTTTGTCGTCTACGATCTACAAGTGTAAGTATTAGGTATATTATATTGCTTTTTATTCTGTCATCTTTGCTATCCATCATCTCTACCTGCATTTTGTCATCTGTGATTTAAACATAAAAAGAAAATATAAAATAAAATTTGAGTTTTAGTGGTTCCATAGGATTGAGGTCATTCTAAGCTTATTTACATATAGAAAAAATAACCAAAAAAGTTAGAATAAATTTTTCCATAATAAAGCCTTCATTTTGAAGTTTTTCTTGCGAGGCTAATCAAGTTTTTTTCTTCTTCTTGTAGATTGGAGCATTTTAGAAACACTTAACCATGTTTTCTTCTATGTTTTGCTTAATATTTTATTTCTCTTGGGAATGAAATTGAATGCTTAACCATTTGTCTTTGAATGAATGTTGCATTTAATGGGATAAGTCAAACACACTCTTGAATGACTAAACATAAAACAAGCAAATCCAATCTTGAATGCATAATCAATTGAACAAAACCTTTCATTTGGATGAATGTTGTTAAAACACACTCTTGAATGTCATTAAGGAATTAATAAGTTTTTCATTGGAATGCATATTTAGGATAGTCAAACACAATCTTGAATACCTTAAGGAAATTGACATGCTTTTATTGGAATGAATGTTTAGATAATAAATACACTTTTGAATGCCTAAGGTCAATGAAGCTTGTTATGAAACATTTAGATTTGGTGCTTAAAATGAATTCACTCAATCTTAAATGACTTAATGGAATTGATTTCATTTTTAGCAATTTTCTTATGTTTATGATCAATTTAATTTTGTTGATGAATCCTTGCTTTTCATTATTTTGACGACGTTGACAAGTTGGAAAGAACAATGCATGCTTAAACATGAGTGTCTTCAAGAGTAGATTACAAAACCTAAAGTATCAATCAGCAAAGAAAAAGTGTCTTTTAATCCCAAGACCACTTATGTATTCACTCCTCTTGCACCTTTGGGTGATCTTGAGTGTACAAGAAATAAGTGGTCTTATTTTACACTTTTTAGGAGGCTTGCTTAGGGATTTCATCACCCCTTAGGACAACCTCAACTCTGGCATTCTAATAGAGTATAAATATCAGGAGTTGAATCGAAAGACACCTCTCTTAGAAGCATAATCTTGTCACTCTTGGCTAAGCCCCAAAGAACTTTATACATTTGGGAAGTGAAGGTGGAGATTTGGGTTACCATCTCCTCCTAGCTATGTAGTATTATTTTCTTTCATCTACAAATTTGGACCTCACATACCATGCATACATCAAGGACACCCTTAGTTGAGCTTGTATATCCTAGTGAAAACCTTATAGGATTGTTGGTGTGTTCGACGTGCTAAGTGTTCAAAAACCTCCCCATTCAAAGGGGACACACCATCTAAGATTTTCTTATATATATATATTTCATTGTATGTCTTGCATGTTATGTTTCAAAAAATCCAAAAAAATCATAAAATTTCAAAAATAAAAAAAATCTCAAAAACAACAAAACAAGTCTTGTTTTAAGTCCTCTTAGTCAAGTTGTCCACATGAATTCTACATCACTTCTTCTTTCTATCAAATTCATCATCATCATGCATCTCTTGTCTTAATCATTCAAATCATTCCTCAAAATCTTAATCTTCTCTAATCATCCAAACAATTCCTCATTTTCTTAATCATTTAATCAAATCCATAATCTTCATCCTAATCATGATTCATAATCCACTTCAAGATCCAATTCCTTCATTCAATGATTCATTATCATGATTCTTAATCCAATCCCTTGTCTAATTCATTCTTTTCTAATCAATTCCTAATTCAATCCATTTGCATCCTCATCTAAAATCAATCAAATCTTTCTCATCTATTCAAATTTTCTTCTAATTCAATTTTTCATAAAATCTTCTACTTTGGACTTAGGAGCACCATCATAATCCTTGGACTTTAATCCTAGTTATCTTGAATGACCCAAATCTTATCAAGGTTATCTCAAACCTTCATCCAAATATCAAATCAAATCAAATCCAATCAATATCAAGTCAAATCCAATCCAAATCAAATTAAAACAAAGTCCAAAATTGCTCCTATTTCTAAGGTCATATTTCATCCATCATCAAATATTTCATCACTCTTCATCTAAGTTCCATGGATACAACTTGGCTTAATAAAATGGTTGAAGATATTCAAAGAAAATCTAAAGTTATACCTCCCATTCAACATACATATCAAATCACTCCTCAAAAATTCATATCCAATTCTAATCCATCTCACATTTTCTATTATTCCTCTACCTTTGACAAGGGAAATCCACCTCATTACCCTTCAACCACATATGATTCCATTAATAGCCCACATAATTCCTCAAACATAAATGTCATGGCCAAAGAAATTGAGGAACTGAAGAATTCCATCTTGAGCCTAGAAAATCAAAAGCAAAAATCCACCTTCCATGACATATGTCCTCTTCCCCCATGTTTTGAATACCATAATCCTCATGTCCCATCCAATCCAAATCTTCCATGCAGTTCACCATAGTTCTAGCTTAATGTCGAAAACCATCATCCCAATCCCATACCCATACCTCCACCTCCACACAATCCTAATCCTCTAAATTTAACATTATCACCACCTTGTAGTAAGTATGTCTTTGTCCCACAATCATTGGTAGAAAGCTTGTCTAACTACAAAACTAAAAATGAAGCAATCCAATCACCCAAAGTCATACATCCAATGCCATTTCAAGAACTTTTTCCAAAGCATGTTGTGTACATGAAAACCTAACCTATTGGGAGCAATCATAAACAAGCAAACATTAGTTGTATACATGTATCAAATATTTAAAACAAAATAAAACACAACCAACACTATGCTTAAGTTTTGCAACTAAATGCAACCAAAAAGAAAAATACTCATGGAACCTCAAAGCATCTCAACAAAGGCACCCATGAGAGGACCTATTGGTTTGATTTATATTGGAGGGATGTGGGTGTGCTCTCCCAAAACACAACTATTGAATCCCTTGATAAAATGCAACATGAAATGATATGATCCTAAAACTAAATGAATGGAGAAACCTTCAAGAAATGGCTATGAGTGAACCAATCCTCAAAGGATTCTAAGAATGAGATGGAAAATTCAAAGAATCAAACTAACAATGATAACTAATATGAGATGCAAGCTTAAGTGCAAGAAATCCAACATCTACTAAAGGGTTAGTAGCAAATATGTAAGTCACAAAATCACTAAAAAGCTCTAACAACAAACTAGCATGATAACAATGCAAATAAGGGAGATGTAAAATGCTTGAGACAAGGGCTCTATTTATAGGCTTAAGAAGCCTTGATGAGGTGACATCTATGTGACATCCACATAGGTGCCACAAGGGAGACATGTAGAAGAGTCATGCAAATGGTCAACATTCAAAGTTTGCTCACACATGTGTGAGAAAAGTTGAAGGAAAGAGTGGGGGACAAAGGTGTAAGAGGTGTGGAAGGAATGAGAGGTGTGAGAAGTGTGAGGGTTTCTCACACATGTGTGAGCACACACTTAGGAATTAAAAGGGCTTTAACAAGGAATTTAGGAAAATAAGTGAGATTAAGTAGTGGGTAGGCTTAGAAAGATGAAAGTGATGGGTGTAAACTAGGTTTTAGGATAGGTTTAAGACTAAATTAAATAGGATTTAATTTAATTATGGGATTAGAGAATTTAGTGGAATGGAGGGAATTAAATAAGTAAGTTTTATTTAAAAGGGGATTTATGGAGCACTATGCATTAAATAAATTTAATACATTAGGGGGGAGGGAGTATTTAAATTAAATTTAAATACATTAGGATAGTGAATCTATTTAATTAAATAAATTTAATTAAATAAGTAGAAGAATATGAAAAACATAATTAATTAATAAATAATTAATTATAGTTTCAAGGGGGATATTAAATAAATTAATATAGTGTTTAGGAAAATTTTAAATGTCTACATTTTCCCCCTCTTTGATGTGATGTTGGGATGACATTATATCAAAGAAAAGAAAATATAGGTTTCCCTAAAGAGGATAGGAGTTCTAAGAGTTGTGTCAAAGTTACAACAGGGGCAGAGGGTGCCCCCTCAAGGAAATGGGGTGAAAAAGGAATACATTTTCCCCCATTTTCTCAAAAATAGACATGAGAAGAAAAAGGGAAAGAGAAAAGGCTTAAAAAGAAGTCCTTGCATGACTTGTTGATAAGATCAGAATGAAGCAGAGTGAATTGGATAATGATTAATCAAAATACAACTTAACAAAATGAATGCATGGGATTCAATTTTGTTCATATGGGAGAGCACAGCCTAGTTTGATATTGTAAGAGGATTTATGCATCAAATGGTATAGTAGAATAGATGACAAGATTCCTTTGCATGGACTAGAATCTCAACACAATAAATGTAGGTTTTAGATTCATGATGGAATAAATGACATATACATATTGGAGAGGTCTAGGCACACCCAAAGTCTTGTTAGGGATCTTGGTGAAAAGTGTGCTAACCTGTTGCCCCCAGTGAGCAATGCATAACCATAACTCAAAAATTGATAGAGATGTGCTAAAGAATCATGAAAATAGATCATATTGCAAAATGACACATGTAATCAAGTTATGTCATTCAAAATGATACCAAGATATTGAAGGTCAAGGCACACTTGGCGGGACTATCACTGATATACAAAGAAAAAATCAACAAAAGGCCTTATGACCAAGTAGTCGTTCAGTCCATAGTTCTTGCCATGAACTTTATGTGGATGGTGAGTTTTATTAAGCCTATGTAGGAAGGATTCATCCTGTCAGGCAAAAATTGATTGTTTGAGTGAATTGTATTGAAATGTTTGTGATTGTTCACTGGCAATTATGGTGAAAGGAATGATGTTCTTAAATCATTTATTCTTAGTGTGAATTTGTGTAAGTTTATTTGCAATCACTATTTGATAAGCTCAGTTTGATGGGGTGAAGCTTAGTGTCACAAGATAAATAGAAGAATTTGGATAAGATATGATAAGATAATGGATGAATTGAATTGGAATGGAAGGGGAATGTGAGAGAGAAGGTGATAAATTTTCTCTAGAGGAAGGTGTGTTTAATGGAAGACTATAAATTTGATCAAGATATATGTAAATAGATGGAAAAATGAAGGAATTGATTATGGAAATGATTTGAATGAAATGATTAGAAGAAGGGAATATGATTAGATTAGAGGAGAAATGAATTGATTGAATGGATTGGAAGAATTAAAAATTGATGGAAGGTGGAATAGATTAGAACCAATGACAAGGTATAACTAAGGAATGATAAATGGATGGGAAGGGTGGAGATATCTAAATGGAGGAATAATATGAGGGACCACAAGATCTAGTATAGGACAATGGGGAGCCAAGATCCATGTTTCAAAGGAGTAATGAAAAATGCCCAATATGAAGGATATGAAAAATGGAAGGAAACATGGTGTGGAAAGATGTGTAGAAGTGGAAAGATGGTGTAAATGCTATTGTATGGAGGAAGGGAAGGCATGTGTATTTACAAAGTATATATGAACATTTTTTTATTGTGCCTCTAGTATGGATCACAAGCATGGGCATGCAAGGGGAATGAATAAGGGATATGGGAGGGAGGGTATGAAAAAGGGATAATGATATGAAGAGTATGGATAAAATGGTTGGGATAACCAAGACCAAGGACATATGAAATAAGGATGGAAGTATATAGGAATATGGATGGAAAATGAATGAAATGAACATGACAAGGACTATGGGATGCAAGATATGGATAGGATGTCAAATACATGAAAGGATTATTGGAGTATATAGGATAATGTGCAAGGAATATGTCAAGTGAGCATATGGATGGATGGAAAGAAATGATAGTCAAGATCAAAGATGGAAAACAATGAGGAATGGAAGATATATAAGGCAATGTGGTATGGATGGAGCTTGACCCCAGTGTAGAGTGCAAGTGGAAGAGAAAAAATGAATGGATGGATAAGTGGAATTGGAAGATAATGGATACATGATAAGGAAAAAAAAGAGAGGACTCAAGCATCTAGTTGAATGGATGGGATCCCTTGATATCTACTTATCATTCTTTATTATTTTCAAGGAATTTTTTGACTATTTTCTCATAGATGTTGGTAGGATGGTGAAAAGAAGGATGAAATGGGTTGGGAAATGGAGGTCAAGGACTTATGAAAAGGTTTGGATTAAAGGGGTGGAGTGGTTAGGAGGAAGACATGGTTGGTGGATGCTAGGTTTGAAGACTTATGAATGAGTAGATGAAAGAAGTGGAAAGATCATCATTGACACACATGTTGAAGGTTGATGGAAAGGTGGAAAGTTTGGGATATAAGGACCCAAAATGGATGAAGGAGATGATGGATTTAGGATGGTGGATTTGGGTATATAAGGACCCAAAATTGATTTGGAAAATGGAAGCTTGGATGATTTATGAATGAGGGAAGCCTTTGGGTTAGAAAAATTGGATGCCCTTTTGAATCTTTCTTTGAGATTCATCGCTTCATTAAATA
The DNA here is from genome assembly GCA_028749045.1 of Cupressus sempervirens. Classification (NCBI taxonomy): domain Eukaryota; kingdom Viridiplantae; phylum Streptophyta; class Pinopsida; order Cupressales; family Cupressaceae; genus Cupressus; species Cupressus sempervirens. The sequence goes on along the minus strand of CM053783.1, from coordinate 532,916,795 downwards.
GCTTTGGAATCCACAAAATTTTTGCATTTTTCATTTTTAGCCTTTATGGCATTATGATTTTGTTTTGGATCATATTTTTCTTTTCTTGGAAATGTCCTTTAGAGGGTACATGTTGATCCTTGGATTTTTGTTGATTTTTGGCTTGATTCACTTTATCTTTGGCATCCAATTTTCTTCCATTGGCCATGGTAGGGGTGTATGAGGATAAATGGTATGGAGAGTTTATGGATGGTGAATATTGGAAGGAATTCAAGGATGAGTTCCTTTGTTGATCATTAATGGGTATATGAGGGGATGAAGTGGAAAAGATGGATATGGTGGATGGATATATGTAAGGACCTAAAATGGATGGAAGGGATGAAGGGTTTGAGTTTGGAACATAAGGACCCAAAATGGATGGTAATGAGGAAGGAATGGGAATATGGATATAAGGGCCCAAAATGGACTTGGAATATGGATGATGGGAATATTTATATTTGGGAGGAGGAATGTTGGATTTGGAAGGAGTGGAAGGTGTACCAACATCTTGAGACAATATTTCTCTAATGGGATACTTATCATTTTCAATACAAGATGTGAGTCCATGTATATGGGGTTCATAAATGGATTGGATAGGTGTGATAGGATCATATGGAGGATTAAGAACACATGGGGGATTATGAGGGATAATAAGATATTGAGATGGAGTGGGATAATGAAAGGTAAATGAAGGGGTACTTTGATCTTGACTTAAAAGAGGATCATGTGGTGGAATGGAAGGAATTATTGGATCATCTAGTGGGATAGGATCATATAATGGACTGGATGGAATAAAATTATGAGATGGAACATTTTGATCTTGACATGGAGGAGAGCTAGTGGATGGAGTGGAAGGAGAATCTTCACAAAGTGGAGGATCTATGGATGCCAACTCTTGAGATTGAATGGAATTAGTAATGTGTAGGGTACATGGAATATCTTGATCTTGATTAGTAAGGGGATCATGAGATGGACTAAGAGGGATAAATAGATCTTGAGGGATAAGGGAATAATGGGATGGAGAAATGCTTGGATCTAGAGGGGAAAATGAATCCAAAATGGCATGCTTTGGAGGAAGGTTTTGAGATGGATTTGGGTGCATGACTTTGGGTGATTGGATCACTTTATTTTGAATTTTTTACTTAGAAAAGGTTTCTAGTGAGATAAACCTATTACACAAAGGGGATCATGTTGATTTTGGAGGATTAGGATTGTGTAAAGGTGGAGGTATGGGTAAGGGATTGGGATGATGTTTTTGGACATTAAGCTCAAAGTATGGGGAATTACATGGAGGATTTGGGTTGGATGGGACATGAGGATTATGGTCTTCAAAACATAGGGGAAGAGGACATATGTCATGGAAGGTAGATTGTTGCTTTTGATTTGCTAGGCTCAAGATAGAGTTCTTCAATTCCTCAATTTCTTTGGCCATGCCATTTCTATTTGAGGAATTGTGTAGGCTATGAATGGAATTGTACCTAGTTGAAGGAATATGAGGTGGATTTCCCTTGTCAAAGGTAGAGGAAGAATAGAAGATGTTCATGGATTAGAATTGGATATGAAGTTTTGAGGAGTGATTTGATATACAGGTTGAATAGGAGGTATAACTCCAGTTTTCCTTTGAAGATCTTCAACCATTTGATCAAGCCAATTTGTATCCATGGAACTTAGATGAAGAGTGATGAAAAATTTGATGATGGATAAAATATGACCTTAGGACTATGAGAAATTTTGGACTTCGTTTTAATTTGATTTGGATTGATTTGACTTGATACTGATTGGATTTGATTTGATATTGATGAAGGTTTGAGATAACCTTGATAAGATTTGGGTCATTCAAGATAACTAGGATTAAAGTCCAAGGATTATGATGGTGCTCCTAAGTCCGAAGTAGAAGATTTTATGGAAATTTGAATTAGAAGAAGATTTGAATGGATGAAATTAGGAAGATTTATTTTGGATGAAAATGTAAATCGATTGAATTAAGAATTGATTAGAAATGAATGAGTTTGACAAGGGATTGGATTGGAAGGATGAATGATGAGATTGGCAGAGAAAATTGGATCTTGATGTGGCTTATGAATCATGACTAGAATGAACATTAGGAACTTGATTGAATGAATAGGAAGATGAGGAAATGATTTGAACAAATAGAGATAAGTAAGACTATGAGGAATGATTTGAATGATTATGACAAGAGATGCATGATGGTGATGAATTTGATGGATAGAAATTGATGTGGACAACTTGACTAAGAGGACTTAAAACAAGACTTATTTTGTTGTTTTAAAAATTTTTTTAATTTTTTTTAATTTTTGAAGTCTTATGATTTTTTTAAAAAACATAAAATGCAAAGCATACAATGAAGTATATATACAAGAAAATCTTAGATGGCATGTCCCCTTTAAATGGGGATGTTTTTTGAACATTCAAGCATGTAGAACACACCAACAATCCTATAAGGCTTTGACTAGGATATACAAGCTCAACTAGGGGTGTCCTCGATATATGCAAGGTACGTGAGGCCCAAATTTGTAGATGAAAGAAAATAATGCCACATAGCCAGGAGGAGATGGTAACCCAAATCTCCACTTTCACTTCCAAAAGGTATAAAGTTATTTGGGGCTTAGCCAAGAGTGATAAGATTATGCTTCCAAGAGAGGTGTCTTTCAATTCACCTCCCGATATTTATAATTTTCTAGAATGCTAGAGTTGAGGTCATCCAAGGGGTGATGAAATCCCCAAGCAGGCCTCCTAAAAAGTGTAAAACAAGGTCACTTATTTCTTGTGCACTCAAGATCACCTGAAGGCATGAGAGGAGAGAATATGTAAGTGGCCTTAGGGTTAAAAGACACTTGTTCTTTCCTAAAGAAGCTTTAAGTTTTGTAATCTACTCTTGAAGACACTTGTGTTTAAGCATACATTGTTCTTTCTAACTTGAAAACATCATTAACATAATAAAAAATAAAGATTTGTCAATAAAAGTAAATCGATCATGAACATAAGAAAATTGCTAAAAATGAAATCAATTCCATTAAGTCATTCAAGATTGAGTGAGTTCATTTTAAGCACCAAATCCAAATATTTCATAGCAAGCTTCATTGACCTTAGGTGTTCAAGAGTGTGTTTGCTAATCTAAACATTCATTCCAATGAAAGTATGTCAATTTTCTTAAGGCATTCAAGATTGTGTTTGACTAACCTAAACATGCATTCCAATGAAAAACTTGTTCATTCCTTAATAACATTCAAGAGTGTGTTTTAACAACATTTATTCCAATGAAAGTTTTCATTCAATTGATTATGTATTCAAGATTGGATTTGCTTATTTTATGTTTAGCCATTCAAGAGTGTGTTTGATTTATCCCATTAAGTGCAACATTCATTCAAAGACAAATGGTTAAGAATTCATGTTTATTCCCAAGAGAAATAAAACATTAAGAAAAATCTGCAAGAAAACATGGTTAGGTGTTTCTAAAATGCTTCCATCTGCAATGCTACAATAAACCACTTGATTAGCCTCACCTTTTTTTTCCCTAAAATGAAGGCTTTACTATGGGAAAAATTATTTTAACTTTTTTTGTTATTTTTTCTATATGTAAATAAGCTTATAATGACCCCAATCCTATGAAACTACTAAAAATCAAATTTTGTTTTATACTTTTAAAAAATAAAATAAAAATCACAGACAATAGAATGCAGATAGAGATGAAAAAGCACGAAGATGACAGAAAAACATATATGACAAAATAAAAAAGAGTTTGATATACCTATTACTTACATTCACATATTGCATATGAAAAGAAGAAAAGCATAGATGCCAAATCATGCAGATGAGAAAATATAAGGTCACTGGTAAATTAAAAATGCTGAAATAGAAGGTCGCCAAAAAAGTGTAGATGAAAAACCAAGTCACCAAAAAAGTGCAAAAAATAGTCTATAGTAGAGATGCCAGTTCAATGATAGAGATGGCAGTTCATAAAAAAGATTAATTTTTAGCCACCCACAATGTAGATGAAAAAAACAAATTAAATTGCGAGATGACAGTTTAGTAGCCGTAGATGACAAAATGTCAAAGACAATAGTTTGGTAGTGTAGATGACAAAAAAAACTTTGGAGATGCTAAAACTTAGATTTAATGTGATAACAAGTTGATTTTAAAATAGCAATGACAAAAATGCCAATCTACATAGACTAGCAGAGATGCCAATCTATAGAGATGAAAGAGTCATAGACGACACTATGCCTAGCATAGATGACAATGCATGGATTTTAATAGCGAGTTATAGTTTTTTGATTATTTTTTGAAGGGAAAATAGGGATTTGGGTCCCACTGGGCATGCCAAAATGTGTACACAAGAACCTAACTTGTCAGGAGAAATTGTAAATAATCAAATGTTAGTTGCATACATGTATCAAATATTCAAAACAAAACAAAACAAAACACAACCAACACTATGCTTGAGTTTTGCAACTCAATGCAACTAAAAAGAAAAGTCCTCATGCAACCTCAAACCAGCTCAACAAAGACACCCGTGAGAGGCCTTGTTGGTGTGCATTAGATTGGAAGGATGTGGGCGTGCTCTCCCAAAACACAACTATTGAATCCTTGATAAAAATGCAACATGAAATGATATGATCCTAAAACTAAATGAGTGGAGACACCTTCAAGAAATGGCTGAGTGAACCAATCCTCAAAGAATTCTAGGAATGAGATGGAAAATGAAAAGAACCAAATTAACAATGATAATCTAATACGAGATACAAGCACAAGTGCAAGAAATCCAACATCTACCAAAGGGTTAGTAGAAAATATGCAAGTCACAAAATCACTAAAAAGCTCTAACAACAAACTAGCATGATAATAGTGCAAATGAGGGAGATGTAAAATGCTTGAGATAAGGGCTCTATTTATATGCTTGAGAGAGGATTTCATGAGGTAGCATCTATGTGGCACCCACATAGGTGCCACAAGGGAGACATGTAGACAAGTCATACAAATAATCAAAATTCAAAGTTTGCTCACACATGTGTGAGCAAACTTGAATTAAGGAGTGGGGGACAAAGGTGTAAGAGGTGTGGAAGGCATGAGAGGTATGAGAAGTGTGAGGGTTCCTCACACATGTGTGAGTACACACTTAAGAATTAAAAGGGGTTTAGCAAGGTATTTAAGAAAATAACTAGGATTAAGTACTGGGTAGGCTTAGAAGGATGAAAGTGATGGGTGTAGACTAGGTTTTAGGATAGGTTTAAGACTAAATTAAATAGGATTTAATTTAATCATAGGGTTAGAGAATTTAATGGAATGCAAGAAATTAAATAAATAAGATTTATTTAAAAGGGGATTTATGGAGCACTATGCATTAAATAAATTTAATACATTGGGGGGGGGGGGGGGGGGAGTATTTAAATTAAATTTAAATACATTAGGAAAGTGAACCTATTTAATTAAATAAGTAGAAGAATATGATAAATATAATTAAATTAATAAATAATTAATTATAGTGTCAAAAGGGATATTAAATAAATTAATATAGTGTTTAGGACAATTTTAAGTGTCTACAAATGTCATTATAGATTCCTCTTCTCCTCTAGATCCGAGCATTTCTCCATCTCATTATTCCCTTATCCCTCAAGATCCATTTATCCCTCTTAGTCCATCTCTTGATCCCCTTCCTAATGAAGATCAAGACATTCCATGTACTGTGCACATTACTAATTCTATTCCATCTCAAGAGTTAGCATCCATAAATCCTCCACTTCATGAATATTCTCCTTCCACTCCATCCACTAATACTCCTCCATGTCAAGATCAAATCACTCCATCTCATGGCTCCATTCCATCCACTCCATTATATGATTGTATTTTTATATATGATCCAATCATTCCTTCCATTCCACTATATGATCCTTTTTTAAGTCAAGATCAAAGTACCCATTCATTTTCCTTTCATGATCCCACTCCATCTCAAGATCCTATTGCCCCTCATCATACCCCTCATTATCTTAAAGCTCCACATGATATTATCACACCTATCCAATTCACTCATGAACCTCATATACATGGACTCACATCTTGTATTGAAAGTAACAAATATCCCATTGAAGAAATAATGTCTCAAGATGTCGGTACACCTTACACTCCTTTGAAATCCAAAATTACTCCTTCCAAACCTAAAGCTTCCCATCATTCATATTCCAAGTCCATTTTGGGCCCTTATATCCATATTCCCATTCCTTCCTCATTTCCATCCATTTTGGGTCCTTATGTTCCAAAGTCAAAACCTTCATTACTCCCATCCATTTTGGGTACATACATGCACCCATCCACCATATCCATGTTTTCCATTCCATCCCCTCATGCTCCTAATCAAGATCAACAAAGGCACACATCCTTGAATTCCTTACAATGTGCACCATCCATAAGTTCTCCATACCATTTATCCTCATCCCCCCATACTATGGCCAATAGAAGGAAATTTGATGCCTAAGATAAAGTGAATCTTGTAATACCCCAAAATTGGCTCATTTCCATTATACCAATTCTGGTCTATTTCTAATCAATCCTCAGACCTATTCTAATAGGCAATTCTTATTCTACTACTCACTACTTGACTTAATTATCAGATGCAAAAAACCCTAATCTGCATTCATCATATCATAATCTAATCCCTATAGTACGCACTCATATTAGTCACATTGAAACCTATTGATTAATATTTAATTTAATTATTAAGTATTTATACTTTAATTAAATTAAATTATACCTTAAGGCTAATGTACTAAGGAATTAAATTTATTTAATTTAATAAATATGTTTATTTTGATTAATTAAATAAAAATATTTAATTAAATAGGAAGTCATCCCTAATTAATTAAATGAAATGATTTAATTAAATGGAAAAGGCATTTATGAGCTCATATCTCACTTATTAAATTAAATAATCTCTTCAAAATTCTCTCTTTAGTTCTAAATGGAAACTCTAAGTCAACTCTCTCTCGAATTGGAAACAATCTAGTTAACTTGCTCTCACACTTATGACAAGCTCAGTTAACTGCTCATCACACTCATAACAGAAATAGTCTACTTCACCTGCACAAGGGAGTTTCCATATTAACTGAATCTTTGCTTCAATCCTAACAGTCGATCCAAGTTGATATCACCTATTGATGGATTCCAGGAATTCTATTTAAGGAACTCCTAATTCCTCATTACAGAGGTTGAATTTTTACGCTATCGAATCTCTACTGAATTACTCCCTAACTTTGCTCAAGCTTTCATTACATTCTATCTTTCTTTAATATCATCTAGATTAATACTATGCATACATGTAGATTAAAAATTATTTTCTAATTTATAGATTAAACTGCATATTCATATAGATTAAATTGCATTTTATCTTAACTACATTTAAATCCTTCATTCTTAGAGGGTTTGGTTGCTTACACCTCAAATCTGAGGACATTAATTAGGAAAAATCCTTCTAGATAGAAGGTGATAGGTTGTTCTATTAGACCTCTTGGATAAACAACTCAATGTTTATTCTAGGATGATTCCATAGGTAAAGACCATGTTGAAGTGTCTGTGAGGTTTAGAGGCCTGCAATTCACAGGTACATTTTTGGTGCCCACCATGGGGCCGAGAAAATCAATTTCTCAGGCCTCCTCTACATTTTTAAAATTAATTTTAAGTTCTCTATCTATATAGTCTATACAGATTCTGGAATCTTCACGTGAGATAATACATTTTAGCGTGAGGATTTTGAATCTTTGCATGAAGTTACTTTTTAGTTCACGTGAGAAAGTGCCTGAGCGCACGAAACTTCATGTGGCACCTTATTTCTTTGTGTAGGCTATAATATGATTTTGCGGGGCTCTACTAGAGATCTCACATGCGATCTTGTAATAGTAGCCTCTGTTTCAAGCATTTTTATTTTGCAATTTCATTAACTTGTTTTTCTTGAAATTCGTGTTGCTCTGTTTCTCTGATTTTCTGCAGCTTAACTTATTGTCTGCAGGACGATTTGTCAAAGATTCCTATATAAAACCCACTCAAACATGGACTAACTATTTGTTTGTAGGATGATTGTTGAAGACATGTTTGATGAAGACTCTTTTAAAACCCACAAAACAATGTGTCTTCTTTTCTTGTTTTTCAAACTAGTCTAATTAGGGGCTTGTGAACTTCCTAGGGTGCAAGACAGAAGAATAGGGGATTATGCTCTTCACCAATTGGAGGTCATGACCAAGGGTGCATCAAAAACCTAGATGCTTCTGAAAGATGACATTCTGAAGAAGGCAAGTAGCTTAGTGGTTCTCTAGTACAAGTCCTTTTCTATGAAGGGATGATGATTTCCTTTTAGGGAATCAAAATCTTGAGGAAGGATAAGTCTAGATTGATTAAGCTAAGTGGGTAATCAATCTATTTTTCATTTTTGGGTGAGGAAATAAGGTAGAGGATTATGCTTTTTCCCATTGAAGGAAATCAAAAACTCTGACCCTTAAATCCAGACCACCAGTTCGTGTCAATCCTTTAGAGGGCTCGTCAAAGTGATCCAACCTTCGAGAACAACCCAAGTGAGCACACTCTTTTCGTTAAAGATTCCAACTCACTATAATCAAGATGCTTTGTAGAGTGAAAGACTCCAAAGCCAAATTAATTTCTTCCCCTTGATTCCCTATATTGCATATCAAGGGGAAGCTCTTTCTGTGCACTGGTCGGTGCCAACCCCTAGCTTACTAAGCAAGTAGTGTGCACTTTTAGATGCTGGTGTGGGTTGCTAGTCTCAAATCTACTTGTAGAGCCACCGAGAATTAATATGAATGGAAGCTAATTAAAAACCTCTTAGTTAGAAGCCACTCGATTCACCTCTGAAAGGAGGCATAATCTTTGTGCAAGGAGGGGGAAGAATCTCTCCTATAGAACTCACCATAGGCATGCTACTAGATGTTTGAAGGTGGTATACGTGCTCGTCCCTTGCCACAAGGGTGCTTGTTCAACACATACTATTGATTCCTTTGAATATACCAAAAACACAAGCACCCTCTAGGGGGTGACATAGTTGTGTGAGGTACACGCATGCGCATAAGATGTGGGACAAAGGTTTTGCCTTCTCTACCAATTTTTGTTTTTAGACATAAAAGCGTGTTTGTTCTTGAGTCATAAACAAGTCCAAAATTGTTTAAAACAAATAAAGGTCAAGACTCCCCTATCTTATTAAGTTGCTTTGCCCTCGGTAGGACTGTTTTCAACTACTGCTTGCTTCCCACTGTCTTGTTCAAACACATTGTCTTCATTGAATCTTGAAACATTGTCCAAACATCTTACTATATCAACCTTGAAATCTACCTATTATCTGCCAAAACTTACCAATAATCTATCTAGAATAGTCTAAAATTATAAAAATCTCTTCGAAATCCAATGCTGTTGCTAATTTGGTCCTAATTTTTGCACAGACTTGTACTTTCTCACATGAGAATTCATCTTTTTGCGGGAGCCAATTTAGGTCTTTGCACTAGATCTTGCGTATATTCGCGTGAGATCTTGCCTCTATCCTACTACCCTGTCATTTCTTTGTGTGATACAGAAAAAGTCTTCACACAAAATTAAACTACTATCATGAGTCTTCGCATGACCTAGTGAACTTCCTCGTGTAGCATGCAAAGAATCTTCGCATGGAATCCTACTCTAAAAACTACCAAATTAGTCAGTTTGACCAATCTGCGATCTTAGTCCAGTTAGTTTCCTACACTGAGTTATCCTTTTCTATCTGAAAATAGTCCTGAACAGCTACACTTTTCTTAGCTAAAGACTTGTGTCTCATACTTTGACTGGTCTCATCTCTTAAGTTATCTTTTGTCTTCATCTCTTAATGCTTGTCATACTTTGTGTCACATTGGTCATAATATTTGGCTATTCTAGCCTTTAAATCAGACCATTTGTGCCTTGGTGGACAACATTCTTGCTATTATCTTGTCTTTTTTGAGACTCAATCTTAGTGTAGTCCTTGTCCAGGTTCTAGCTTCTTGTCCTTATCTATGACTGTCGCAACCAGAAGTGGCAATGTGTTTTATCCTCTTAGACTTAGGCAAGGTCATGCTAGCGGTCATAATAATGGTAGAGGTCACTTACCTTTCATTACACAATCTGTATCTAGTTCGACTAGTGAGGCATCTTCATGATCTCCCTCACCTGCCAGGTCACCTCGAATTCAACAAACATTTTCCATAAACTTGCAACAAATTAGGAATCCTTTGTACCAAGAGGACACTGAGACAGGTAGAGGTCCTGCATCACCAAACATGATGTCTAATTCTTTTTTTAGAGGACCTTTTGAAACACAACACATTGAAACTAAACACATTCCTATAATGACTAATCATGAACTTGAACATGGTAGTCATAGTAGACATCAAGAACCACCAAGGAATGACAAAGAGAAAGAGAAAGACCATGACACTAATGAGGAACATGAAGAAGTAGAAATACTCCTTGAACACATAGCAAAATGTTGAAGAGACAAAAAATTTCAAAAGGTCATGAGAATCCTACTCAACGAAGAGAAAGAAAAGTACTTTCTCAAACTTGCCCAAGAGGGAGCAAAGTTACCCTCTCATTTCAATGTAGAAACCATTTTCACGACTGAAGAAGAAACTGAGACTTCTAAACTCCAAAAACAATTGAAAATTATGCAAGACCAATTGGCTCAAATGATGCATGAGAAAGAGAAACCCACAAAGACATACACATTGGGCACTCTTTGTCCATTTCTATTTGACAAAAGCATAAACATGCTGCCTTTCCCACGAGGCATAGAGCTACCCAAATATGATAAATACTTTGGTACTAGTAATCCCCAAGATCACTTGTAGGAATTTTGTGCTTTATCTATGGAGTTTATACATGATCAAACATACCTCATGCCTTTATTCCCTAGAAGCCTAAGTGGTCAGGCTTTGGAGTGGTTCTCACATTTCCCTCCTAGTATCAAGACATTTGACAAAATTTCCAATCTATTTGTTCATCAATATTCTCATAACATACAACACCCTATCAATATTTGAGATCTATGCAACCTTAAACTGAAAGCTGGAGAACCTTTTCTCACATTCCTCCAATGGTGGAGACAACTATACACTAAGTATTCCTATAAAATTCTAGAAACAGAGAAGCTTGACATTTTCACCGATAACCTCCTACCTAATTTTGGATATAGAGTCCAACTTCAAGGTCCACATACCCTTGAAGACATGATCACATAAGCTATTCACATCAAGGAATTTATGCTCAAGAAAGGTGAACTCACTCTTCAGAGGGACATAAAACAAGGTTCCACTTCCAATAAAGACAAAACCAAACATGAAAACAAGAACTGGGAAATTTTACATGATGAAGTCATTGACAATGTCACACCCAAACTTGCTAAAGTAGCATTTAATCTCATAGATGACCTCAAAGCAGCCAAAAATGCTAAGAAACCTCCCCCTAACAATAAAACATTTGGGAAAAAACCAAGAAACTCATGGAAAACACGCCCCAAGTGAGAGTATACACCCTTGGGAGAACCTTTGGATGTGGTTTATAAAACATTGCTACAACATAAGCTTATTTCACCAATGGATAAGCCTCATTCCTATGATCCACAACCATGTCCACCATGGTGGAATGAGACCTCATTCTATGAATATCACCAAAACAAGGGACACAAAACTAGCAACTGTATAAATTTGTGCCATAAAGTCTAGAACATAATTGATGTTGGTGATCTTGTGGTAGATGGACATAATAAAAACTTGGATCACAAGGCATTCAAAGAACCTTTCCCAGCTTATGAAAAAGGAGAGACTTCAAAACCACAACCCTACAACAAGGTCAACTATACATATTCCAATGATGATAATGTCATTCACATGGTTGAACCTGTGGATTTTGAATATTGTGACATTATTACTATTAAGGGAAAACAAGATAATGACAAACCCAAGACACCTTTTTTGTTGAGATAATGGGTGTTGCACACATTGCATAATATTGTTATTTTATTTTATTATTTTATTATGTAATGTTGTACCTAGATGGACGTGCAACATGTAAAGATTCCTATGGAATATTCTTGATGAGTTGTATTGTAACATTGTGATAATATTTCATGCAATTATTTAATATTGGGGGAAAAGAATTACATGCCCAATATTAAATGTGGGGTCAATGGGTTAGGTAGCACATGGTTTTAGCACATGGTTTATGTAATACCACTTGGTGGTTTTGTGGGACTTGCTACTATATAAGTAGCCACAAGGGTAGTTGTTGTAGAGAGTGTGAGAGAGTGACAAGGAGAAAACAAAAGGCAAGAGTCGAGCAGGACAAGGCTTGACAAGTTAGCCAAGGGAGCATTTGTGAAGGTTGAAAGCATGGCATGGGATGTGTGGATTCATGCTTGTTCACATAGTTTGCTCGGTTGTGGCTATGGCCATGAAGGCTTCCATGGTTGTATGGCAATGGTATTTTTGCTGAATAATACATGATGATGGATGCTTTTGGAGGTTGGGTTTTTTTTCTCAATGAGGGTTTCCCAGGGTATATCTTGTGTCACATTTTATAGGTATGTTGTCTATTCTCTTGCATGTGGATTTTAATTCCGTGTTTATTTCAGATTTATTATGGGTTATGTGGAAATGGTTATATTCTTTGTTGCCAAGTTTCCTTACAAGTGGTATCAGAGCTACGGTTTTATTATTTGTAACCCTAGATTGAATCCATGAGAATGCATGAGAGGATAAAAGAAAGGGCAAGATATATGAATGATTTATTGCAGATTTGAGGGTTTTGGCTTTGCTGTTATGATGGGATGTTAAAATATTTGGGCATGTGAAATTGTTGGAAAAAAAGAGTTTTTTCGAATGTTTCATTTAAATGAGGGTTTTGGGGGGTAGCTTGCAAAAATGACCTCCTGGGTAAAAATAGACCTCACCATTGGATCCGAGTCAACATTTCCATAAATTTTGATATATAATATGCCCTAGTTTGGCCATGTTCAGAGGAAATGAAAGAGTTTTTTGGTTTCAGCTCATGATGGCCGTCAAATTTAATCTCGTCAGAATTTTCGTCACTGAAAAAAAAATAAAAAATGAAAAATTGTACTGAAAATGGCAAAAAGACTGTCTTAGTAAAATGACCATAACTTTCTCTCAGAATATTGGATTTCAGAGTTCTTATAGGCGTTGGAAAGCTAATTCAGAGCACTACAAGATGGTGTAGGTTTGGTTTTATGATTTTGAGATTTTGTCAGGTTTTAAGAGCCCTAAAGTCAGATGTTGTTTATTTTGAGCACGAATTGGGGCATAACTTGGGCATACGGAGTTGGATTTTGGACTTTGAGTAGTCAACGGAAAGCTCTTGGAGAGCTCTACACATTGGTTCAGATTTGGTGCAGGTTTGGCATGATTTATTTGTTGATATATTTATCTAAACAATTTATAAGTATATTTTGACTATGGTAACATTATGAGTTTATGGCATTGGAAGATTTAAGATTTGATGTCATTGTATACTCAGTTCATATTTTAGATTGGTCTCATGATGATATAGTTATCAGTGTTTGATTTGGATATGCATGATGACTTGTTGGGTCTACAAGTTGTGCAGTGTTGTAAGCGGTCTATACTTACAGGTTCCATTTATAGCTTGGTTATGGGTTGTCTTTGCCCATTGATCTTTCATTATTGATGCATATTCAGATTGGTGGCTTGGATTTGGGTTGTCTATGCCCTAAGTCACATGATTTTATCTTCATGTAGAAGGGATGAGATGTTGTTACCAGGTACAGTCATGGTAGAGGATCATGGTTATTTGATTTCTTTTGAGGAGCTCATGTGGTGCACTTTGAGTTCTTTGATGGTTTGATGCCTTGGTTGATTCTCATGGTTAGAGGATGGTTTTTCATCATTATGTCATGGATAGCTTGGATACATGGTTTAGTGGGAGCTTGTGACAGTGATGGGGTGACAATGCAAGATTAGTTCCTGGTTTGGTTTATATCTTCTTGGTTTGGAGAGGATGGATTTTATGATGCCATAGGTGACTTGGTACCACGGTTGAGTGGGAGTTGTTGGCATTGATATATTTATTGAGTATTTGCAGATGTTGGAGGTTTGTCTTAGATCCTGTTGCTGCAGAAGCGTCTTTGACATTTGCATGGTGCACTTGTTATCTTCATGGTGTGTGAAGATGGTTAGATCTTGAGGACTCATGGAGTTCTTGGTTATCTTCATGGTATGTGGAGATGGTTCTTCCTAGTATGTGGAGATGGTTTTCTTCATGGTGTGTGGAGATGGTTGCATCTTGAGGACTCACAGGGTTCTTGGCAAAGGTGTGGTTTATGCTTTTATTTGGCATGTTATCCTTGGTGTGAGGATGGTTTCATTATTATGTCATGGTATACTCTTGATATGCATTTAGAGTTGTGACATGTTATCTCTTTAGTTGAGATGGTAAGATCATGTTGTCATGTTTATGTTCCTAAGGCCATGGTTGGAACTTTGATATTGATCTTGGTTTAGTTTCTTGGTATTGAGTACACTGATCATAAGCTGGATACTTCATGATATTGATATGTTGCATTTGGAGTTGGCATGGATTGATTGGTTATAGGTGCTTATGGATACTTAGAGACAGTGGTGATGCTGATTTCTCTTGGATTAGAGAAGTATTTGTTGGGACAGTTGATGGTTTCAACAGGAAGTCCGAGGGGCAGTCACCTAATATGGACTTGAGAGGAGATTGTTCTTAGATGAGTCTTGGTTGGAGACTTGGGTATCTTGATGAGCATTCTCATTCCCCACTCTTGGTCTACTCGGCGGTTTGCTACTTGAGAGGTATAGCCCATTATTTTTCTCAAGTGCATTATATTTATGCTTATCTTTCATGGATATGGATCTTGAGCTATGGTACATGAGTTAGTTCTGGAGGGTTCATTTGAGAGATGATTTAGCATTTTGGTTATCTCCATGTGCATATGTTGTTATGCTGGTTGAGTTTGGGAGATGATTTTATATTGGGCATATTCCTTGGTATAGAAATGGTTTTATTGAGTTTGATCTTCTTGTGAGAGGCTTACATCCATGATTAGTTATATGGTTTGGGTGTTTTTGAGGCTTCTTGTTGGGGTTTTATGGAGGAGATCATACTTGCACAATTTACATCTAGAGGTGTGTGTAGAAGGACATGATACAGGTTATGATTTGCATGGTTTCTCTAGTCTTGGTTATCTTCCTGGATGTTTAGTTTTGACTACATTGGATTTGAGATTGGTTGGAGATTGTGATCACTAGTTTGTGCTCATGTATGTCATGTGAGAGATGACATGGTTATTTCTTTCTCTTTCCTTTGTTGGTTGTGGATAATTTGAGAGACTATTGGAGACTTGTTATGAGAGTTGTTCTTGCAGGATATCAGTTTACGTATTGTGGATGTCCTTGATACTTCATGGATTCACTTATTTGAGATGTTTTGAGTGGATTGGTTATAGATTTGACATTATCCTTTGCAGTGGAAGGTTCTTGGTATATATGTGGCAAGTATTGCTCTTGAGGCTTGTGATTGCAGGTTATAGATTGGATATGTCGGTCATATGAGATTCACTTGTTATACCTTAGAGGTATGGATAGTTGGATGGGTTTGGCACTTTGCTTTGGGTGCTATTTCAGCTATGGATATTTTGACAACTACGGATACATGTGATTACCTTTGGATTAGGTTGTTGTGCTTGAAATTTTAGTTGGTACAGAATTTTATGATCTTCTAATGTGACAAGTTGGGTGGCTTTCTCTTTGGATGGCTTCTATGTATGTCTAGTGGGAGTGGCATAATAGGAGGTGAGATCATTCATGTTCGAGATGCTGGATACTTTGATTTTGTTGCAGGTACCAGGATGGAGCACTTGGTTTATTTTGATCCATGATGGTGGATGTGCTAGGAGGGATTGTTCCCTTGTTCATTTATGTGGCTACGAATTGACCCTATGCAATGTATACAACAAGTGGGAGATTGTTGATATAATGGGTGTTGCACACATTGCATAATATTGTTATTTTATTTTATTATTTTATTATGTAATGTTGTACCTAGATGGACGTGCAACATGTAAAGATTCCCATGGAATATTCTTGATGAGTTGTATTGTAACATTGTGATAATATTTCATGTAATTATTTAATATTTTGGGAAAAGAATTAAATGCCCAATATTAAATGTGGGGTCAATGGGTTAGGTAGCACATGGTTTTAGCACATGGTTTATGTAATACCACTTGGTGGTTTTGTGGGACTTGCTACTATATAAGTAGCCACAAGGGTAGTTGTTGTAGAGAGTGTGAGAGAGTGACAAGGAGAAGACAAAAGGCAAGAGTCGAGCAGGACAAGGTTTGACAAGTTAGCCAAGGGAGCATTTGTGAAGGTTGAAAGTATGGCATGGGATGTGTGGATTCATGCTTGTTCACATAGTTTGCTCGGTTGTGGCTATGGCCATGAAGGCTTCCATGGTTGTATGGCAATGGTATTTTTGCTGAATAATACATGATGATGGATGCTTTTGGAGGTTGGGTTTTTTTTCTCAATGAGGGTTTCCTAGGGTATATCTTGTGTCACATTTTATGGGTATGTTGTCTATTCTCTTGCATGTGGATTTTAATTCCGTGTTTATTTTAGATTTATTATGGGTTATGTGGAAACGGTTATATTCTTTGTTGCCAAGTTTCCTTACATTTTTTCTTAAGGGGCCCTACTCTCAACGCAATGGATAATACACCCTCACAACACTATGCTAATGCTGTCACTCATTCTCATGACAAGTCGGTGCTCAAAGGCCCTGTGCCTCCTACTTCAAATCTTGAACATCACAAAGAAAAGGCCCTTGCTGGACCATCTGGAAAAGGTGCAAAACACACAACAAACTTGATAGCAACTAGTTATAGAATTCTTGATCAATTGAAATGAACTAGTTATAATCCATGGTAGGTCACCTAACCTAACCTTATCTTATGAACTTCTCTGAGGAGGATGATAACTTGCTGAGTCACCCACACAATCAACCTCTAGACATCGAAGTTATGATCCATCAGACATGTGTTTGTCAGGTACTCATTGATAACAACATTGGCCTAAATATTGTCTCTACTACTCTTCTTAGACAATTGAATTATTCTAAGGACTCTATTGATCCTCAATGTAAGATTACTATCAAAGCGTATGATGAAGTGGAATGAAAGTCTCTAGGTCTTGTGGTTTTACCCATTCATGTTGGTCCTATAGAAAAGGATGTCACCTGTCAGGTGCTTGACATTCCCTTGGCTTACAACATTCTGTTAGGATGGCCATGGATACATGAGATGCATGCTATACCATCCACATACCACCAATGCATCAAGTTCCCATTTCATGGCTCCAAAGTTACTATTCCTGCCACTACTAGCTATACTTGCAATATGCTTAAGGCTACTGAAACTTTCATCCCTGCTAATCGTGAGTCCACTAATTATCACAATAATAAGCTGAAACAAATTGAGAAGTCATTCAAACTGAAAGAAAATAGCATGGGAGAGTACCACATTGAACTAGTACTGTCATTAATGTCTCTCCTAGAGTCTCCTCGACATTATGGGAGATCTTTAGAGGCAAAGAAGCTGTTTGTGTTGACACCCCAGACCAAGTACAATGGCACTTTAGTCAAGGCTACGATTCCCTTAGAAGATGAAAGTGAAAATAGATCCATTGCTGCATGACTTTACAGAGAAGAGGCTCTAGTGGACCTAACAGAGCAAGCTTGAGAAATCACTCCTAAGAAATATGGGCCTGGTCTTAGGCTTATGAAGCATTTTGGTTACAAGGGAATTGGCCCTATTGGGTGCAATAACAATGGCCTAATTGATCCTATCAAAGCAAGAGCTCAAAGCATCTATGATACAACTGGCCTAGGATTTAAGAAGGTTCCTTTTCATTTGGGACCAAATAAATTCATACCAACACCTGAGAGTTCATCTAAAAACAAGTCACAAGTTGATTTAGATACTCAAGAGGAAGAATCTGATGATGAGGATTCCTATCCTCATGCTATCCCTTATGATCTCTCTAAATTCTTTGCTAAGCCAGATGACTTTGTGCCACGTTTTAGCACTGTGGATGATACTAGTGACTATTCTGAGGACAATACTGAGCAACTCAAATATCATTTAGAAAAGGGAGAATCTAGTCAGTCATGCTGTGTTGAGTATTTGTGTAAGAACCCCGAGGATGAAGGTGACTATGTCCCTATCACTATTGGGGAGTTCTATAATCTCTCGCCATGTAGCACTAATTCTAAGGAATATGAGTTTGACTCTCTTTCAAAAGCGACTACTGATAAAGACATTGACCAAGCGCATGTCTATGAAAACCAAATTGAAGTGGGTGAAACAACTAGGGTTAGGTCACATGTGCCAGATCTAACTAATGTCCTAGAGTCATAAATTACTGAAATTCATACTCTGAAGTGTTTGAACACACTTGTGGACAAGGTCATTGTAGGTCTCAAATTGCTAGTCCAAACACTTAATGACTATACTATAAATGCAATCAAACTAGTCACTACTCTCTCACTCACACATCCCAAGCTTATAGACTGGAACCCCAATGCATCTAGCAAATTCCCCACATTTCAAAATGACTATGCTCTTGCCTATTACCTAAATGCTATCGAACCTATAAAGTCTTCCACCAATGAGCATAGTGTCAACATGATTGAGGTTGACATCAAATATCTCAATCATACAATTAAAAAGAAAAAATGCAAAAGGTCCGATGGTGAAAACCACATTGTGGCAGTATTGAAACCCAAAAAAGTAAAAATAAAAGATGTATCCAAGGGTGAAAACCTCTTTGAGGCACTCATGGATGAGATATTTGATGTACTTCCCAGTCACTTTTAGGAGAGATCATCAGTATTGATAGAGCTAATGCAACCAATTAACCTAGGCACATAAGAACATCCTCATATGATACATCAGGCACAGTCACTATCACCTAAAGAGAAGGAAGAAGTCATTTCCTTTTTCAAAGGAAAGAAAATAAATTTTTCTTGGACATACTCTAACATGCTAGGACTGGATCCTGATCTTATCATGCATCACTTGTCCATAGTGCCAGGCATCAAAATAGTTAAACAGAAGATTCAAAAAATGCATCCTCACATTGCATTGCTCGTCAAAGCAGAATTGAAGAAACTCCTAAAAGTTGGTTTCATCCATGCCATTGATTATGCTAAATGGATATCCAATATTGTTCCAGTTTCCAAGCATGATAAATCTATCAGGGTTTGTACAGACTTCTATGATCTTAACTTGGCATGTCCTAAAGATGACTTTTCACTCCCTAATATTGATATGATCATGGACATGATGGCTGGCTATGAGATGTACTCACTTAGGGATGGTTTTTTTGGATATAATCAGATAAAAATTATGCTAGAAGACCAGGAGAAAATGGCTTTCACATGTGCATGGGGAACCTTTTGTTGGAATGTGATGCCATTTGGTTTGAAGAATGTTGGTGCTACGTATCAGCAGGCTGTTACTACAATTTTCCATGACATGATGCATAGAACCATGGAGGACTATGTTGATGATACCTTGGTCAAAAGTGTTAAATGCAATACTCATCTACAAGATTTGGGTCCCATCCTAGATCGCATGGAAAAATTCAGTCTTTCACTCAATCCTAAGAAATGCGCATTTGGTGTCACATGTGGGAAGTTGCAGGGATACATTGTTTCTGCAAAATGAATTGAGGTAGATTCGAAGAAAGTACAAGCAATAATGGACATGCCACCACCTTAGAACATTAGCCAGATGAGAGAACTACAAGGAAAGCTCCAATCTATTTGCAGGTTTATCTCACAATTACTAGATAGATCACAACCCTTCACAAGGACCTTACATAAGGGTGTAAAATTTAATTGGAGCCAGGATTGTGAGAAAAGCTTAACATAGATCAAACAATATCTTGTTAATTCGCCAATCCTGATACCTCCTATTCATGGGAAGCCTTTTCTTTTATACAGTTCAACCATTGAAACATCTCTGGGAATCTTGTTGGTTTAGAAAGACAATGACAACAAAGAAAGGGCTATTTACTACTTGAGCCGAACACTGGTCTCTTATGAGAAAAACTATAGCATTATTGAGAAAGCTTTCTTGGTAGTTGTCTTTGCTTCCCAGAAGTTGAGACACTACATGCTTGCCCACACTACGAGGCTCGTGGCTAAAATAGACCCACTAAAGTACTTGCTCAGTAAGGCAACTCTCACAAGAAGATTGGCTAAATGGGTTATGATACTCAGTGAGTTTGACATCCAATACGTTGAACGCAAGGCTATCAAGGGACAGGTAATTGCAAATCAAATGGTCAATGCATCCATATAGAGTCTTCTACCAATGAACATTGATTTCATAGATGAGTTGATTCTAACACTCACACACCACACATGGGTTATGTTCTTTGATGGGTCCTTCACACAACAAGGATCAGGTGCTCAATTACTCTTTATTACACCACAAAGATACTCATTTCCCAAAGCATACAAGATTATGTTTCCTTGTATAAACAACATTGTTGAATATGAGGCTTTGATCAATGGCATGAAAATTGTAGCTGAATGGAGAGTGGATTAGTTAGATATCTTTGGTGACTCTTAGCTTGTCATCAACCAAGTTAATGATGTGTATCAAATAATGGATGGGAAAATAATTCCTTACAAGTGCATGGTTGATGACTTAAAGAAGTATTTTGCACACATCACCTTTCAGCAAGTTCCATGAGAAAATAATAAAGTGGTTGATGCCATGGCCACCCTAGCCTTCGTACTACAAATGCCTGAAAATGATCTTTGACATGAGTTTTTGGTGGAAACATTACACTACCCAGCCTATGACACCCCTAATTCTAAGATGATCTTTTCTGTTATAGGATAAGAATCATCTTGCTACCATCACATTTATTCCTACCTTTGTAATCAAAGCATTCCAGAACGTCTGACTTGGAATGAGAAACATTACCTAATCCGTAATGCTTCACATTATGTCATTATTGCTGACGATCTGTATAGGAGAGGTCTTGACAGAACACTCCATAGGCATTTAGAACCCAAAGAGTCCAAACATGCACTAATTGATGTTCATGAGGGCATTTGCAAAGCTAATTCCAATGGCTTGACACTAGCTCGCAAAATCGTTCGTACTGGTTACTACTGGCCCAAAATGGAGCAAGAAGCTATCAAGTATGCTAGGTCCTGCAAGCAATGTTAGCTACACAAGAATCTGATTCATGCTCTAGCCAGAGAGTTGATTCCTTCTACTACAACATGGCCATTTCAACAATGGGCTTTTGACTTGGTGGGACAGATCCACCCAACCTCCTCTAATGGACATAAGTTCATTATCAGGGCTACAGATTATTTTACAAAGTGGGTAGAGGCAGTACCTCTCACAGTTGCTGATGGCAAAACTGTAGCACTTTTCATCACAAACTACATCATCTATAGATATGGTGTGCTATCCTCAATCATTACTGATAATGGAGGACAATTCAAGAATAAAGACCTCAAGGAACTATGTAAGAAATTCAAAAGCACACAACATTGGTCTTCCATTTATTACCCCTAGGGTAATGGCCAGGCTGAGGCATCTAATAAGGCAATCCTCAAAATTCTTCATTGCACAGTCAACAACTAGGGGAGAGATTGGCATCTCTAGATAAATCTAGCTTTGTGAGCATATAGGACAAGCATTAGAACTCCAACAAGCACAACTCCCTTTGCATTGGTGTATAGGGCAGATGCTGTGCTTCCAATAGAGGTGAAGATTCCTACCTTGAGAATCTCTATGAAGGGCCTTATCATTGATGATGACTACATGATAGCTTGGCTTAAAGAGCTTGTGTTACTGGATGAACGTTGACAAGTGGCATGTGATCATCTGTGAGCATATCAACAATGAATGGAAAGAAGCTATAATCGAAGGGTCAAGCCACGTGACTTATAGCTGGGTGATCTCGACCTCAGAGAGAACCCTAAGAATCAACAACAATGAGTACAAAAAAGAAAGTTTGAACCAAATTGGCTTGGTTCCTACATCATTACTGTAGTATATGGATCTGGCTCCTATCAGCTTTCCACAACTAAAGGAGAAGTGCTAAAAGAACCTATCAACACTCTGTACCTAAAGTGGTTTTACAATTGATCTAATATCAAGTAAGCTCTTTGCACATATCTATATGTCCTGAAAAAATCCTAAAAATTAGAAAAAGTCCTAAAAAAAAATGGTTACCCTGGTGAAAACCTAGCAATAAGTGCCTTGGTAACACCAAAAAAAAGTGAAAAATCTCAAAAATACAAAAAAATTAAAAAAAGAAAATACAAAAAAATTGAAAAAAAAAAAGTGCCATTGGTAAAAACCTAGAAATAGGCATCATGGTAGAAAAAAAGAAGAAGAAGAAGAAGAAGAGAGTTTTTCCAAGAAGGTGAAAACCTGGTAAACAGGTGCCTCTTGTTCCCAACACTCCATCTTGCAGCGCATCTTTTGGCTATTCTGTATAGTCACTTTCATGCTTTCACTTTCCTGCTTTTCCTACTTTCCATTCATGTATCCATGGATTGAGTCTTGTTACAGCTCGAGGGCATTCCCCTTTAGTGTCACTACTTTTTGAGATTCTCCTCATAGAATCTCCTTTGCGACAGTCGCCAGTGGTCCTCACTACATTTGACTACTGTCACTGGTGTCACTATTTTTGAGATTCTCCTCATAGAACCTCCCTCGCAATAGTCACCAGTGGTCCTCACTATGTCTGCCTATTGTTGCTAGTGTCACTATTTTTGAGATTCTCCTCATAGAATCTCCCTTGCAACAATCACCAATGATCCTAACTATGTCTTCCTACTATTGCCAGTGTCCCTCATTTTCAAAGATTCTCCTCATAGAATCTCTTTCGCAATAGTCACCAGTTGTTTCAACTATGTCTACATACTGTTGCTTGGGTCATGTCTCTAGATTCCTTTATGGAAGATCTCTCTTGCGTCAGTCACCAGTCCTCTAGCTGTTCCTGTCTATTGTCACTCAGTCCACTTTAGGTTCTTCATCTTGAAGTTTCCTCTTTGACCTCAGTCACCAATCGTTCTAGCTGCGTCTTCCTACTATTGTCACCCTACTGAAGAGATTTCTTTCAAACATGTTTTGGACACTGACACTTGACATCAATCCCAAAAAAATTGAACTCAAAAATGATATACTTGTTTGGATATGTTGAGAATTTTCTTTGTTTTCTTTGTCTTGTTTTATCATATCCCCTCAAGCAACTTGATGATGTCATCTTCGACTAGAGAAGCAATGACTGGGGGCATGATCTTTTCTTTGCTTTTTGTCTATGATTTAGTTTCAATAAGTTGATATATTTCTATAAAAGAGGTGTCCACTATAAGAGCCTCCATCTTGTGTTGGATGGCCGTGTATATGTCAACTCCTTTTATATGAATATGTTAATAACATTGGTTCTTCTCCTTGTTTCTTGGAGTGAACTCTTCATGCTACAATAAATACTTATACTCATCTTGCTTAGTGAACGTATGGGTCATTGTAAGTATACCTAGCACACTTCTATCTCAGGTTACAAACACAAGGGTCATTGCGGATAGAATAAATACTGCATACTTAGCATAAGATGAATCTCCCATTTGTTTAGTGTATCTATCATGCAAGCAACATTCTGGTCATCCTAGCGTTTATGCTTTGATGCTTATGCTAACTTACTATATTAAAAGGGACAAATGTTCTGGTCATTCTGGCTTCTTGTGCCTTGAATGCTTACATTTAATCTCAACAAACTTATAATGTATGTTCTATTCATATTCCCATGATTAAAACGTTAGCAAGAATTGTATAACATACAAGCTTTGTTCCATGTCTAGTGATGATAAATCATTGAGGCTTGGTAACCAGACCTAGGGTTGCATTTAACATCAGTCTTGCATTACATACTTCACAAGCATATGCATGCAATTTTCTTGTGATTCCATTTCTCCCTTCTATGAGGAAAGATTGGGGGCATCTTCACACATATCAAGTTTTTCCATGGCTGCACAAGAATTTTGTTCGTTGATTCACACTCCTCAATGGACTAATTGTCACTATCAAGAAAAAACATGCAACAATACATGAGATGTCAGTCCATTTTCATATGTATTGCATCCATATACTCATAATATCTACTCCACGTGCTCATAATCACATCACATCACATCAGAATACATATGCATTCATATCAAAGTACAACATGTATCTCATCATCATCATATTGACATCTCATGTACATCAAAGTGAAAAAAACATAGACAATGACATGTACACTGATACTTGGCTCAAAAATCTCATATATAAATCTATCAAAAAAATGGGTCAGTACAAAAATGGGCACTAGTCGAGTGCTATCGATCAAAATGATACAAAATGGTCTTGGTATACCAATCAATACATAGCCAGAGATCAAAAATCAAGAGCTAGATGTACAACATCTAACTCTTCCCTATGCTCTTGTCTCCAGAAGGAGTAGGAGCAAGAGCTGTAGGTGGAGGAGGAGGTGGTGGCATGTCAGGTTTAGCAGAAGGTCGTGCACCTCCTGACTCTTGAGCACTCTATGAAAATTGCTGCACCTGTAGAGCCTCATCAGGCACCACTGTCGAATATGCAACAAAGTAGTAAGCTGCCCAAGCCAACTAAAGGCGGATCTTGTCCTACACAATCGCCAATCTTTGCTCAGCAGTCTCGGTGCTCTCTCTCCACCGATCAATCTCTCACTGCCACTCCAACTGTGAGTCCTGGACAACTACCTATATCTATAGATCCCCCAACTAATGGGAGGCCTAATGAATCTGCTCTTGGTAGTGCCATACTATATCCTGCACCCCAGCTACCAGCTGATCTAGCATATCCTCATCAAGTATCTCAAGTGCTTGCCGTTGTGGTGGTGCCTACTACTATGGTGGTGCCTGCTGCTATGGTGGCACCTACTACTATGGAACCTCTTACTGTAGGGCCTGCTCCTCTGTCCTCTGCCTTTGTCACTGACCATGTCCTTTCCCACTACCCACAACACCTAGGTCTGATCCCATCTACCGTGGGAGAATCTGCAACTATTATACCCACTGCTAGACTTATGGCTACACCTGTGGCTACTCCTATGGCTGTGCCTACTACTACTGGGACACCTGTCTCTGTGCCTGCCCAGCCATCCTTAGTGGATCTATAAATTGAGGGAATGGATGACTAATAAGATAAGCCTGATATGAAGGTGTCATCCCTGCATCTATTACCTCTAGTAGGTAGTCCCACTAAACTACAGCTAGGCTACATACATCTATCATAAATCTACCAGGATCCATCCATGGAGGCCATCCCCGCTCTATGTCCTTCTACAGCCTGTGAAATATCCTATGGTCAACCACACTGTCGCCATACCCATGAGATCAAAAATCACTCTAATATCTGTGTAGTCCTACCCACCAGTGGTCGTGAGCTAAACATCCAAGGTAGCTCCCTCAGGGTGTCATCCCATTCCTCAGTCTCTCGCTAAGGCTGCCATACGATAGAGACTAGGTCATCGAGACAGTTCCTCCAATGCTCTATCTTACCCAGGAAGACCTGGGTAATGTGCCCTCGATATCGGCAGATGTAAGGCTCCATCGACTCTCTAGCATCCTCGAAAATTGGCCTACATATGGGAAGATGCTCCCAAGCCTAGATCTAAAGCATGTATACTCCGACAGCCATAGTCTTCTTCTCATGGAAGACTATCTCGTGCATCTCATGGTATAGGTGGGCCAACATACACTCACCCCACCCAAAAATCTCTAGTGCCTCTACCATCCTATAGAGCATGACACCCCACCCACACTCCAAACTATGTTATCCTCTATCAGGACATAAGAAATAGCTCAAAAAGATAGCTAGCACAGATGCCAGCCTGTGTGTCAGCCCGTATGTATGCATAAGCTCATCCCAGTTGATGGCTCTACCTCGTTGCAGATCCCTACCAAATACAACAGAAAGTGCCACTGTGGCTGCTCGGGGCACCATATTATATATGACTCATGCACCGTGAAAGGGGATCCTCAGTATCCTCCATATGTCCTTTGGGGTGATGGTCATCTCCCCCATTGGAAAATGAAAGGTGTTCATCTCTGAATGGAAACACTCCACCAAAGATGTGAGTAAGCTGTGATTCACCATCATAGCTGGGATCTGGCATAGAGAGGACAAGCCCAATCACACAATGCGTGCTTGATCAGCATCATCAAGGCTTAGCAACAACTATCCATATGGTAGATAATGTGATCTAAATGAAATGTTGTCAAAGACATCTTGCACACACATACAAACAACGACAAGAAAATGATCAATACCGAAATGAAATGGTGGAACAAAGCTAATAAAAATGCAAATTTCATGTACAAAATTGAACATTTTAACTTCTAGTGTCATGGATTCTCATGTAAAGATCTTCGTATCTCAGGCAAAGATCTCAAGATCTTGTGTGAAGTTTCCCTCTTTTGTGCAATGAATCTCTTTATCGCGTGAGAGATGAAGTTCTTGCATGCAAAGAATCCCATTCTTCATGTGAGAGGTGGGTGTCTCCCATGTGAGAAACCTCACTGACTTGCATAAAGAAACAGTGCACCTTATTTCTTCATGCGAGAAGAGATTATCTTCACATGAGAAAAGACAGTCTCGCATGAAGACCATTTGGACAACCCTAAAACATGCTAAAAAATGCAATAAATGACCTTATAAAGCTTGAAAGCAAAAGTATGAAGGTGGGAAATCAATGACTCACTGGTGGTCCATAGTTTTCTGGTCGACTGTGTCATATGGAGTGCTCAAAATGATGATATCTCATGTTCACTACCATGTCTCTCTCAGAGCTCAATTCACTACAGGACAAAAAACACAAATGAATTGAAAATGACCCCTTGGGCCCTTATATAGCTATTGACCTAATTTTTCAAAGTGCTTCGATTTGCATGAAAATCACCCCTGGCTAATTTGATCATTCTGAATCCATTTTCAGGATCGAATTTGAAATTTGACACACCTAAGTGCCTAAAAAATGCATTTTAAAATTTGGGGACTGATGCAACTGAACGCTTGTGCAGCCTGAATTTTTTTGATACTTTGCAATTCTTAGAATCTTTTCAACTCAAAATCCTTCATGTTTTCAAAATTTATTTTTGAAGAATTCAACTCAAGTCAACTATGGTCAAATTTGGTTGACTTTTGGTCAAACTTGGTCTTCTAGACCTCAAAACCATGCCAAAATAACTCTGAATCTTCTTTCGATTTCTTCTACATTCTATTGAATCTCAGATTTCTTTTACTACTTTATGTCACATTTATAGTGTGTCATCTTTCGATTTCGCTCCCAAGGGGGCAGGACGATTACATCATTGAATACTTATTGCTCGAGGCATCTCATTCCCATCTTATGTCCTCATCATTTGGGGTATCTCACCACTAGGGTCATCTTGTTCCCTCTTTCTGGCATCTTTTTCATTTTGTCATCATTTGATTACAGGTATCGAGACAATCTAAACCTCGACTCCTAAGGATCAAGCCTTGTTCTGGGGATGATTCTATGTCTCATAATTCAATTTTGTTATCTGCTATTGTTCTCAGGTATCTAGACATTCTATTTAGATCCTTAAAGGTTAAGCTCCATTCTGGAGATAATCTTTTAAATGCTATCAATCTCAGGTATCTAGGTGTTCTATCTGGATCCTTAAAGGTTAAGCTCTATTCTGGAGATAATCTTTTAAATGCTATCAATCTCATGTATCTAGGTGTTCTATCTAGATCCTTAAAGGTTAAGCTCTATTCTGGAGATAATCTTTTAAATGCTTTCAATCTCAGGTATCTAGGTGTTCTATCTGGATCCTTAAAGGTTAAGATCTATTCTGGAGATAATCTTTTAAATGCTTTCAATCTCAAGTATCTAGATGTTCTATCTGGATCCTTAAAGGTTAAGCTCCATTTTGGAGATGATATTAGTCACATTGAAACCTATTGATTAATATTTAATTTAATTATTAAGTATTTATACTTTAATTAAATTAAATTATACCTTAACGCTAATGTACTAAGGAATTAAATTTATTTAATTTAATAAATATGCTTATTTTGATTAATTAAATAAAGTTATTTAATTAAATAGGAAGTCATCCCTAATTAATTAAATGAAATTATTTAATTAAATGGAAAAGGAATTTATGAGCTCATATCTCACTGATTAAATTAAATAATCTCTTCAAAATTCTCTCTTTAGTTCTAAATGGAAACTCTGAGTGAACTCTCTCTCGAATTGGAAACAATCTAGTTAACTTGCTCTCACACTTATGAAAAGCTTAGTTAACTGCTCATCACACTCAGAATAGAAACAATCTACTTCACCTGTACAAGGAAGTTTCCATCTTAACTGAATCTTTGCTTCAATCTTGACCGTTGATCCGAGTTGATCTCACCTGCTGACAGATTCTAGGAATTCTATTTAAGGAACTCCTAATTCCTCATTATAGAGGTTGAATTTTTATGCTATCAAATATTTGCTGAATTACTCACTCACTTTTCTCAAGCTTTCATTGCATTCTAGCTTTCTTTAATATCATCTAGATTAATACTATGCATACATGTAGATTAAACTGCATTTCATGTTAATTGCATTTAAATCATTCATTCTTAGAGGGTTTGGTTTCCTACACCTCAAATTTGAGGACATTAATTAGGAAAAATCCTTCTAGATAGAAGGTGATAGGTCGCTTTGTCAGACCTCTTGGATAAACAACTCAATGTTTATTCTAGGATGATTTCGCAGGTAAATACCATGTCAAAGTGTTTGTGAGGTTCAAAGGCCCGCAATTCACAGGTACAAATCTAGCCAAATATCCACAAAAATCCAAGGATCAACATGTCCCCTCCAAAAGACATGTTCAAGAAAAGAAAAATATTATCTGAAACAAAACTAGAAGGCCACAAAGGCTAAAATTGAAAAATGCAAAAAAATTGTGGATTCCAAAGATAGTTAATGAAGCAATGAATCTCAAAGAAAACTTCAAAATGGAATCCAATTTTTCTCATCCAAAGGCTTCCCTCATTCATAAATCATTCAAGCTTCCATTTTCCAAATCCATTTTGGGTCCTTATATACCCAGATCCACCATCCTAAATCCATCATCTCCTTCATCCATTTTGGGTCCCTATATCCCAAAATTCAAACTGTCTCCTACATATCCTCCAAAATTCCCTTATTTCCATCACCCTTCAAGGTGTGTGTCAATGTTGATCTTTCTACCTCCTTCATCAAGGCATACCATCCATGTATATAGATGCTCGAGTCCTCCCTCCATTTCCCTATCATGTATCCAACCATTCACTTGTCCACTTCCACTTGCACTGTACATTGGGGGCAAGCTTCATCTATACCACACTGCCTTCTATGTCTTCCATATTCCTATCTACCATTCCTCATCCTTTTCCATCTTTGATCTTGACTATCCTATTCTTTTCATCCATTCATGCTCACTTTCCATATCACTTGCACATTATCCACACACTATCCTACATACTCCTACCATCCGTTCACATATTTGGTCTTGACATCCTATCAATATCCTTCATCCCATAGTACTTGTCATGTTCATTTAATCCATTTTCCATCCATACTCCTATATACTTCTATCCTTCTTTAATATTTCCTTGTTCTTGGTTATCCCATCCATTTCATCCACTTCATATCCACAATTCATCCCTATCCTTCATATCATTACCCATATCATATTCATACCCATATCCCATATTCATTCCCCTTTCATGCCGATGCTCGTGATCCATCTTAGAGGCAAAAAAAAAAACTATTCATCCATGCTTTGTAAATCCACATGGCTTCCCTTCCTCGATACAATAGCTTTCACACCAACTTTCCATGTTCATGCATCCTTTCCTACCACATTTCCTTCCATTTTCAATATCCTTGGAATGGGACATTCAAACTCCTTTGAAATATGGTCCTTGGTTCCCCATTGTCTGATACCATATCCTTTGGTCCTCCACACTATTCCTCCATTAAGATATCTCCACCCTTCCCATCCATTTACCATTCCTTGGTTATCCCTTGTTATTGGTTCTAATCTATTCCACTTTCCATCAATTTTTACTTATTCCAATCCATTCAATCAATTCATTTCTCCTCTAATCTAATAATATTCCCTTCTTTTAATTATTTCATTCAAATCACTTCCATCATCAATTCCTTCATTTTTCCATCTATCTCCATATACCTTGATCATATTTCTAGTCTTCCATTACTTTCCTTTGTAGAACTTTTATCACTTGCTCTCTTGCATTCCTCTTCCATTCCACTTCAATTCATCCATTATATTATAATATATTATTCAAATTCTTCTATTTATCTCATGACACTAAACTTCACCCCATCAAACTAAGCTTATCAGATAATGATTGCAAACAAACTTACACAAATTTACACTGAGACTAAATGATTTACGAACATCGTTCCTTTCACCATAATTTCCAGTGAACAATCACAAACATTTCAATACAATTCAATCAAACAATCATTTTTTGCCTTATAGGATGCATCCTTCCTATACAGGCTTAACAAACTCACCATCCAGATAAAGTTCATGGCAAGAACTATGGACTGAATGACTACTTGGTGATAAGGTCTTTTGTTGATTTTATCTTTGTATATTAGTGATAGTCTCCCCAAGTGTGCCTCAATATTCAATATCTTGGTATCATTTGAATGACTTAACTTGATTACACTTGTCATTTTGTGATATAATCTATTTTCATGATTCTTTAGCACATCTCTGTTGGTTTTTGAGTTATGGTTATGCATTGCTCACTGGGGGCAATGGGTTAGCACACTTTCCACCAAGATCCCTAAGAAGAATTTGGGGTGTGCCTAGACCTCTCCAATGCATATATGCCATATTTTCCATCATGACTTTGAAGCCTACATCTATGTTCCTAAAGTCTCTATTTTTTTGATAGTCTAGTCCACACAGGAATATTGTCATCTATGCTTCTATAGCATTTGGTGCATAACTCCTCTTGCAATATCAAACTAGGATGTTCTCTTTTGTATGAACATAACTGAATCCCATGCATTCATATAGTTAAGCTACATTAACAATTTCCAATTCACCCTGCTTCATTCAACTTTTACCAAGAAGTCATGTCAGATCATTTTTTTAAAGCCTTTTTCCTTCCCTTCCCTTTTCCTTCTTGTCTCTACTTTCGAGAAAATGGGGCAAAATATATTCTTTTTTCATCGAATTCCCTCAAGGAGGCACCCTCCTCCCCTATCATCACTACAACACAACTCCTAGGACTCCTATCCTTTCTGGGGCAACCTATATTTTCTTTTCTTTGATATAATGTCATCTTGACATCACATCAAAGAGGGGCAAAATGTAGACACTTAAAATTGTCCTAAACACTATATTAATTCATTTAATATTTATTTTGACATTATAGTTAATTATTTTCTAATTAATTATATTTTTCATATTCTTTTACTTATTTAATTAAATAGGTTCATTTTCCTAATGTATTTAAATTTAATTTAAATACTTTTCCCCCTTATGTATTAAATTTATTTAATACATAGTGCTCCATAAATCCCCATTTAAATAAATATTATTTATTTAATTCCCTCAATTCCATTAAATTCTCTAATCCTATGATTAAATTAGATCTTATTTAATTTAGTCTTAAACCTATCCTAAAACCTAGTCTACACCCATCACTTTCATCCTTCTAAGCCTACCCACTACTTAATCCCACTTATTTATCCTAAAACACCTTGCTAAACCCCTTTTAATTCCTAAGTGTGTGCTCACACATGTGTGAGGAACCCTTCACACTTCTCACACCTCTCACACCTTCCACACTTCTTACACCTTTGTCCCCCACTCCTTCCTTCAAGTTTTCTCACACATGTGTGAGAAAATTTTGAATGTTGACCCTTGCATGACTTGTCTACATGTCTCCCTTGTGGCACCTATGTGGATGCCACATAGATGCCACCTCACCAAGGCCTCTCTCAAGCCTATAAATAGAGCCCTTGTCTCAAGCATTATACATCTCCCTCATTTGCATTGTTATTATGCTAGTTTGTTATTGGAGCTTTTACTGATTTCTAGAGTTGCATTTTTTACTAACCTTTGGTAATTGTTAGATTTTCATCTCATTTGCATTGTTAGCTTAGTTTGTTTCTTGCACTTCCATATTCATACCCTTTGAATGCTCTCAATCATGGTTGATTCCATAGCCATTGTTTGAAGCATTCTCCACTCATTTAGCCTAGTATCATTTTCACAATGTATTTCATATCAAGGGATTCATATAGTCGTGTTTTGGTAGAGCACACCACATTCTTCCAATCTCCAATAGGGTCTCTCATGTGTGCCTTTGTTGAGCTGCTTTGAGGTTGCATGAGGAATTTGATTTTTGGTTGCATTGAGTTGCAAAATTCAAGCATAGTATTAGTTGTGTTTTATTTTATTTTGAATATTTGATATATCCATGCAACTAATGTGTGCTTGTTTACTCTTGCTCCCAACAGGTTACGTTTTCTTGCATACAATAATGAGGGTTGTAGTAGAGAAGAAAATAATTGACCCTACCTTTCAAGGCTTTTACATTGAAGAGAAATATTTGGACAGATTCAATAAATGTATTACAAACTATCAGAGACCATGTCACATCTACCTGATGAGGTTTACTCTTGCTCCTAACAGGTTAGGTTTTCTTGCATACAATAATGAGGGTTGAATTAGAGAAGAAAAGAGTTGACCCTACCTTTCAAGGCTTTTACATTGAAGAGATATATTTAGATAGATTCAATAAATGTATTACAAACTATCAGGAGGCCATGTCACATCTACCTGATGAGGTTCATGCTCGAAGGAAGAGGAAATGGTGAATCCTACCTCCCTTGAGCTTGATGTATACCTGGAAGAGGAAGAAGATAAAGAAAAAGAAGGGAAAATTGAGACATCAACATGGACTTAGGGGTGAAAGAAAAATTGATTGACATACCTCCAAAGGCTAGAGAAAAGGTCTTGAAAATCTTGCCTAAAAGGAGCCAATATTTTTCTAGGAATAAGACAAAACTTTTTAATAAGCTAGGCACAGGGAATGAAAAGGCTCCAAATGAGTTAAAATTGATTACAAAGATGTTATATGATAGGGTTATTCAAGCCCAAGAATTCCTACAATATGATGATTTGATTAAGAGTGAGGAGTTCACAAGTCTTTTATTTAAAGTAAAACAAAATGAATTATCTTTGGCATTGCATCTAGAAGAATCTGATGGGAAGAGTATTGAACTTGTAGAAAAATTGCAAGCATGTGATCTTGATAGTGAGACACTTACTATGGAGGAGGGTAGAGAATTGGTGAAAAGAAGTGGGATGTTATTACTCCCTAGGTGGAATTTAAGCTCTTCTTTTATATTGGACCAAATCAGAAATTAGGAAAGATCAATTTCCTATGAAGTATTTGGCCCTAGGGGTTTGTAGAGAGGATCTAGGCAATATAGATGCACAAACTATGGTAGTTTGGAGTATCACCTCAGAGTCCAATAAGTCAATGTTAATGGAGGTGAGGGACACACCTTAGGAGAGTGTTATTTTTTAGAGTGTATAGTTAGTATCCGACAGAGAAGTCTCAAGATTGTTGAGTGGAGTGTTAGCATTAAGCAAGGACAAGATGGAGTAGATTGAAGATTAGTTAGCTCAAACATTCAAGAATTATGTTTCTACTAGGAAGCAATATGAGGAGGAACTAAAGAGGAATTATGTAATGTAATAGAAAATCCAAGAATTAGAAATAGAAGTGAAGGCTCTGCAAAGTGTTACCAAGCTATTGACAAAAGTATGTGACAAAGAAATATAAACATAAGGAGAGGGACTAGTTGCTATTATGGTGACATACCAACCTGTGAGTATAGACATTGACGCAAAAGACTTAGGCAGAGATATTGAAGTAAATGTAATGAAGGGTGTTTTGCACCATAGGATAAGTATTTTGAAAAAAATTTCCCAAAAATTTCATAGCATTTTAATTTCTTTGCAAGGTTTAGAACACCAATGTTTTGAAGCTCTTTCTTTGTTAACTCCATTATTTAATAAGTGGGGCCCTTACTCCTAGTTCCTTGAGAAATTGATCCCAATGATAATTGTGAAGAAAGAATTGCCAAGGGAAATTATTATTACTACTAAGAAAATGCTTGGTAGAGTTAAATAATTGTATGGGTTTTTCATTGGCAAGATGCAATTAATATAAAGTAAGATGAATATTATTGCTAATGGTATATAAGGTTTCATATCTCCCATTATGGATGTTGAAGGGAAGCTAAGAGGATGACAAGAATGGGCTGCTATTTTTCTATTGGATGACTTATTCTAGCCCTAATTTTGTAAGTGGTAAAAAACTTGTATAAAAAGGCTTAGGGTTAGGGATTTCATAATGTATGGTGATATTGTAGCTTCTTGTGGTAGTATTGAGCTGTAAGGGATTGCAGATTGTAATCACTGGATAATAATATTATTGGACCTGCTGTTGGTGGATATAGCCGAAGGATTGGGTGTACCACGTTAAATCTTGGTGTCTTGTGTTCTCTTCTGTGTGATCTATTATTTTATAATATTGGTTATATTTTCATGTAACTATTATTTTTGTTCGTGGTTAATCCTAACAATGTTTGTATGGATGGATCAATTAAATCAAACTAGGATAAGTTTATGAAATAAAAGTTCATTCTCTTGTTTGAAAGAATTAATAAAAAGTGAGATATACATTAGCCTATTATTAAGTGAGGAAAAGAATTTGTGGAACATGGTGGAATTATAGAATTATAGAAGGTAGGTAGCTAGTGGGATTAAAGGAATAGAAACAAAACTATGAAAATGTTGTAGATCTTGCAGTAAATTTTGGTTATAATTGGCTAGGCTTTGACATTTAACAAAAAGAAGAAGAGACAACTACATTGGTATTTGAAGTGTGGCTGGTTGGGGTTAAACTCATTATGATAGGTTTGATCACAAATAGAAGTATGATGATAAAGGATAAATGTTGTGATGTAAAAGAAGGGTTCATCAATCCAAAAATCAGATAACAAATTATGGATTCCATAAGTTGCAAAGAAAGCAAAAATTTCTCGAATGAGAAGAAATGACAATTCATGTTTTCTAGTGCCAAAGTTGGAAGATAGTTTAACGAGAGGGGGGGAAATCAAGTAAGAGTTGTCATAGAAGGAAAGTAGCCCATTTTGAATAAAGACATACATACTTTATTCTTTTTTATGTAGATTGGAGTTTTGTTTCTTTGATGGCCATCATTTCCATTTTGAGGCTTGCATGTATGATTTCCATGTATTTGTAGTCCTATTTTTGTAATTGCATTGGAATGCATGATTGCATTTGATTTCATAAAGCATAATAAAAATTGACAATTTTTATTGTTCTTACAATTCTTTTATATGTAAGGTTGTGTTTGAGAGAGAGCCTCCACTTTATTAAGTCTAAAAGGTTTTTCAAATAAGAAGAACTAAGAATTATGAACATTATGAAAAAGACAGGGTCATAAGAACCCAATACCATAAAAATGAAAAAAAAAAATCAAAGTAAATAAAAATACAAAATGCTAATATATAATTTCCTACTTTAATGTACTAATTCAACATTTGCTCATATATAACAATCTTTAACCTAATATGAACATGATTATTCATAATAAAACCCCTAAACTTTAATCATTACAATCTCTTCCTCAATTATTATACTAAATAATTTACACCATTAAGAAAAATACTAAATTAATATTCCTTCCTAATCAATTTTCCTTCATAATTTCTCATCTTGACTGAAAACTTTTCCCTAGCCCTCCTCCTAACACTTTGTTCTACAATTATCTTCCACATATCCACCACATCCAGTGGATGAACTATCAATACTTTCTGCTGCTTCAACCATAATACTCATGAATAACCATGAGACTCCAATTATAACTATATTCATTTCAGTCTACATTGCAAATAGATTATGATAATATCCAAGATGCATCTTAACAAGTGGGTCCTTTCTGCAAAATGAAATTATTATTTGTGGATCCATTGAAGAAGATGATAAATATGACCACATGCATATACGGGGACAAGACAATAATTTCTTCTTGACTACCCATTTCTGTCATCTGCTTCAATGACATACTCATTCCTTTCCCTGTCATCAGTCAAGGAAATAGTTATTACAATCATATCAGCCAACTCAACATCCAGACTTCATATGGGAAATGACGAAACAAAACAAAAGGCTTCTGCTACATATCATCATCATCATCATCATCCAAGTAGCTGAGTTGCACGTCTGATCCAGCTTTAATGTCAATGAAATGGATAACTTTCTGACTTAAGTTGTTGGGCTCTTATTGAATTTTAACATGTTTCTGTTATCGTATATGATATGAAAGATAAGACCAAGATAATATCTGAAAGAATAGGTGCTTCTCAAATTTGTAGGTTTAGATAATTGTTTAAGTTACTTGGTCTTTATCAGTTTTACAGAAAGGATAAAGCCAAGATAATGTCTTATTGCATTTCTAACTATTTTGGCAGAATGTGTACTATTCAATCCTTTATTTTAAGTTGAAAATAGAGAATGGGTACTACTTAGTCCTTTTTTTCTATTTGAATTTAGATCAGTACTAACAAAAGAACAATTCTTCAAATCACATTGCTTGACTCGTCATTGAATTTAACATATTTTATAATTATTATATATGATAGAATAGATAACAACAAGATAATGTCTGATTGTGTCCAAAATGATTTAACAGAATAGATATCACTCAATCTATTTTTAATCAAAGAGATTGTAATATAAACCCACAGTCTCAAAACATACACAATATAAAATCTTCCATCCCTTTCTGCTTTGTTTTTCTACATTCTCTGCTTTATTTATTGATATTACTATGATTGCAATGTATGCACAAAGATAGCTAGATTTAATAGATACCTGACAGATGGCAGTAATCCTATGAGATTGTAGTGAATGAGATTTTTTTGGAAGACTAGTAGGAAGTTGGTCCTTGATCATGATTTCCCTTCAGATCAGAAGTGTTTGAGAAGAGTAAAAAAATAAATGGATTTTTGTGAGAGAATACGGATTGGGGCCATGGATTTGATGGGTGATGCAGAGTTGCAATGGAGTAGTGATATATATAGTTTAGTTGGCACGCAATTCAGCTAAACATTGTGATGCTTCTTTCACCTCAACTGTGGGGGAGCATCATTTTTGACAGCTTTACATTGGACATCTTCAAAATGGGTCAGAATTTTTGACGTTTTGGCATATGATCATGACAAACGTGCTCATTGATGTAAAAGAATCAAATAAGCTTTCTTTCTTTTAGTGACTTTAGATGGTTCGATACAATGCATGTACAATAAAATTGAACAATTTAAGTAAATATATGAGAGTTGGGAAAATTGGGATTGTGGTAATTTGTAAGAGTTTTCAATAGTTTTAAATAAGATTTATTATGACTTTAGATGGTTCGATATGATGCATGTACAATATAATTGAACAATTTAAGTAAATAAATGAGAGTTGGGAAAATTGTGATTATGGTAATTTGTAAGAGTTTTCAATAGTTTTGAATAAGATTTATTATGACTTTAGATGGTTCGATACAATGCATGTACAATATAATTAAACAATTTAAGTAAATAAACGAGAGTTGGGAAAATTGGGATTATGGTAATTTGTAAGAGTTTTCAATAGTTTTAAATAAGATTTATTATGACTTTAGATGGTTCGATACAATGCATGTACAATACAATTGAACAATTTAAGTAAATAAATGAGAGTTGGGAAAATTGGGATTATGGTAATTTGTAAGAGTTTTCAATAGTTTTAAATAAGATTTATTATGATTTTAGATGGTTCGATACAATGCATGTACAATATAATTGGACACTTATAAGTAAATATATGAGAGTTGAGAGAATTGAGATTATGGTAATTTGTAAGTGTTTTCAATAGTTTTAAATGAGATTTATTATGAAGATATTTTGATTTAAATCTGAGGTGTTTTAAAATTGTGAACAATCTATAACATGCTATTGTTTTTTAATAATTTACAGTATTACGTGTGGATTATGTAACTTATGTATTTAATAGGTTATATATATATATTTAAAGGATTAAGTTGGATATAACATTCCTTTTAAACTTAATCTTTTGAATATGATTGATGATGTGGTGTGATATGTCCTTAGGAGTTGGGGGGAGATTGAACCTTGTAACCTTGTCTTTCACAACAAGATGCTTCACCAATCAAGCCAAACCCCATTCCATAGGCTATTTTTCTTTAATATTTTGTCCAAGGTTCATTGGTTTCTTTTTATAATTATTTATTTATTTATTTACAAGAGTTAATGACATGGATAAATATCCTTTTTAGATTTTTGAAAAACCAAGTTGTGATGGCTCTATACTTTGATCAACCCCTTCAGATCGAATATTATCACAACATTCTTTTTTATTCATACAAGTGTCTCTAGAATGCTTGTGAATGGGAAGACTCATTCTCGAACAAAAATTGAAATGTGTAAATTCAAATTATCTATCTTTATAATCAAATGATAGTTTAATATTTGGAATGCGTGCATTAAATGCATTTAAATACACAAAAATTGCTACATATCATACAAGCTCATGTTTCATGGACTCCAAAGTGAGTGACTAATAAAGAAAAATAATCAAATTTTAATCCAATAGTTCGATTGAAGCAAGAACAATCCACAATTATGAGGACCCTACAATCATGAACAATTACAAGATGGAAAAGAAACTAGATCTAGATATTATATGCATGAAAATAAGTATAAATTTTACAATGATAAATAAGTGAACAAGGATAATATTTGAGTATTTGAACACAGGAAAATTGTACAAATGACGTGTACATAGATTTTTTTCTCAAATAGTTGATAGATACTATAAGACAAAAAATACAACTTTATGTAAACTTATATCATTTATCAATAAATGTATATAACAAAACATCTTTTAAGTAACACAACATATAGATGATTATTCAATTTCACGTCAACTTATGATGAAACAATTATCTTTTATAAGAAGATGTTTTGGTATGATAAATTTGATTTCCTAACAGAATAAATTTGTAATAAAGAGATCTTTTCAATTTCTTTGTATGGTTTCGATGGACCAAATTCTAAATGGGTGATTTGCATTCTATTTGCAATTGAATTATCCAATCTTGTAGAATTGAGAAATATATTTTGTTGTGGCATAAACTTAGATTGTGTCGTAGGTTTGACAAGGGATAATAAGCAATTGTAAATACTATCATTGATAGGTATTTTTTGATTAAAATTAAGCACAACATTTAGATGATTATTCAATTGCATGTCAACTTATGAGGAAACAATTATCTTTTATAATAAGATGTTTTGGTACGATAAATTTGATTTCCTAACTGAATAAATTTGTAAAAAAGAGATCTTTTCAATTCCTTTGTATGGTTTAAATGGACCAAATTCCAAATGGGTGATTTGCATTCTTTTTTGCAATTGAATTATCTAATCTTGTAGAATTGAAAAATATATTTTGTTGTGGCATACCCTTAGATTGTATCATAGGTTTCACAAGGGATAATAAGCAATTGTAAAGACCATCATTGATAAGTATTTTTTGATTAAAATTGACAACATAAAAAGGGTTTTGACCTTAAACTTGTAACCACAACCCAAAGGAAAATTAAATAAATCAACAAAACAATAAAAGAAAAGTTGGTTATTACAAATATAAGCCTTAAATGACACATTATCAAAAAATTTAGTAATCCACCTCAATAATGGGTAGACAACTCACTCACCACCTAGGGAGGAAAATGAGAGTTTATTTTTTCCTATGTTGTTGGTAATATGTCCATAGGATACTATCACTAGGGTCACCATTATGAGGGGTAAGTGGTGAATCCCATTATAATGAATGCCAACACAAGGGGTAGAGTGTTTGTTTACATCAACATCCAAATAATAGATTTGAGAAATCTAAACATATGGAGAAGGGTCCACATGACCAAAGAGAGTGGCACTTGTTGCAGGAGGATACACAAGGGATGTAAATACAAGCTTTGTAGCATCATCCAGATATGAAACACAAGCATCCTATTAGCATGAATGATGATGGTATTCCTTTGGGGGAGTATCCTAAGCATTGGAGAGCATTGCCATGTTGCATTCATGACTATGTTTGTCATTGATGTCAACATAGCAGTAATTCTATGAAGACTGGCAAAATAGAAGACATAGATCATACTTGTACAGACAAAGTTTTTATGTACAAGTGATGTATGGTTAAGGACATGTTTAAATCTATGTGTCGATGATGAGGTCAAATGTGCGTAATCTAGGTCAAAGATATATGGAAGATGTAAGTTATTTACAGAGAGCAGTGTAAAAACAAAGTGCATGGAAAGCAATTTCTAATGATCATATTATATCTTCTACTAGAGATATAATCTAGTCATGCATAGATAGAATACAAAATGGGGCCATGGATTTGATGGGTGATGCAGAGTTGCAATGGAGTAGTAATAGATATATTTTAGTTGGCACACAATTCAACTAAACATTGTGATGCTTCTTTCACCTCAGTTGTGGGGGAGCATCATTTTTGATAGCTTTACATTGCACACTTCAAAATGGGTCTGAATTTTTTACGTGATGGCATATGATCATGAAAAATGTGCTCATTGATGTAATAGAACCAAATAAGCTTTCTTTCTTTTAGTAACTTTAGCTGGTTCAATACAATGCATGTACAATATAATCAAACAATTTAAGTAAATTTAAATGAGAGTTGATAGAATTGGGATTATGGTCATTTGTAAGAGTTTTCAATAGTTTTAAATAAGATTTATTATGAAGATATTTTGATTTAAATTTGAGGTGTTTTAAAATTGTGAACAATAGATAACATACTATTATTTTATAATAATTCACAATATTATGTGTGGATTATCACACACACACACACACACACACACACACACACACACACACACACACACACACACACACACACACACACTCACAACACACACACACACACACACACACACACACACACACACACACACACACACACACAAGGATTAAGTTAGATATAACATTCCTTTTAAACTTAATATTTTTAATATGATTGATGAAGTGGTGTGACATGTCCTTAGGGGTTTGGGGGAGACTGAACCTTATAACCTTGTATTTCACAAGAACATGCTCTCGTCAGTCAAGCTAGACCCCCATCCCATAGCCTATTTTTCTTTAATATTTTGTCTAATGTTCATTGGTTTCTTCTATAATTATTTATTTATTTATAATAGTTAATGACATGGATAAATATCCTTTTTAGATTGTCAAAAAACAAAGTTCTGATGGCTTTATACTTTGATCAACCCCTTCAGATTGAATATTATCACAACATTCTTTTTTATTCATACAAGTGTCTCTAGAATGCTTGTGAATGTGAAGATTCATTCTTGAAAAAAATTGAAATGTGTAAATGCAAATTATCTATCTTTATAATCCAATGATAGATTAATATTTGGAATGCATGCATTGAACACATTTAAATACACCAAAATTGCTACATAACATACAAGTTCATGTTTCATGGACTCCAAAGTAGGCGACTAATATAGAAAAAAATCAAATTTTAATCTAATAGTTCGATT
Source organism: Cupressus sempervirens (assembly GCA_028749045.1). Lineage (NCBI taxonomy): Eukaryota > Viridiplantae > Streptophyta > Pinopsida > Cupressales > Cupressaceae > Cupressus > Cupressus sempervirens. The sequence goes on along the minus strand of CM053783.1, from coordinate 532,874,854 downwards.
GAAAAAAAACCAATCCAAAATTATGAGGACCCTACAATCATGAATAATTACAAGATGGAAAAGAAACTAGATCTAGATATTATATGCATGAAACTAAGTGTAAATTTTACGATGATAAATAAGTGAACAAGGATAATATTTGAGTATGTGAATATAGGAAAAATGTTCAAATGATGTGTACATAAATTTTTTCTCAAATAATTGATAGATACTATACGACAAAAAAATGACTTTACAAACTTATATCATTTATCAATAAATGTATATAACAAAATATCTTTTAAGTAGGCACAACATATAGATGATTATTCAATTGCACGTCAACTTATGACGAAACAATTATCTTTTATAAGAAGATGTTTTGGTATGATAAAATTGATTTCCTAATAGAATAAATTTGTAATAAAGAGATATTTTTAATTCCTTTGTATGGTATCAATGGTCCAAATTCTAAATGGCTGATTTTAATTATTTTTTCAATTGAATTATCCAATCTTGTATAATTGAGAAATATATTTTGTTGTGGCATAGCCTTAGATTGTGTCATATGTTTGACAAGGGATAATAAAAAATTGTAAAGAATATCATTGATAGACAATTTTTTATTAAAATTCAGCACAACATTTAGATGATTATTCAATTGCACATCAACTTATGAGGAAACAATTATCTTTTATAAGAAGATGTTTTGGTATGATAAAATTGATTTCCTAACAGAATAAATTTGTAATAAAGAGATCTTTTCAATTCCTTTGTATGGTTTCAATGGATAAAATTCTAAATGGGTGATTTGCATTCTTTTTGCAATTGAATGATCTAATCTTGTAAAATTGAGAAATATATTTTGTTATGGCATACCCTTAGATTGTACCATATTTTTGACAAGAGATAATAGGCAATTGTAAAGCCTATCATTGATAGGTATTTTTTGATTAAAATTAAAAACATAAAAATGGTGTTGACCTTACACTTGTAACCACAACCCAAAGAAGAATTAGATAGATCAAAAAAACAATAAAAGAGGAGTTGGTTACTAAAAATATAGACCCTAAATGACACATTATAAAAACATTTAGTAATCCACCTCAATAATGGGTTGAAAACTCACTCATCACCAAGGGAGGAAAATGAGAGTTTATTTTTTCCTATGTTGTTGGTAATTTGTCCATAGGATACTATCACTAGGGTCCCCATAATGAGCGATAAGAGGTGAAACCCATTAGAATGAATGCTAGCACAAGGGGTAGAGTGTTTGTTCACATCAATATCCAATTATTAGATTCAAGAAATCTAAACATGTGGAGAAGGGTCCAATACATGAACAAAGAGATTGAACTTGTTGCAAGAGGATACACAAGGGTTGTAAATACAAGCTTTGTAGCATCATCCAATTATGAAACATGAGCATCATGTTAGCATGAATGATGATGGTATTCCTTTGGGGGAGTATCCTAAGCATTGAAGAGCATTGGTATGTTGCATTTATGACTGTGTTTGTCATTGATGTCAAGATAGTAGTAATTTTGTAAAGATTGGCATAATAGAAGATAGAGATCATACGTGTATGGACAAAGTTTCTATGTACAAGTGATGTGTGGTTAAGGACATGTTTTTCTTTATGTACTAATGATGAGGTCAAATGTGCGTAATCTAAGTAAAAAATATATAGAATATGTAAGTGATTTACAGAGAGCAGTGCATAAATAGAGTGCATGAAAAGTAGTTTTTGATGATCCTATTATATCTTCTAATATAGATATAATCTAGTGATGTGTAGTTAGAAAATAATTGAGGACAGTTTGATGGTGATGTCAACAAGTGCACAAGCCTTAGTAGCACATATGTTATTTGTATAGAATGTGAGCCAACAATGCTATTGTAATTATGAAATAATTAATTATCTTATTATAATGAATTAGAAAATCCTCAAGGCCAAGTCAAGGAATTATTTTGAAGATTGGGTATCAAGGAAAGACATTTTCCTTGTTTGTAAGTGTGTGATCAATTATTTAATGCAAAGTAATCAAGGAAGTGCGAAAATGAACAGAGTGTTGTGGTAACTGTGAGTAAGCAATCCAAGGGATAATTGGATGCAAAGTTCATGATTTGGTATCAAGATCAGAAGGAGTAGAGGTCTAGTTACCAGGACAGAGGAAGAGGAAGGAATTACAATTCAATTATATTATTCTACAAGGAATAATACATATATCATTTGGACAGTGGGGTCATTGGTCTTTCCCTTGAAGCTATTTGGACAATGGGTCCATTTGCCTTCCACAACTCCTAACAGGGTTGGCACAACTCCTAATAGGGTTGGAATCTCATAACAATGATTCAAAGTCTCCTAACAGGGACTGATATGTATTAAATGTTGTTATAGAATCTTAACAAGGTCCATTCTCTAATAAGGAAAATTTGTATTAGTACATCATCTTGTGGGTACCATCTCCACCAAAGTTTCCCTTGGATCAAGGGTTTCCCTAGTTAACATATCTAGTGTTATTATGCATGAGTATCTTATTGTGGTTTCTTATTATATTACTCATATTATTAAAATTTAATAATGTTGATAATTGTGATAATAGTTTGATAATTTATTTAGCACCCCCCCTCTCATTTATATGTTGGACTATATATTCTGACAATTGGTATTAGAGCATTAGGTCCTTTAAGAGAAAGCTTAACAACTTTGGGAGATTAGTGGTGAGTCATTTAAGAAAGGATAGTCCTAAGTCTAATGGAGGAAATTTTGACGAGATTGGTGGTGATTCATTTCAAAAAAGATAGTCCTAAGTGTAATGGAGGAAATTTTGACACCTAGAAGATGAAGATTCTTGGTGAGTTATTAGATTTGTGTAAAGGATTGAGCATTGAGTTTCCAGATCCAGAATCCTTTTGTTGCATACAAAAGAATAGAAGCATAATAATAGACAAATCCAAATCTGAGGAAGACAAGAAGATCAAGGAAGGTATTGATCTTCTTATGAAAAGAGAGCTAGAAGGTATGGCAATTTTTGTTTGTTGGACATGTAAAGAGTTTGGTCATTTTTAATCTAGATGTCCTAAGAGAGTAAGAAAAGCTAGAAAGAGTTCACTTTATGATGATGATGAAGAATTTAAAGAAATTATGGAAAGATTCTTGAATGACTATGATGATATAGATAATGAGCCTAAATTGGTTAAGAAAGATGAAGTAATATAAGAGATAGATTTGATAACTAATATTGATGATAATAAGGAAGAAGATAATCCTAGAATTGGTATAGAGAATGTACAAGTTTTCTTTGAAACTAAAAAATGATCTGCATGATGATGTACAAATTTTTGAGAAAAGAGGAGAAATATCTAAACCAAGAGAAGAAGGAAGAGTTGAGTTAGCAACTCCTACCTCTAATAGGAACCTAAGAAAGAATCGCTCTCCATTGGAAGCAAAGACAAATGAGTGATGAAAAGGAACAAATTAAATAAAGAGATATATTTGATCTCTCAAGTTGAACCTAAGAGCATAGATGAAGCTCATGTAAGGATGATCATTGTGATAGCCCTTATTTTCATTATGCCACAAATTTGAAAATTCATTGTGAAAATATTTTTGAACTAGGTTGTATTGTTAAGGTTTGTATTTTATTTGTCATCATTTTCTAGAATAAGCCCTAACTTGAATATTTTTCCCTAGTCTCACCTTGAGTTTTTTCCCTAGTAAGATAATGTGATGTCTTAAGGTTTCATTTTCACCCTAGTCATGAAATTTTTTCATTAAAATTGCAACCATTTTCCTTTACGCTAAATTTTCTTTCAAGAGAAATGACAAATCTTTCAAAACATATGCTACAATCTTATGATATAAGGTTATGCATAAGATCTGAAAGTGCATGACAAGAAATGATTGGTTCAGAATCATGTGATTCCTCACCTAACTTCCTATTGTCCTTTGATATGGGCTTATCCTCTTCTTCCTCACTCAAACCTTCAATATAGAACAATTTCTTTTCATTATATTTATGTCCTCAACTGTATTTGCTATCACAATTGAAACACAATCCTTTTTCTCTTTTCTCCTCAATTTGTTGTGGAGTTAACCTAGTAGGTCAAGGAAGATAAGGTGTTGAATAACCTTTTTCTCTTGTCACATTAGCCCCTTTCTTTCTAGGAATCAAGAACTTCTCCTCTACCCTACGTGCCAATATAAAAGACTCATTTACTGAGCTAGGACTAAACATGTGTACCTCATGTTGAATGTAATCCTTGAGACCACCCAAGAATAAATAATTCAAGTTATTCTCTATAATTGTATCCACTATTAAGGGTAGATTTTGGAATTTTTGATTATAATAAATAATTGATCCTATTTGTTGAAGCTTAGCAAGTTGGCTAAAGAAGTTTTCTATCATAATATTGCTATATTGTGCTTGGAGTTCTTCTGTAAAAGTTGACCATGATATAATGAGACCCTTTTTCCTCCTATGAGTACAAAGCCATCGATACCAAATGAATTGATCTAGTTCTAGATATAAGGAAGCCATCGTGACCGTTTGTCCATATGGTTTTTGATGTACCTCAAAAAACTTCTCCATTTGATTTATCCATGTCAGAGGATCCTTGCCATCAAATTTGCACATATCCACCTTTGGAAAAAATTTCCTAGATCCTATAGGAGTATTAAAATTTGTGTCATTATTAGCCGACTTGAAGGTTTCACCTGTATTTCTTGATAACTCCTTCCTTGTTTCATTCATATAGGTACTTAACATGCTTCATATATCTAATATATCTCATTGTAGGTCACACACATCCCTCTTAACCTCTTCCTTGAACTTTCTTATTTCCTCATTGGGATTACTATCCTTTGTTGTTTTCCAATCTTGATTAGAAGATTTCCTTGGTGTGGTAGCATTCTTTTTGCCTCTTGGTGGAGGCCTTGTCATGATGGAAACCAATTTTTTTGAAATAAATCACACAAATGAAATATAAATTCTCTGGTTTAAAATTTTTTTTACTATAACTTACTAGGACCAAGATATCCTTAGGAAAAATCCAAAAAAATTGGCAAATTTGCTGCCTTAAAAGTGATTTTTTCTAATTTTGTAATAACTTGCTTATTTTTGCTTCAATTTCTCTAAGCTTTGAAATTTATGCTCCTCTACTATGTATTCAAAAACCCAGTACAAGTTATACTCCAATTCGGTAGGATGTGAGAGATATGTAGATCTCAATAAATTGTGTAGAAATAGTAATTTTGCAATAATTTGCTCAAATTTTCTCTAATTCTGCCAAATTTTGGACTATAGCTTCTTTAATATAGTCTTAAAAAAACCTTTAATTTTTTTTTGAAAAATTCACTAAAATATAAAAGTTATGCTTTTCCCAAAATTGCCCCAATGTTGAGAAAAAATCTTGCCTCTACAGTGCCAAGATCATGCTTTGATATCACTTGTAATGAAATAACTTGCACAATAGAAGAAATAATAAGAAATATAATATAAATACCTAATAATAAATAAGAGTAATATACCACTTCAAAGGGGACAACCTCCAAACATCTCCAATGAGAACACACTTCACAATATGATCTTGAAATAAGACTCACAACCTCCTATATATACCTAATTATGCTTAGGTTGAATAAGCACAACCCTAAATAACACCTAGGCCAACCTACCTACCTAAATAATAATATAATAATAATAACATGAATTAATTAAAGATCAAGATAGCCACAAGTTGACTATTCATAACCCTATATACACCAATATTAAGGGCATAGCAAGATCATAGGGCTAGTACTCTAAGTTCCTCGATCTTAAGATATATTGTGTATTTGTAACATTGTAAAAGTTTAAGGTGAGGCCTCTAAATATATAACTCCCTTTGTATCATATTATCTTATGTATTTGATAGAATAATGATAAAACATGAGTTACGCTCTTATGACAAACAAGTCATCATAAGATCTCAAAGAAAGAAATAAAGGTTCATGACACTATAAAAGGTAGTGATCATAAGATCAAAGGTTACTTTAGTGCAAAGAAGATATTTTGAGCTACAATATTATGACAAAAGAAGAGTTGTGACATAGAAGAGGCTCTTCAACAAGCTTACAATGCTATGAGGGGCTTATGATCGTAAGATCATAAAAGTAAAATGAGAAGTATAAGATGGCATGATGAAGGCATGATCATAAGATTGTAAGGTAACAAATGACAAAGCAAGGTGGCAGTTTAGTGTCAAAAGAGATGACATGTGTTCTATCCTAATTGGTCAAAGTTACAATACATTTAAAGGTGGATGCCAAGTTGGATTGATGAACCCTATTTTTGTTAAGTATGCTTAGAGATAAAAGGATCATTCAACATCATTGATCAAGGACAGATCTAAGGTGGTCATTTTGTTGCAAAATGAAGATAGTTGAAAGATAGCCAAGGTGACATCATGACAAGTCAACACATGGAAAGGTAGGGCTAGAGGCATATTTGCATAAGTTTTTATGGTGATAAGGAAGATTTCATTCTCCAATATTATGACAAGAAGTATATCATAAGATATCAAAGGCAGGGATAAAGAGTTACAATGCAATGAAATAGTATATTGTGAGATCGTAAACTTGAAAGTTAATATTGGTGATGCGATGATGAAGAAAGGTAACAATTTTTCATAAGATCATGAAGACCAAGAAGGAAGGGTAAGATGCTACACCAAGGGTAGTATAAATAGTGATTGTAAGATCATATGAGGCCTTGGGGAGAGATGAGATGATACGATAAAGGGCTCATTGTAGAATCATAAGGGCTTTTCTCACATCCTAAGATACTAAAATAAGATTCAATTTCAAATGATCATAAGATTGCAGAGCCCATCCTTCCATCCTAAGATAATATGAGAAATTTCTTTCTTCAACGTATATCATAAGATCATAAACCCTAGTTTGACTTAAAGAGGAACTTTTCCCTCTTGGGCTAGAATAACAACAGATTGCCCGTGACCAATCAAATTTGAATAAAGTATAAAAGGTCCCTGAGCTAGAACAATAATGTAGATTGTTGAAGTTGATGAAAGATCAACCCCACAACTCCCAAGAATCACCTGCATGTAAACACCTATCATAGAGAAATAGAGAAGATAAAAAATATGGAGGTTGGAATTGCTAGATCCATAGATGAGACATTCTGGATAAGCAAGAAAGAGATTGCTATATTATCAAAACTAAATCAACAAAACTACAAAGAGTTCAATCCTTATAAAAGGAGATCAAAACCTTAATAGGGTAAAACCTAGACTCCATGATAATAATAATTAATTATTATATGCCTAAAGTTTAGCTTTAGTAAACTACAGATAATTAGTGACTTAATAATTAAATCAAAATGATTTAATTAATAAAGTAATATATTATTACTCTAACACCCCCCCTAAAGATAAACTAAACACCTAGAAACTACAACTAAAAGAAAATTTGGGTCCCAACAATAAGGCCTGATGAGGTATCCAAGCACAACCAAATATCTGTAAAGAGGAGAAATAGAGAAAACCACATGGGAAAAATCCTAGTCCAAAAAGAGATGGAAAGAATGTTCCAGAATATAGGAACAAAAGATGATCATGAAGAACACCATTGAAGCATGAAACTACAAACACTATCAAAGTACTGATTTGAAGAACCTCCATTGTATAGAACATGACCAGGTAGAGAAGACTAAGTCTAAAGAGCTGATCAATCAAAGATGGAAGGTATATTCATGGCCTCCAAAAAAAAGGAATGAAAGAATGTCTATATGGTAAATGATCCATCTCACCAAAATGCATAGGTATCCAGCCATTGAAATTGCCTAGTACATATGATCAAATACTAAATGCATAGCTCACTCCATCGGACCAAGAACATAATAGAACCAACATAAACCCCCTATAATGCTGAAAGGTAAGACATGAACACTGAAATTGAATGCAATATCTCCTTTAGAAAGAAGAACTAGGAATATTGAGAGTGCAAAAGAAGTACAAACACCTATAATGACACCTATCATCAACACATCATGAGGCTAATGTCATGGAAGGAATACTCACTTGACAAAGGAAGATGGTGAATATGGCCAACATAAAACCCCCAAAGGCACTTTATAATGTAGTGTGAGTACAACAAAACACAAAGATGTGCAAGATCCCAAAATGCAATAGAGTCACACTTTGTCTCAGTGCATTTGCAAAAATACTACAAAAAGATTTCAAAAAAGATCAAAAGAGACATAAGGATGATATAAGAGATAGTACAACCCATGAAAAATAATCTAAAATAATAAAGTTGATCCCCAAACTTGAAACGACCAAGATATCCATTAGAATGTAGAAAAGTAAAAAATTGAATGGGATGTGCCTGGAGTAGAATCTGGAACATGGAAAGTCTCAACAATATGTCTCTCAGAGTGCAAAATAGAACATCTAACTTTGATAGCCAAAACATATCACCAAATAGCATCAAAAATCTAAATAAACTACACCATCATGATGGGCTCAGAATCAACTTTCCAATGCTTCTTTCAGATCAAAAAATGGAGTTTGGATGAGCAAGTTATGGCCAAAAAAACCACATGAAGGTCAAAAAAGTGATAGAAAAGAAAAAAATTATTGCATCAAGATCTGTGTCAAAAGTCTCGTAAAGTGTGTCCACTAGTACTATAAATTAACTTGGGAAGTGTGCTAGTTTTGTACCAAAACTATCTCAATTTGTGTGCCCCAAAATCTCATTTTTTGTACAAAAAATCATTATTTTTGTGCCAAAAATAAAAATTTCACAACCTTAGGAAATGCACCAAAAAATCTTGATTTTCATGTGAGATTTAGAATATCACCACCTCAGGAAACATGCCAAAAATCTTGACTTTTTGAACAAAAATATGATTTTCATACCATAAATCAAAAACCCACTGCCTTGAGAAACATGCCCAAAAATCAGAGAATCATTACCTTGAGAAATGTGCCCAGTTAGGAAACAATAATTTTTAGCCTCAAATTCCAACTATGTCCAAATGGGATAATTTTTTTTATGAAAACAATCTTTTTTGGGTGCTCTGAGCTCAATGGTTATGTTCGCTTGGGCTTAAAGTGCACCACAAAATGGTGACCCCCCAGATTCAATACAAAAAGCTCTAAAAAAGGAAACCCTCCAAATAAAAAGCACTAATTTGAAAGCAAAGACAAACTTCTCATAAATAGAATAGGGGCATGAAGATCTAGAGCTTTGATACCATGTTGAAGTTGATGAAAGATCAACCCTATAGCTCCTAAGAATCACCCATATGCAAACACCTATCACAGAGAAAGAGAGAAGCAAAAAGCTATGGAGACTAGAATTGACAATGACACAGGTAAGAAGATGAATAACTAGGGCCAAAGGCTCACCCAGCTATCCAAACCACCCTGCAAGAGTTAACACAATGGAAGAAAACACAAGTGGATAAAAACCAAAGGAGGAGAAGAGGAAAATACTTCTATTGATTCATCAAAATATCTTCATACATGCCCAGCTGTGAGACCTTCTAGGTTATGACCAATTACAATACATTCACATTCAAAGATCCAACAAAAAATTCACACTTTCAGTTCTGCTTCCTCCAAAACTTTCCTTCTTCTAATAACTTGCTTAGCTCTAAGCCTAAACTCTCTATTTATACTTGTCAAAATGGCTTATGGAACATTCTAGAACATTACATAAGAGGAGGGCCGACCCAAAAATGGTCTGGACTCATCCCAAGAAAAGATCTTAACATAAATGTCATGAATGAAATAAATCCTGCGAGTCAGCTCACAAAATCATATCCAAATACTGACACTCGGCATCCACAAGGTAACTTGGCACCTAAAGGAATGCTATAGTAACTCAGCACCTGAAGAGTACTATAGTAACTTGGCACCTGAAGAGTGCTCTAGTAACTCGGCACCTAAAGAGTGTGAACTTAGCACCTGAAGGGTGTGATAGGAACTCAGCACCTGAAGAATGCTATAGTAACTCGACACCTGAAGAGTGCTACAGTAACTCAGCACCTAAAGAGTGTGACAAGAACTTGACACCTAAAGAGTGCTACAATAACTTGACACCTAAAGAGTGCTATAGGAAGTCGGCACCTGAAGAGTGCTATAGTAACTTGGCACCAACTGCAAAATGAGAAAAAATGAGTAGGATAACAAGGCAACCCGGGACACTCCTACATCAAAAAATTGGGGTTGGAAGAAATGATTCTCTTGAATCATTGAGATGTCCCAACCTGAGCTGAATCCAACTCAAATTGAGAAATCCATGAAGCATCTTCAATAGGTCTGTTCTTCCACTTCACCAAATATTCATAGTAATATTTTCCTCTTGTAATCTTGCCAACTCTCTGATCCAATATCTATTCAACTTCCTCAATCTATTTCTTAGGATAATCATCTAGTATAACAACTTCATCCTCTGACTCATGATACTTATTCAAATTAGTAATATTAAATATAGAAGATATATCCATGTCATTAGGTAACTCAACTTCATAAGCATTAGCACTGTCAAACTTCTTCACGATCTTACAAGGTCCAAATTTCTTCACCTTTAGCTTGTTACATGTTCCAATTGGGAATCTTCCTTTCTTTAGATGAACCATCACCTCATCACCAACTTGAAATTCATGGTGTCTTCTAGATTGATCAGCATTCTCCTTATACTTCTGATTACTTTGTTCCAACCTCAACTTCACTTCTTTATGCAAGGACTCCATAAAGTTAGCAAATTCTTCTCTTGCAATGTTTTTCTTTTCTTTATCAACAACATCTCTCAAATTTGATATACCTCTAGGATGCATTCTAGTAACAATCTCAAAAGGTGTCTTCCCTGTACTCTTATTTACATAATTATTATATGCAAATTCAGCTTATGCCAATACCATCTCCCAATTACTTGGCTTATCCCCAACTAAACATCTCAGAAAATTACCCAAGCTTCTATTCACAACCTTTGTCTATCCATCTTTTTGTGGATGGAATGTAGAACTAAACTAAAATTCAGTACCCATCTTCTTCCACAAAGTCTTCCAAAAATAACCAACAAACTTACTGTCTCTATCTGAAATAACGCTTCTTGGTAATCCATGCAATCTCACAATCTCTTTAAAGAAAAGTTCAGCAACATGTTGAGCATCTGATGTCTTCTTACATGGTATAAAATGAGCCATCTTAGAAAATCTATCCACTACAACAAATATGGAATCATACCCTTTCACTATTTTAGGCAATCCAAGAACAAAATCCATACTTATATCAGTCCAAGGTTTCTTAGGAATAGTAATAGGTGTATACAAACCCGTATTTTGACTTACTCCCTTTGCAACTTGACAAACCTCACAACTCTTTACAAATTTTTGAACATCCTTATACATTTGTGGCCAATAATATTTCTCTTTCAGCAAACTCAATGTCTTATCAATTCCAAAATGTCCAGCTAATCTACCACTATGCTTTTCCTTAATCAAATTCAACCTCATAGGACTTCTAGGAATGAAATACTCATCATACTTACTTATGTGATCTATCAGATTTGGTACTTTTTACTCTCTCCACACCTTAGAAAAATCAGGATCAACATCATATAACTCTTTCATCTCATCAAAACCAAGAATTTCAACCTCCATTTCAATCAACAAAGAACATATACTCAATGCATTAGCAACTTTGTTAGTAACTCCACTCTTATGCTTGATCAAAAATGTAAAACTCTGCAAATACTCAACCCACTTCATATGTCTTTGATTCAATTTATGTTGACTTCCCAAGTATTGTAAAGCTTTATGATCAGTATACAACACAAACTCTTTAGGCATCAAATAATGTCTCCATTTCTTCAATGCTTGAAAAATGGCATCAAATTCTTGATCATACACATAATATTTCCTTTTAGCATCATTCAACTTTTCACTAAAGAAAGCAACATGCTTACCTTCTTGACTTAATACAGCTCCTATTGCATTACCACTTGCATCACATTCAACTTTAAATACTTTGTTGAAATTAGGTAAAGCCAATATAGGTAATTCAACAACCTTTTGTTTCAAGTCTCAAAACTCTTATTAGCTCCATGCGTCCACTTGAATTCCTTTTTATCTCCCCTCATTGTTGCAATCATAGCATTACAAACAACACTGAAATTCTTTATAAAATTTTTGTAAAAACTAGCCAAACCATGAAATGATCTTACCTCACTTACATTCTCAGGTGTAGGCCATTCCAAAATTGCTTTAACCTTTTCAAGATCCATGTTCAAACTATCAGCTGAAATCACAAATGCCAAATACATAATCTCCTCTTGCATAAAAGAACACTTTTTCAGATTGATCAACAAATTTTCCTCTTTCAACCTCTGCAATACTTGCCTAATATGCTCAAGACGTTCTTCCTTAGTCTTGTTGAATATCAAAATATCATCCAAATAAACAATCACAAATTTACCCAAAAATCTTTTCAAAACTTCATTCATCAACCTCATGAAAGTACTAGGTGCATTAGTCAGACAAAAAGTCATTACCAACCATTCATACAAACCATCTTTTTTCTTGAAAGCAGTCTTCCATTCATTACCTTCTCTGATTCTAATTTGATGATAGCCACTCTTCAAATTAATCTTGGTAAAATACTTTGCTCCACTCAAACAATCCATTATGTCATCCATTCTTGGCATAGGAAACCTATATTTCATTGTTATCTTGTTAGTGGCTCTGGAATCAATACACATTCTCCATTCTCCATTCTTTTTAGGTGCTAATATAGTAGGTACATCACATGGACTCAAGCTTTCTCTAATCAAACCTTTTTGCAACAGTTCATGCACTTGTCTATTAAGTTCTTCATTCTCTGCAGGTGTCAATCTATATGGTGCTTTGTTTGGAAAACTAGCTCTAGGAATCAAATCCATACAATGACTTATACTTCTTACTAGAGGTAAACCATTAGGAATATCTTTAGCAATAATGTCTTTATACTCATTTAGCAACTCTGCAATTTCTCCTAGCACTTGGTCAGTACTACCATCTATCACTCGGTCACCACTGTCTGACACTCGGTTAACATTATTTTCTGGCACTTGGTCTCCATTGACAAAACTTGGTTTTCTTGGAATTATAGCAAAACAAACTTGATTCTTTTTCACTTCTTTTTCAAATTGTTTCCCATTAACCATGCAAATTTTTATAGCAGCACAATTAACCTCATCTGGAACTTCAATCAAAGGCAACAATGTTTGTTTCTTCCCATTTACCCAAAGAGTATATTGATTCAATCTTCCATTATGTATAGCATATCTATCATATTGCCAAGGTCTACCTAACAAAATATGACAACAATCCATGGGCATAATATCACACAAAACTTCATCAAAGTAATGTCCAATTTTGAACTTCACAAGACATTGCTCACTTACCAATATCTTATGCTCATCTTTGATCCATGAAACATGATAAGGTTTGGGATGTTTCAACCTCTGCAACTATAACTTTGTAACTAGATCTTCTGATGCCAGATTTGTAGAACTTTCACTATCAATGATCACTTTACAACATTTTCTAGCCATCTTACATCTTGTCTTGAAAAGACTTCTCCTTAAAACAGGTTCCTCATTACCTCCCTTATTATATAAGGTTCTTCTCACCCTCAATTTTTTTCCAGCCTCAAGTCCACTTGGTGAACTCTCATCATCTTCTTGAATCACAACATTTCTATTATTCTGCCCACCTTCAGAAGATCTACATTTAAAGAATCTATGCCCTTCTTTGCCACATCTAAAATAATTACCATGAAATCCACCTCTAGAATAAGAATTACCTCTTCCTTGGTAAGAATTAGTGCCTCCTCAGTAAGAATTACTAGTTTTCCATTCAGTCTTGCCTTTGTCATCATTCTTCCATTTAGATTTGCCTTTATCCTACATAGAACTTTTAGATCTACCACTTTCTCCATAAGATCTACCTTTGCCTCTTTGGAATCTACCACCTCTACCTCTTTGTCTTTGTTCATGTTTCTTTGTCAAGATCTCCTAAGCTTTCAAGGCATATTGATATGCTTCTTCTACACTTTCTAGCTTCACAAAACTTATTTCATCTTGTATTCCAGATCTCAATCTATTAATGTACCTTGTAATTTACTCAACATCATCATCCACATGTCCAGATCTGATGTCCAATCTATAGAATTCCTCGGTATACTCTTTCACAATCATGTCTTTTTGTTTCAAATTTTGCATCTTTCTCAACAAGCTAACTTGGTAATTAGCAAGAAGGAATTTGTTCTTTTCCTTGTTCACCATCTTTGGCCAAGTTCTGATCTTCTCCTTTCCTCTCCTTTGTCTATCAATTTGCAAGTGTTCCCACCATAGCGATGCATGACCTTTCAACCTAGTGACTGCAATCTTCACCTTTCTATTATCAGGAGTGTTTTCATACTCAAAGAACTTTTCCATATCAAAGATCCAATCAAGCACAACATTGGTATCCAATTTTTCATCATAAGGAACAACTTCTACAGTAGGCTTTGAATTTTCTCTAGTCAATACCCTCAAGAATCTTGCTTCATCTTGGTCTTCTTCAGGTTCTGGATTATGGTTTGGTGCTACTACTTCATCATCACTTACATCATCAAGATGTGCTCCTCTCCTCTGGGGTGTCTCCACAACATCTAATCTGGCTGCAATATGTCTCAACTGATCAAATATAGCATTATCAACATTATTTCCTCTACCATGAACCATCTTTACAAATTAGGTTCCTGCAAGATCGTAACCCTCTACAAGCTATAGGTCAAATATGCAGATCTTCCACCCTACAACCAAATCTAATTTAGGGTTCTACATGATCCAATATTGACAAGGATGAACCTCAAGCTTTGATACCAACTGACATAGACAAGGAGATGAATAACTAGGGCCAAAGGCTCACCCAGCTATCCAAACCACCCTACAAGAGTTAACAGAACAAAAGCAAACACAAGTGGACAGCAACCAAAGGAGGAGAAGAGGAAAATACTTCTATTGATTCATCAAAATATCTTCATACATGCCCATCTGTGAGGCCTTCTGGGTTACGACCAATTACAATACATTCACATTCAAAGATCCAACAACAAATTCGCACTTTCAGTTTTGCTCCCTCCAAAACTTTCCTTCTTCTAATAACTTGCTTAGCTCTAAGCCTAAACTCTCTATTTATACTTGCCAAAATGGCTTACAAAACATTCTAGAACATTACATAAGAGGAGGGCTGACCCAAAAATGTTCTAGACTCATCCCAAGAAAAGATCTTAACATAAATGTCACGAATGAAATAAATCCCATGAGTTGGCTTGCAAAATCACATCCAAATATTGACACTCGGCATCCACTAGGTAACTCGACACCTGAAGGAATGCTATAGTAACTCGACACCTAAAGAGTGCTACAATAACTCAGCACCTGAAGAGTGCTACAGTAACTCGGCACCTAAAGAGTGCTACAAGAACTTGACACCTGAAGAGTGCTATAGTAACTCGACACCATAAGAGTGTGACAGGAACTTGACACCTGAAGAGTGCTACAGTAACTCGACACCTGAAGAGTGTGATAGGAACTTAGCACCTAAATAGTGCTACAGTAACTCGACACCTAAAGAGTGCTACAGGAACTCGACACTTAAAGAGTGCTACAATAACTCAACACCAACTGCAAAATGAGCAAAAATGAGCAGGATAACAAGGCAACCTAGGATGCTCCTGCATCAGATAGATCCATAGATGAGACATTCTTGACAAGCAAAAAAGAGATTGCTATTATCAAAACTAAATGAATAAAATTACAAAGAGACCAATCCTTATAAAAGGAGATCAAAACCTTAACAGGATAAAACCTAGATTGCATGATAATAATTAACAAAAATAATTAATTATTATATGCCTAAAGTTTAGCTTAAGTAAACTAGAGATAATAAGTGACTTAATAATTAAATCAAAATGATTTAATTAATAAAGAAATATCTTTTTACTCCAACATAGACAATCTATCTAAGTTGACAGATTGCACTAAAATTCAAGCTTAAGTATCCATATTATCGATACATAAAGAAGGTTGATGAAGGTATGCTCATTATAAAATGTTCCATAATCTAGTGAACCATTACCATTTGCAGATATCATAATTTTTAGAGCAATTACAGTGTTTTTAATGCCAATTGATTGTTATCAAGAACTATTTGTAGAATTATTTTAGTTTTTTCAAGCTATTTTCACAATGTCTAACAAAGAAGTTGAAGAGATACAAGCTTTAGACATGGAGGTGTTGGAAACATCAGCTCAAAAGGGAGGAAAAGTTTGACAGAAAAAACCTAATAGGTTTGTAGAAGAATGTATTAATATTTTTTTGGGATCCTCCAATGCTAATGTCAGATGATCATGTGTTCAAGGACCCATATTCTCTATGCAGAGATGCTACATGTCCTAGAGTTATAGGTTATGAAATCTTCAGATATTTTTACCATAACAAAAAGAACATCCCTATGTGCAATCTGTGGAAGAAGAACCTAGTGAAATTGATATTTCTAGAGGTTTCATTGATTCCAATTTGGTAAAGACCCTAATCAAATCATACAATCCTACTAGAAAGTCATTCCATAGGAGAGATTGAATTATTCTATGTACATTGGACCATGCCTCATTCATCAAAGCATTTGGACTGGATAGTGCCATAAGTGAACTAGTAGACCTAGTTGACCCACAAGGAAAATTTGAGAGAAACACTAGGGAATACATAGGGAAATCAATGCTACAACACATTCCCATAGACCTAAAGTAGATGGATGATTACCCCAAGAAGGTTGATAAGAAGATGCCTTTTGACAAATTTAAGAATTATTTTGTAAAAACTGTATACGGTGTCCACAAGGTAGTTAGTAAAGATGGAACAAATATGGTGTATAGAGTAGAGTTTATCATTTCCAGGGATGTATAAGACTCATACCATGGTAGAGAATATGATTATGTGGAGTATATTTTGACAAAGATGAAGGAGAACATTGGACTATCTTAGGATGGGGATATGGAGAAATTTAGTTTCCATCATTACTCATTGCTAATGCACTTGATCTTGTATAGAAATGTGGGATACATAAGCCCAGATTTCATTGATCATACATCTAATATCAACGGAGAGAAACCAGTTCAACTATGGACATGGGTATGGGACACTTCTTATCATTATTTTGATTTAGTCTCATTTTTTAACAATTTTAGTAAAGTTATAATGAAGATGTTAAACCTAGGCTACTTTAGGGCACCTGAGGTATTGAAGAGTCTTTTGAGACCAGCTCTCCTCCCAGAAAATAAATGGTTAGACCATAATTGGGGAGATATTTTTCTTTTCCCAAATTTTTCCTTGATGAGGGTTTATGGTTTTCCCCAGCCCCCACATATATTGCCAAAATTCATTCCCCCTAGACTGGCCATCATTGAATTCATGTAGTAATTGTTCATGGAAAATAGGGAGTATCCAGGGCCTAAGATACATAGAGGTACATTCATATGTAAATTTTTTAAGGTGGGATACTTTTGAAATTTGAAAGGAATCCCTTGATTAGATTCATTCCTTCCTCCACCATTACAATTTGTCAACTAACTCGCATAGGATGTATGATCCTGATAACTAGATAAGGAACACCCTCAAAGAAATAAGAAATTATGGGTTACCTAATACCAAGGATTTTCCCCATGAAGACCTCATTCCCAATATTGCTATTGAGGGGGAGGCTATAGATAAATTGTCATGATGTATTGAGGGTAGAAAGGGAGCTAAAGAGGGCTGATCCAAATATTAAGGGTTTTTACCTAGATATCTCCCATCTTGAAAGGATAAGAAAGATGGTGGTTGACTAGGTAGAAATCATGACACAAATGCTAGAGGAACCACTTGGGGAAGAGAAGAGGGTCAATCCTAATAGCCTTGAGCTTGATGTGTCCTTGGAATTGGAAGAAGATGAGCCCCTAAGGCATCATGGGTCACTAAAGGAAATAAGAGGTAACAACATGTGCATATTCCTGAGAAGGTAAAGTAGAGAACATTGCATATCTCTTCTAGTAGAAGTCAATACTTTGCTAACTTAAGAAAAAGCTACATACAAGATAAGGTCATTGCAGCTAAGAGTACATTGACTAACCTAGAACTATCAACAACAAGGTTGGATGAAAGGATCATCCAAGCACAAAAATTTATAGAAGATGAAAAGTTCATCAAATCAGTTGAGTTCAAGAGCTCCTTGTATAAGATTAAACAAATGAGCTGGTGCTAAAAATTAAATCATGTGAGCCAGATGAGTAGAAGCAAGAATTAGTTGAAAAGTTGCATGCCTATGACCCTAAAATTGAAGTCATGACCCTTGAGGAGGCAAGGGATCTAGTGAAGAGGAGTGGGATGCTACTTGTTCTTGGATGGGATTTGGAGCAAGCATTTATACTTGACCAAATCAAGAGACAAGACAATGCCATCTCATATGAGGCATATGGTGTTAATGGATTGTAGAGTGGATCCAAATTTAGTATTGATGCCAAGTCTCTGGCAGTGTGGAGCATGGATCCTACAAAAAACAAGCCCAAATTGATGGATGTGCATAGCACATAATAGGGCAACATGATAGTATGGACACTATAGGGAACATCTGGTATAGAGATCTCCAAGGCCACGAAACATTTCTTATTTATGAATGAGGAAAAGGTAGAGGGGATAGAGACAAGGCTAGCCAAATCCTTTCATGATTACATTGATGTTAGGAAATAGTATGATGATGAGCTCATGAAGAGCCATGTTTATAAAGAGATAATTGAGGAACTTGAGGCTAAGATCCAAGTGCTAGAAGCTAAAGTTACATCTCACAGAGAGAAACTATCCAATACAGAGTAGGAAACCATTATAGACTAGAGAAAGGAATAGAACAATTAGATGCAACCATCTAAGGTCACAATAGAAACCACAACATAGACTGATAGGCTAGAGATAGAGGAAATAGAGCCCAGAAGGATGACCATTGATGCTTCACCAACACAACAAGGTGATGAGGTAAGGACATCTATCCTTAGCTGCATGATTGGCCATAGGGTTGAAACTTTGAAGAGTATATCACAATAGGCCCATACATTATATAATTCTTTATAGAGTGCTGAAATTTTTTGTAATGAAGCACTCTCATGGCTGTCACCTACATTTAATCTTTGGGGGCCATATACTCAATTCTTAGAGAGGCTAATTATGCTGATGGCTAAAAAGCTAGATTTGCCTGATAAGATAATTACAGTAAAAGAGAGCCTATAAATAGTAAAAGAATTAATTGGCTTCTTTATTGAAAAATTACAAATAATACAAGGAAATTTGAAAGTTTTATGTTAGGGAATTGAGCCTTGTATTCCATCAATTTTGGATAATAGCAGTAAGTTTAGACAATGGTAGGAATGGTCTGATTCATTTAGTGAAATATTAACTCAGGAGGCCACAATAGCAATTTTTTTAGATAATGTTGATGCTCCATTAAATAATTTGATTGAATCTTTATTTAGAGCTGAAATGTATTTGAATAAGTTTTCAGTGGAGTCTAAAGCCATCACGGATGCCAGGTGGAATAAAGCCACAAAGGACCTAGAAGTGGCTAAAACTACACAGTGGCCCACCAAGAGGGAGATCTATTTTTGGGAAGTAGTGGGAGGGATTAAAGCTCTACCTGTGGGAGGTAGTTGAGAAGTTACTTGTTGAAGAAAAAAGATGACAAGGAATTAAAGTTAAAGCTTCAAAATTAAATTTCCACCTATCAAATTTTCAACTACATCCACATTTTGGATCAAGTGCAGATGAATGTCTTAAGTCTTAACTTTTTGTACATGTCCTGCCATGTTTCTCTTCCATTAAGGTTTTGACATGTTTCCTCCTCCCATCTATAGCTTTTTGAAATCCTTAATAAGTATTTCCAAGATGAGGAGTAGAGGTCGAAAGTTTGTAGAGTTTCTAGTTTTATGTTATTTTATAGTCCACCTAGTTTTGTTAATTGCATGAATACATCCAGTCTTGTATACTTGAAGATATAGTGATATGAATGATCTAATTGTCAAGTTCTGAGTTATATTGTGAGTTTATACTAGTATTGTATCCATTTTTAGAGGAAATTAATACAAAAGAAAGTTCTACCTATTTGTGTATTTGAGTTTTATCTCCTTTCTTGCATATCTCTGATCTTGGGATTAAAGTGAAAAATGTTCTTTCAGTTTAATGCAATTTGGATAAACTGTATGTGTCTTATTGATTTCTTTTAATTCAAAGAATTAAGTAATTTCTTTTAGTAGGTGATAGGGTTTTGGATATATGAGAAGGATACGATAAGAATGAGATTCAGAGTTCATTGTTGACAAATTCAATTGCAAATCAATTAAATATGTTTAAAGTTGTTCATTTTGACTCTATATGACAATGAATAAGGCATTGATCAATTAGTTTCAATTACAAGTTGATAGTTCTTATGGTTGCAAAATACATATATCAATCAAAAATCAAATTTCCATTTTATGTACTAAAGAAATAAAGTTGTTGGTTAGTGCTTATTTGTAATAGCTTTCCTTCTGGTTATAACTAGCTATTGTAATCAAAAAGTTTATTGCAAATCTAAGAAGAAATTGTGACCATTATCTACTATAGGGGATAGGTTTGAAAGAAGAAGTATAAATGAGAAATTATCTCAAGAGAGAATCAAATAACTTATCACACTCATATCCCTAAGGCACACCCTCCTTGGCCCTGCAGAGCCTAAAGTGTAGAGTTTAGTGTACTTTGTTGAAGTTGGTTTAGAGCTAAGATCAACCTTGCTGAATATAGGACCTAGTTAGTCCTTAGGTTTGTTTTCATCTTGTGCATCTTGATATTAGGTTCAGAGAAACCTGGTAGTCCCAAAAACACCAACACATTGGATTCAACAAATGAAGGATGAATTAGATTAGATTATGAAGAATGAAAAATGAAAAATAGTTCCAGGGCATAAAGGCAAGAATGTTATTGGAACCAAATGGGTATTATGAAACAAGATGAATGAAAATGGTGAAGTTGTAAGAAATAAGGCCAGAATTGTGTGCAAAGGATATTCATAGCAAGATGGAATAGACTATGAGGAGACTTATGCCCCTATAGCTAGAATAGAAGTAGTAAAAATATTCTTGGCTTATGCATGTTGGAAATGATTGAAATGATCATAAGAAAAGTTGTTGGAATGATATATGAAACTGGTAAAGAATGTCTTCAATCATTGTTTTGTCATTGATATCATACTTGCTACTTGCAGGGATGACAATTGCTTTAGTGATCCAAATACTATCAATTAGTTGATTGTCAAGGTGGAGGCAATCAATAAGATGTAACTAGAACACCTAGAGGAAGGTTGAAGTTATGATGTTGTAATGAAGTACAAGGATCAGTTAAGCCATTGATGAAAAAGTGTATTTGATGATATACTACAAAGAATGGGCGCACTAAAACACATCAAAGATTTAAGGTTTTAGCTAAGTCTTTTGTAAAGCTCAAACTAAGTTCATTATAGAGAAGGAGCCAAGCAAGCTAGTAAGAGCCGAGCAAATTCCTAGTTAGTGTCGAGCAGAATCAAGTGTCGAGAAGAATCAAGTGCCGAGCAGAATCAAGTGCTAAGAAGAATCAAGTGCTGAGTAGAATCAAGTACTGAGCAAAATCAAGTGTCAAGCAGAACCAAGTGCTAAGCAAGTATAGGTTCCGAGTAATACAGAGGTGCCGAGCACCAGTAACTCAATAATGTCGAGCTGCTGCATTATTTTGAAAATTGACAATTTGCCAGATCTAAGCTAACAAGGTTGTTATCTAGAAATTTGTGAATTAAAAGGAAGATAAGAATGATGAGTTGGTGGCACAGAACACCATGTAGAACATTTTCCTTTTACAGAGAAACAACTGGCGAAGTTTCTAGAAGAGAACAAGATATGGGGTGGATACATTGTATCCTACCTAATCCATTTTGAAATCTTAAAATTAGAGAGGGAGAATTGAGCAGAAAAGACAAATCAGACTTCTATATAAAAAGACATAAGTTAAGGAGAGGAAGAGAGAGAAAGAGAGAAAGAGAGGTGGTCAAGCATAAAAGCATGAAGTGTTGTAGAATGTGCTAAGGAGAAGAAAGCACAGGAACTCCATTTGGATAGACGACCACAAGGATGATTGCATTGGTAGAATGAGTAAGAAGACTCAAGGAGATGAAGCTTGAGAGGAAGACAAGCAGTCAGAGCTGAAGTGATTAAAGCCAAGCATAAGGATTGAACTAAAAGTATGATCTAAAATCTGCAAAGTATGTTGTAAGTTATATCAGATCAAAAGACCATTATCATTACTTTTTAGCAATTGTAATAGTAAGACTAAATCCTGTGGACTTAGGTTGGTTTAATAGCCATTAGATAAATCCTTTAACAGGGTGACATTCCAAGTGAATGTTCTAAAGACCTTTAACCAAGCCCATTCCTAATAGTTTGGTGAAATCCTCTAACAAGGTCACATTTAACAGTGTAAGAATAAAGGAAGTGGTAAGTGCAATAAGATGCTTGAGTGGTCAACTAGATGAAGATATTGTTAATAGTAAGTTCTTAAGAACCTTGCTCCCTATCTATGCTATTAGAGTATTAGCAATACAAGAGCTAAGATGTATACCAGGAAATAATCTAAGCTTGGAAGGTATAATAGGTAGACTCACTGCATTTGAGTTATCTAGCTTTGACAACTACGAACTTGAAAATGTTGAATATGCTTTTAAGGCCAAATTATCACTGAAAGATGTCGAACAGGTGAAATCAAAGAAAGGAAGAAAAATGAAGTATGTATCCAGTGACAGTAGCAGTGATGAGGAAGATGTGGAACAATTGGAAGCATTTCTTGCTAGAAGATTTCACAGGGGCAAAGAAAAATTCAAAGGTAAGATGCCTATCATTTGTTTCAATTGCAATGAAGTAGGTCATATTGCTGTAAGGTGTCCACAGAAAAAGGATTCCAAGGAAGGCAACCAATACAAGAACAGAAGAGATGATGACAAGAGACATTACAAAGAAAAAGGTAAGAAGTGTTATATTGTTGAAGAAAATTCTGATGACAATGATGATGAAGTTGTTTATGTAGCCATGAAGGACCAATCTGATGAAGAAGAAGCCACAACACTAGTGACATGTATAAACAAGAATGACAGATGGATCATAGACAGTGGATGCTCACATCACATGACAGGAGAAAAAAGTAAGTTTGTTAACTTTACTCAGTATGATGGAAATAGTGTTAGATTTGGTAATGATGCTCCATGTCAAATCAAAGGAAAAGGTTCCATTAAGCTCACAGAACAAATTTCATGTGACAATGCATACTATGTTGAAAGATTAAACTACAATTTACTGAGTGTCTCACAGTTAGGCAATATAGGTTGCAAAGTGGAATTTGGAAACAAAACTGCAAAAATCTATGATACTGATGGTAAAATGATAGGAAAAAGAGATCAAACAAAGAGTAATTTGTGTTACCTTGATATGGATGATGTTTCTTGTCTATTTTCAAAATTTGATAATGAATGGTTATGGCATAGAAGATTATGTCATGTCAACTTTGACAATCTAGTTAACATCAGTAAAATGAAGAAAGTCAGAGGTTTACCAAAATTGAAGAAGCCTGATAATATCATGTGCAAACAATGTTAGCTAGGAAAGATGACAAAGTCAAGTTTCAAAAGCAAAAACTATACATCCAAAGAAATACTTGAGTTAGTTCACATTGACTTATGTGGTCCAATGGAAATACAAAGCTATAGAGGAGATAAATACATAATGTTATTTGTTGATGACTATTTCAGGATGATGACTGTTATGTTCTTAAAACAAAAATCTGATGCTTTTCAAATGTTTAAGTGGTATGTGGCTAGAGTTGAAAAAGAAACTGGGAAAAGCTTGAAATGCCTAAGATCAGATAGAGGTGGTGAATTTACATCAAATGAATTCGAGACATTCTGTAATGATAAAGGAATCAAAAGACAAATGTTAGCTCCTAGAACTCCCCCACATAATGGAATTACTGAGAGAAGAAATAGATCTATGATTGATCGTGCTAGAACATTAATGATGGAAAAGAATGTTGCTCTAAAATATTGGAGAGAAGTTGTAAGTGTAGTTGTTCATACACTAAACCAAGTACAAGTCAAGAAAGGTACAAATACAACACCTTTTGAATTATGGTATGGTCACTCACCCAATGTAAAACATTTCAAAGTGTTTGGTTGCAAATGTTTTAACCTTAAAGATGTTAGAAATGGAAAATTTGATGCAAAAAGTGATAAAGGTATATTTCTTGGTTACTCCACTAGAAGTAAGGCATATAAGTGTTTGAATATTAACACTAACAAAATTGTGAAAAGTGCAAATGTAAATTTTGATGAGCACACAGAAGTCCAAGCTAAAATACCAAAGAAAATGGAAGAGTACAGAACCTTTGTATATTCTTATGAAGGAATGACTATTGATAAGGATGATGTCAATAAAATTGAAAATCAACAACAAGTGTCAGTTTCAGCCGAGTCACAACCGGTGAATGCCGAGATGCATTTAGAAGCCGAATTGTAGAATGAAGAAAATGCACAATCTGATTTTGAAGACAGTACACATAATGAAGAACAACCTAACAACGAAGTACATAGTGATCCTGAATCTAAAAGATCAAACATGGAAACAAGGACAGTGCCAAGGTTATCCAAATATGTAAAAAGACATCACCCTGCTGAACAGATAATTGATGACAAAGATGCAAGACCAATGACAAGGAATAGACTAAGACATGAATCATGTTTGATCAAAAAATTTGAACCCAAAATAGTATATGGTGCATTACAAGATGATGACTGGTATAAAGCTATGGAAGAAGAAATTGATCAAATAAGAAAAAACAAAACTTGGAGTTTGGTTCGCAGACCAACTGATAAGAATGTGATTGGCACCAAATGGGTATTCAGAAACAAACTAGATGAGAATGGTGAGATTACCAGAAAAAAAACTAGACTAGTATGTAAGGGTTATGCTCAAGAAGAAGGAATAGACTATGGAGAAACATTCACTCCTATTGCTAGAATGGAAGGAGTAAGAACTTTACTTGCATATGCTACCTACAAAGATTTTAAAGTCTATCAGATGGATGTAAAATCTGCCTTCTTAAATGGTATACTAGAAGAAGAAGTCTATATTGAACAACCAGAAGAATTTGTTGATGAAAACAACAAAGATATGGTGTGTAAGCTACATAAAGCACTCTATGGTTTGAAACAAGCACCTAG